>CM076579.1:1444906011-1445259081 GCA_034641835.2 Pinus albicaulis
TAATACTTTGCTTTCAATACCTTGATGTATCATTACTCAGAATTCATGTATCAAATGCTCTGACTTTCTTTGAACCTCAAGTTATTGGGATTTTCCTGAATGTGTCACACTTTCGTTGAAGTATATACAAGCCTCAGTTTCTATAAGAAGAGCTATTGTTATCTTTATCCCTGTCACTGACTCCATAGCCCAATGGTAGAAAACCTCCATCTTTGCAACCTGTATGTTGGGTATGTGTTATATTCTTTCCACGATTAGCCCCACACGCTGTATGTTGCGTCGGGCGTAGCTGGGGGGTCATGAGGGGTGAAGCAGTCCCCACCGTTGGGGTCCGGGGCAGCGCCCCGGCCAAAATTGGTTTTTGTGCGGACCCACTCATAGGCGGATCTGCCCATGGTTTTGTGCATGGTTTTGCACATGGTTTGGGGTTCGATGGTTTTCGGCCCCTGGTATTTTATAGATCCGGTCAAGGGAACTACGGTTATGTTCTAATCCAGGGTTAATGGATTGGGGTTTATGTATGCTTCGGCATGTATATATATGTGTTGTAACACTAAAAAGAATATAATGAAAATCAAGCTGGTCGTCCCGATTTGGGATCCAGGGGAAAATCTCTGTGTTTATCTGTTTTATGCTCTCGCTATTGTTTTATTTTCTGTTATAAGATTCGTGTGTAGATAATTTCTGTTCAGGGTTAAAACCTAAATTTGGTATCAGAGCTGTTTCGGCTTCAAGGGGATGCCTTTGTTGTTGAGGGTTTTTTTCTCGGGCCTGTGGTAGACCCTGTTCAGTGGGAGATCTGCGGGATCAATTCTTGCGGTGAAAGAAGATGGCGAGCGGCGGAAAGATAGAGATCGAGAAATTTAATGGTCAGAGTTTTGAGTTGTGGAAACTCAAGATGGAGGATCTGCTGGTGGATAAAGATCAGTGGATCGCGGTAGATCCGGGTACTAAGCCAACGGGAATGTCAGATGAAGACTGGAAGAAGCTGGATCGGAAGGCTAAGAGCACAATACGGTTGTGTGTCTCAGATTCAGTATTGTTGAATGTATCTGGGGAAGCTACGACGAAGACCTTGTGGGAAAAACTTGGGACTTTGTACCAATCTAAGTCTCTGGTGAATAAGTTGTTCCTGCGGAAAAAGCTGTATAACCTGAGGATGAAGGATGGAGACTCGGTGACAGAGCATCTGAAATCCTTCAATACTGTGGTAAGTCAACTGTCATCTCTTGATATTAAAATCTCAGATGAAGATAAGTGCATCAGTTTGTTGTGTTCTCTACCAGACTCGTGGGACAGTCTGGTTATTGCAATAGGTAGCAACACAACTACCTTGAATTTTGATGACATTGTCTCAGCCTTGCTGTCGGAGGAAATGAGACGGAGAAATATGGAGGGTCAGAATGGAGATGCCTTATCTGTACGAGGAAGGTCCCAGAACAGAAACAAGAATAAGGCTTCGAGTGGGAGATCTAAATCTAGAGGGAGATCTAAATCTCCTGGAAAGTTTGTAAAGGTGTGCTGGAAATGCGGAAAGGAAGGGCACTACAAAAAGGAATGCGGATCTAAAGCTCCTGAGAAAGGAAAGGGATCTGATGAAGGTCCTTCTGCAGAGGCAAAAACCACCTCGGATGAAGGTGGGGATGTGTATTTGGCTTCTTCTTCAAATGCACATGTAGATCATGAGTCATGGTTGATTGACTCAGGTGCATCCTTTCACTTCACTCCCCATAGGGAGTGGTTCTGCGAGTATGAGAAATATGATGGTGGTGATGTCTTCCTAGGGGATGATATTAAGGCCAGAATCCTCGGACGTGGAAAGGTCAAGCTGAAGCTGCAAGGTGGAAGGATTAGAACACTTCCTGGTGTTCTCCATATTCCTACATTGGCCAGAAATCTGATTTCTGTAAGCAAGATGGATGATGCAGGTGTAAAAACAGTGTTCGAGAAAGATGCCTGCAAGATGGTTCGGGGAGCACCGGTATTAATGCGGGGAGTTCGGACTGGAACTCTATACAAGCTACAAGGTAGCACTGTTATTGATGGGTGTAACAGTTCTGTGGTTCCTGAAAGTGGGACGGAAAGTCTAGCTGTCTCTGGAGAAAAGACCATGCTATGGCATCAAAGGCTTGGACATATTGGAGAGCTACGGCGAAGAACTTGTGGGAAAAGCTAGGGACTTTGTACCAATCTAAGTCTCTAGTGAATAAATTGTTCCTACGGAAAAAGCTGTATAACCTGAGGATGAAGGATGGAGACTCAGTGACAGAGCATCTGAACACCTTCAATACTGTGGTAAGTCAGCTGTCATCTGTTGATATTAAAATCTCGGATGAAGATAAGTGCATCAGTTTGTTGTGTTCTCTACCAGACTCGTGGGATAGTCTGGTTATTGCAATAGGTAGCAATACAACTACCTTGAATTTTGATGACATTGTCTCAGCCTTGCTATTGAAGGAAATGAGACGGAGAAATATAGAGGGTCAAAATGGAGATGCCTTATCTGTACGGGGAAGGTCCCAAAACAGAAACAAGAATAAGGTTTCAAGTGGGAGATCTAAATCTAGAGGAAGATCTAAATCTCCTGGAAAGTTTGTAAAGGTGTGCTGGAAATGCGGAAAGGAAGGACACTACAAAAAGGAATGCAGATCTAAAGCTCCTGAGAAAGGAAAGGGATCTGATGAAGCTCCTTCTGCAGAGGCAAAAACCACCTTGAATGAAGGTGGGGATGTGTATTTGGCTTCTTCTTCAAATACACATGTAGATCATGAGTCATGGTTGATTGACTCAGGTGCATCCTTTCACTTCACTCCCCATAGGGAGTGGTTCTGCGAGTATGAGAAATATGATGGTGGTGATGTCTTCCTAGGGAATGATAGGAAGGCCAGAATCATCGGACGTGGAAAGGTCAAGCTGAAGCTGCAAGGTGGAAGGATTAGAACACTTCCTGGTGTTCTGCATATTCCTGCATTGGCCAGAAATCTGATTTCTGTAAGCAAGATGGATGATGCAAGTGTAAAAACAGTGTTCGAGAAAGATGCATGCAAGATGGTTCGGGGAGCACTGGTATTAATGCGGGGAGTTCGGACTGGAACTCTGTACAAGCTACAAGGTAGTACTGTTATTGATGGGTGTAACAGTTCTGTGGTTCCTGAAAGTGGGACGGAAAGTCTAGTTGTCTCTGGAGAAAAGACCATGCTATGGCATCAAAGGCTTGGACATATTGGAGAGAAGGGCCTTCGGATACTACATAGAGATGGTATGGTAGAAGGTATGTCTAATTGTTCTCTGGATTTTGATTTCTGTGAACATTGTGTATATGGGAAGCAGAATCAGGTGAGTTTTCCTTCTGGTGCTAAGAGGGAAAACAAGATATTAGAACTTGTGCATAGTGATGTGTTTGGACCTGTGTCAATTCCATCACTGGGAAAGTCTGTGTACTATGTGTCATTCATAGATGACTTCTCAAGGAATACATGGATATATTTCTTGAGGAAGAAATCTGAAGTCTTTGACAAATTTAAAGAATTTAAGGCTCTGGTGGAAAACCAGAGAGAGAAGAAGATAAAGGCGTTGAGGACAGATAATGGTGGGGAGTTCTGCAAGAAGGAATTTGAAGAGTTCTGTAAGAAGTGTGGTATAGCACGGCAGAAGACTACTCCATACACACCTCGGCAAAATGGAGTTGCAGAAAGAATGAATAGAACACTGATGGAAAAGGCAAGAAGCATGCTCAGTGGTACCGGGTTAGGACAAGAATTCTGGGCAGAGGCAGTGGAGACTGCATGTTACTTAGTTAACAGATCACCTTCATCAGCGTTGGAGGATAAGACCCCACATGAGGTATGGAGTGGTAAGAAACCCTCTCTTTCACATCTAAGGGTATTTGGATGTGATGCATATGTACATGTTCCAAAGGAGAAAAGGACCAAGTTGGATAATAAATCTGAAAGGTGCATCTTTATTAGGTATAAGGATGGTTTAAAGGGTTACAAACTTTGGAACCCAGAAACAAGGAAGGTTGTGTACAGCCGAGATGTGGTGTTTAGAGAAGTGAAAGATGTTGTTAAACATGAAGTCCTATCAAAGGAACCTGAAAAGATAGAGTTTGAGCTAAAGGAGGATGAATCGGACTCTACAACAGAAGAAGACTCAGAAGATGAAGAGCCACAAACTCCAGCTTTGAGAAGATCAGTTCGGGAAAGAAGGCAACCAGAAAGGTATAGTCCATCTTCTTTTTGTTCAGGTTTTGCCTTAACTATAACTGATGATGAACCCAGAACTGTCAGGGAGGCAGTAGATTCAGAGGATGGAAAACTCTGGAAGGAGGCCATGGTTGATGAAATGGCATCCTTACACAAAAATGAGGCATGGGATCTGGTGGAGTTGTCGGCTGGAAGGAAGCCCATCGGGAGCAAATGGGTGTTTAAAAAGAAGATGAATGTAGAAGGCAAGGTGGAGAAATATAAAGCTCGGTTGGTAGCAAAAGGTTATTCCCAGGTGCCGGGAATTGATTTTGGTGATATTTTTTCTCTTGTTGCCAAGGTTACTTCTATTAGATTACTTTTATCTGTTGCTGCTGCATTTGATTTTGAGATAGAATAGATGGATGTGAAGATAGCATTTCTTCACGGGGATCTAGAAGAGGAGATCTACATGAAGCAACCTGAAGGCTTTATGGTGAAGGGTAAGAAAGAACTGGTATGCAGGTTGAAGAAGTCTCTGTATGGGTTAAAACAGTCACCAAGGATGTGGTATCCGAAATTTGATACCTATATACGGGGACTTGGCTTCACCAGAAGCAAGGAGGATCACTGTGTTTATTTTAAATTAATTGGTGACCGTGTTATTTATTTGGTCTTGTATGTGGATGATATGTTGTTGATTGGAAATGACAAAGAAATTATCCAAAATTTGAAGACCCAATTGTTCTCCAAATTCGACATGAAGGATCTTGGTGCTGCAAACTATATTTTGGGCATGGAAATTAAGAGAGATCGGGCAAAGAGGAAGCTCTGGTTAAACCAGAAGAAGTATGTCGAGACTATATTGCAGAGGTTCAATATGCAGGATAGTAAATCGGTGAGTGTTCCTATTCCTGTAGGTGCAAAGCTTTCTGCTGAACAATGTCCCAAGACACAAGAAGAAGAGGAGGATATGTCCCGTGTTCCATATGCAAGTGCAGTGGGTAGCCTGATGTATGCAATGGTTTGTACTAGACTAGACATTGCACATGCAGTGGGAGTATTGAGTAGGTTTATGTCAAACCCAGGGAAGGAGCATTGGACAACAGTGAAGCGGGTTTTCAGATATTTACGTGGCACTAGTGATTATGGCTTGTGCTACCGGGGAAGACCAGGATTGGAAAGAATGTTGGACATTCGTGGTTTTGTTGATGCAGACTGGGCTGGAGATCTGGACCAAAGAAGATCTACAAGTGGGTATGTGTTTAGCCTATTTGGAGGCGCAGTCGGTTGGATGAGTAAAAGACAGTCTGTAGTGGCTCTTTCAACTACAGAGGCAGAATACATAGCAGCCACTCATGCAAGCAAGGAAGCAGTTTGGTTGCAGAGATTGTGTTCAAGTATGGGGTTGGTACAAAAAGCTATAAGGATAGACTGTGATAGCCAAAGTGCAATTTTCTTGGCTAAGAACCCTGCTTATCATTCAAAGACAAAGCACATTGATGTTCGATATCACTTTGTTAGAGATATGGTTGAGGCTAAAAGGGTGTTGCTGGTAAAGGTGGACACTTTGAAGAATGTTGCAGATGCATTGACGAAGTCTGTGAGCACTCAGAAGTTCTCTTGGTGTAGAGAAACAATGGGTGTTGAAGAATTGGCCAAATGAGTAAGCTCTCCTGTGGCCCCCCGTGAAAGAAAACAACAAGTGGGAGAATGTTGGGTATGTGTTATATTCTTTCCACGATTAGCCCCACGTGCTGTATGTTGCGTCGGGCGTAGCTGGGGGGTCACGAGGGGCGAAGCAGTCCCCACTGTTGGGGTCCGGGGCAGCGCCTCGGCCAAAATTTTTTTTTTGTGCGGACCCACTCATAGGTGGATCCGCCCATGGTTTTGTGCATGGTTTTGCACATGGTTTTGGGGTTCGATGGTTTTCGGCCCCTGGTATTTTGTAGATCCGGTCAAGGGAACTACGGTTATGTTCTAATCCAGGGTTAATGGATTGGGGTTTATGTATGCTTCGGCATGTATATATATGTGTTGTAACACTAAAGGAATATAATGAAAAATCAAGCTGGTCGTCCCAATTTGGGATCCAGGGGAAAATCTCTGTGTTTATCTGTTTTATGTTTTATGCTCTTGCTATTGTTTATTTTCTGTTATAAGAATCGTGTGTAGATATTTCTGTTCAGGGTTAAAACCTACAGGTAAGAAGTACGAATTGAAGAAAGAGGATAACAATAACACTGGAGCGACAAATGCAAAAAGAGTGAGAGAAGAGACGGTTCTAGTGATACCCTTCGATCCAATATCACGCATAAGACACACACATAAAGACTGATAGTCAAGTCTTCAAAGTTGGTGAATTCACCTGCAATATGGGGAGACAATGCATAACGCGTCTTGGATATGATTCATTTGTTGTAAGAGATCCTTTAGGCACATGCACCATCAACTTTGGAAATGTTTCTAGTAGGAATTCATATGGATTTTAATGTTCTAATTATTTCACCTCGGAGTTATTTTGGGCAAACAATTTTTTTAGGAATGCCAGAAACAACATCGGTGGACAGGTAAACAATTTTTTATAATTGCAATTTTCATTCCATGATATCCTCTCTTTATTGTTTGATTGTATTTTGGACATTTATTTTGATTTTGTTTTGTCGTTTAAATATGAAATTGAAAATACTTGGTATCATGTCCATTTAAACAACAACCAAAGCTTGAAGTTGAAATTAGTATTACATGATATTTATTTGAATCTTTATAGCTATTTTCTAGTAAAAATATTTTCATTAATATAAGAAAACTACTTTCATGTTGTTATTTGAGCACATGTTGTTTATATACTTGACCAAGTTCATGCGTTAGAAAATGAAATGTTTTTGCGAATAAAACGACAATGATTAAACATCACACCTCATATTATTTGTTTTCACAAGTTATCTACAGCTTCAGCTTTTTAGCATATAACTTAGTTGACATGATTGTTCCTAAGCTTTCCCTGAAGGTTGAATACTAAGTTACTAAGGTGCTATTTTCTATATATGGTGACATTTTATTTGCTTTTTTTATACAGGTCATCTGGCCACATTATAGTGGCCACTATCACCCAACGAAAGAAAAATTGTTCGAGTTTCTTACTTGTATGGGGAAAAATGGCTTTGACATTGCTGATGTTGAGGTATATGTCGTATAAATTATTTATAGAAAAAATTACTTCATATTCTAGTGTTCATTGTCGTTCATGTCTTACACTCTGCATTGTATTTCCTTTTGTTTTCAGAAAATGAACTCAGTATTGATGGTAGGAAACAAAAATTGAAGAAAGAGGAGAGAAATAACACTAGAGAGACAAATGCAAAAAGAGAGAGAAAAGAGAACTGATATGGTGATACCCTTAGAGCCAATATCCCGCATAAGACACGCATATAAATGTTGATTTTCAGGTCTTCAGAGTCGGTGAATTCACGTGCAATGCCTTAGAAACACAATGATAATGTTTTGAAGTGATGAAACATCATTTCAAGTGTAAATTGTAGTCCAACCAATATTAAGTTGGAAACTCTTTGTAAGACTTTAACATTTCATATAATATAATTTATGTGGTTGAAATTATTTATAATTGCACTCGATATTGTTTAGTATTTTAATTAACATATGCAACTTTATGTTTTCATGTTAGATGAACATGCACATTGAATGATATTTTTTAAACCACACAAATTAATTTATGTTGATTAATAATGAACACATAAAATCAATTTAAAACTACTAAATTAGTAATTTATATTGATTAATGATGAACATAAATAAAATAAATATATGACTAAATTAGTTATTTATAATAATTATTAATGAAATTAAATGAAATGAATATAAACTAGTAAATTAGTCATTTATATAATTAATATGAAACTACCAAAAAAAGATAAATGACCACTGCAAATGATAAATTTGTGATTACAAATAATGACTAAATTTTACATATATGTGACTATTAGTAGCTAATTTACAGTATCTCATAACACAACCAAAAATTTAGTCATATTTCTTTGGTCATTAATTAGTTTCAAATGATGACTAAAATTTGCATATATATGAATGTTAGTTGCTAAGTTACAGTATCTTATAACACAACCAACATTTTGGTCATATTTCTTTGGTCATTAATTGGTTTTCTTGGGTGATTATATAGTAATATATTCTATTGTATATTTGGTCATTAATTGTGAAAATTACTGACCAAATCAATGATTAAAGCAATGACCAAATCAATGACTAAATTAATGACTAAATCAATTACTAAATTAGTGACCAAATATACTACTAGACAACAAAATTGAGATAACCAGTTAATAACTAAGCTAAAAATGACTAAAAGTTGGTCGCATTATAAGATACTGTAAATTAGATACTATTGGTCACCGACCGAAAAATAGTCGTTTATATGCAAATTTTAGTCATTTTTTTAGTAATTAATTAGCTATTTTGTACTAGTGAAAACCCATGCACCGGAACAGGGTTAAATAATAAAAAAAAATTACAACCAAAAAACTTCATTTTTCACTTTCCTCGGTGCTCCAGAGCTCTCAAGTACCGATGCCATTTCCCCTTGTCTAAGCTGCCCTGACATCGGTGCTCTCATTTCACCCATTGCACGCACTGTTGCTCTGCATTGGCCACCAATCTCCAACTTGCATTTTGAAAAACGGTGGGAAATTTTTCTTTTGCAAAGTTTACAGCCAATATGCCTCCTCGATAGTGAAATGTACAGGTATTTTTCTAGTTTTTCCATAATTACGCCTTTTAGTCGATTAGAAATTGAAATAACCTTAAAAATAACCATTAAAAATAATAATAATAATTTTTCGCACAGTGCGCCGGAGCTATTCGACTTGCACTGGATAGCGGTGCTGCCTACAAAATTTACAGGCCACACCGCCACCGGTGATAATGGTATTCCTTACCGTTTTCGAAGCCCGTGTAAGAAACTTAGAATAATTTTTAAAATAAAAAATAAAAAAAAAACGCGGTGCGCTTATTTATCCAAGCACACCGTTGACGGGAATCACAGTATGGTGCATTGACGGAATTATCTGGCCGAGTGGATGTCAACGCACCGAATTTTGGATTCTGAGAGGGTCAATGGTGCGATCGGGTAAAAGACCGCACCGTCAGCTATGTAATTGTCATGAAGTCGGTGCGCTGACATGACTATATGCGATGAGGGATATATTTAAGTCAATGCACCGCTATTCTGAACTTTGATGAAGTTAACGGTGCTTGAAAAATAGATAGCTGCACCGAGGCCGGTGTGTAGTATTTCATTAGGGGCACTGGGATCGGTGCTCTACATTATTAATACGCACCGTGATCGGTGCTTGATTTTTTTTATGGTGCACCGACTTGTCTGTTTGTTTTTTTTTCAAACAAAAAATATATATGTATATTCCTAAATACATGTATGTTTCAATAATTTTTATTTTATTTAATATGGCAATGATTCAGAGAGAAGAGGAGGAACAACAGCAACAACAGGCTGAATAGTATGACATGATTCGCCAATGGGAGGCCTGAGAGAGGGAGAGAGATGCATACCCTCGCCCTATTACTGCAGATACCTAGGAGATCCTTAGACAGGTAGGCCTCCTCAAGTTCTATGAGGAGGCTACTTCCCTAAAGGCGCACAGTGTGTTTTTGAGATATCTTATCCGCAGGTGGAATGCCCACTGACAGGCTTTCCAGGTTGGTCATGACCAGTGGTACACACCCACTGAGGAGAATATTTATTTTACTATAGGACTATCGAGGAGAGGGGCGGATTGTCCCTAATTCCCAGACGTGCCAGCTGGTTGTATAGCATGGAGTCAGTTAGTTTACTCCTAGAGATACATTGGAGCACATGTACTTTCTCCTTCAGAGTTTCAGGTACCTGGAGGTTAGTTACGTATAGGTGCTTTTGGTAGACAAGACATGCAGTGCTTCTCCCTTATCATTTCGACCATTTCGCACAACACCAGTGACAAGCAACGCATTAGTTGCTCGCTTTTATATTATGTTGATTCTTTAGTACAACAGCTGCGACTTATTAGGTGGTCTGCCATTTTTTTGCGGCAGTTTTGTACGGCCTTAGATAGATGTCATGCTCATGCACAAGGGAGGGACAACTTCCCTTTTGCTTCAGAGCTGTTTTGTTTATTTTTTGATAGGTTTCCAGAGATGAGACCTATTTTTGTTCGACAGCCTCATAGGCCGATGTTTGAGGCCCGGATGCGCATTTGGGGGTAGATGATTCCCAAGAGGGGAGACACTTTGTTTCCAGCCAGGATATCACATGATTCACTGGACTTACTAGCCAGTGTTGACGGGTTGCATCCCTTCATTTTGGTCCCATGTCCTTATGTTGGCTTAGATTGGTGAGGGTGTCCCAACATCCTCTTCATAGCTGATGAGATGCCAGATGATAAAGGTAATATTACTGTTTTATTTATATTTATTCTAACATGTTCTTAATTAACTTGTTTTTATTAAATTGTGTAATGAAATTGTCTAATTATTGTTGTGTACTTGTATATATTTTGCAGACATTGGCTCTTTTGATGGCGAGGAGATGATGGGTCCACCACATGATCTAGGTGTGGATCCTGATGATGACGATCAGGAGATGGCTGATGTCGAGCATGATCATGATGAGGATGAGGCTGGTGCAGCAAAGGGACATGCTCCTACTCATCATGGTGCACCGGTGCTGCCTTTTGCTAGGCGTGGTCAACCTGATACCAGATATAGGATGGAGTTGGCCAACTAACTATGTGCATTGATTTTTGATGCGGGCATCAGGCCCACTCATTACAGAGACATACAGGCCGACGATAGGCTGTTACGGATGTGGAAAGGCATGCCGCGTGACATGTACGGCCTGATGAGGAATGTCGTAGGAGCTACGATAGCTGTTATGTGACTAAGGAGGATTGTCCATAGCTATAGGTGTAGTCGAGCCACAGCACATGATGGAAATGAGTCCGCGAGCAACGACTCACATGCATCTCATGATCGTTCACCTCACGGCGCGCCTGATGAGCATGACACTCCACTGGCAGCATCTGATAGTCATCATGGAGATGAGGCTAGACCACCAACCACATCTAGTCAGCATCCTACAGCTACATCCATCAGTACTAGTCATGATGATCATGAGCAGGCTGGACCATCGATCGACGAGGCTGTACTATTCACTGAGCAGGCCTCCACTACTACTACTCATATTGATGTCGTATTACCACTAGCGGATGCATCCATCAATACTAGTGATCATGATCATGAGCAGGCTTGACCATCGACTGTCAAAGTTGCACCCAGCTTTACTGAGCAAACATCCACTTGTAGTACTGCTATTGATGTTGTTATACTACCACCAGCGCCTGATCCATGACATTTATATTACAGTTGTATATTTTTAACATTATTCAGTTATATATATATATATATATATATATATATATATATATATATATATATGGTCCATGTATTTTATGTTCATGTTGCAGTTGTACTTAATTTTCATGTTGGTGATCATCATGATGTGGTGCATATTATTAGGTCATGTTAGATATGTTCATTTAATGTTTAGCTTGCAGATAGATGTGTATATGTGATAGCATGAGATATTTGACATATTGAGATGTATATTTGATGTCTGTGTTGTGATGATCTTAATATATAATGTTAAATTGATGTTTGAATGTGTTTATTAGTCGAATATCATGTTTGTATGATGGTTATCATGATCGTGATGATTTTTATTAATTAATTTAATATTAAATGACCATGATATTTATTAAATATTATGTCATGATTGTAATTGTAATTTAAATTTTAATTGTGTGTAAAATTGTATTTGTATTTGTATTTATTGTAATTTAAATCGTAATTGTATGTAAAATGTTTTTTAATGTAAAATTTTAATTGTAATTGTAATATTTAATTTATTCTGAAATGACTGTAATTGTATATATGAAAAATTGTAAAATTGTAATTGGAATTCTAATTGTATGTAAAATTCTAAAATTGTAATTGTATTTGTAAATGTAATTTTAATTGAATTGTATGTGTAAAATATTTATAAAATTGTAATTGTAATTGTATAAAAATTTAAAATTGTAATTGTATTTGTAATTGTAATTTTAATTGAATTGTATGTAAAATATTTGTAAAATTGTAATTGTAATTGTAAATGTAATTCTATGTAAAATTGTAAATGTAATTGTATGTAAAATTCTAAAATTGTAATTGTATTTGTATTTGTAATTTTAATTAGTACCCATTGTCTCAGATATCAGTCTCAGAGATCACTCAGTATCTAAGTTTCAGTTGTTTCTTGTATTGTGAGGCATTCAATTCCAGTAAAATCGAAGGCCATTATGAGATTTTTTATTCATGGGTGGCTCTAGTAAATGCTTAAAGAATGCTTAGAGGATTGTGTATCTAATTGCTAGATTCTTCGGGACTAAAATTGGGTGTAATGTCTTATTATGTAATCACTCGTATTTGATTGACTATGAACTGTAATACTATAGCATTTTTTTCTTACTGAAAAAAAAAAAAAAAAAAAAAAAAAGAAAAAAAAAAATTTGTAATTTTAATTGAATTGTCTGTAAAATATTTGTAAAATTGTAATTGTAAATGTAAATGCAATTATATGTAAAATTGTGAATCTAATAGTATGTAAAATTAAAATTGTAATTCTAATTCTAATCGTAATTCATGTATGTGAAATTAATGTAAAATTGTAATTGTAATTTTAATTCTAATTGTAATTGTACTTTTGTGTAATATATATGTAAAATATTTGTAAAGTTTTAATTCTATTAATGTGAAAATTTTAATTCTATTAATGTGAAATGATTTTATTAAAATATTTAAATTTATAAATTTAAGAATAAATGTAAAATAACAAATCTAGAATAACATCACGAATTTTGTAACATAATAAAGTGTAGAAAATAATGAAAATAAATTCATGTACTTTATAATTATCATTATTTTATTATGATCTTACATACAAAAAAAAAAAAAAAACTTTATACAGTCTAGTGCGCTTATCATGCTAACACGCACCGGTGCGTCGTATAAATAAGACACACTGGTGCGTCACAACTCTTCTGCACCGGTAACGAATAAACGCAAATAAAAAAAACACAGCTCTATTTTCTTTAAGTGAAAAAAAAAAAAACGGCAATTTGAAAAATGGGCGGCAAAATATTTTCAAAAATCTAATTTCATAAAATAATTCTTTAAATACTAAACACTTTTCATTATTTCACTATTTTTGCTAAAATTTTGACCAAAATATTTGCGGGAGACAACGGGACGAGTAGGAGGGCTGCTTGTGAACCGCAATACGTTCGAACATAAGTATTGAACAATAAAAAACCAAACCTACATTGATTCAAACTACTGTATCACATAAATTTGAAACCATCTCGTGATTAAATTTGATTATTTTTTTTACTTTTTACCAGCGATTTTACTTTTTTCTGCAGTTTATCCATTTTTACCCTAAACACTTCCTTTTTTTGTTTTTTCCCTTTCTTCTCCCTGTTTTTGTGATTTTAGAATTAGGGTTTTTCATTTTATATTGATGTCCAACCCATGGGATGACTTGCATAGTCGGATCCCAATCCATTTGGCCATTGCGTGAATTTTTGAAAAAAATGAATTTTTCGGTATCGGTGCGCCTTGCATACTATACTGTACTAGTGCTCTGTATTATACAACACACCGCGAAAGTACTGTAGTAAAAAAAAATGAAAACATTTTTTTTCTAAATACGTACGCCAAATCTGAAATAGGGCATCGGTGCTCCATTTAACTAGGAAAGCACCGTATGGTGTATTACACCGTTTTTGCGGTGCGTTTATAATACCCCATGCACTGTTAGGTCTATTACACTATTTTTTGCGGTGCGTTTACAATACCCAATGCACCGTACGGTGTATTATACTGTTTATGATGCGTTGTTAATATCCCCACGCACCGTCGACAGTGCGGACATCGTGAAAGGCGCACCGGTACCTTGAGATTTATTTTCTACTTGAAAAGTTGAGAATTTATTTATAAATATATTAATGAATGATATGGTATAGGCTTCAGATTGATAAAGAAATGTCTGACAAGAGATCAAGTAACAAAAATATTGTTAACACATCAAGAAAAGAAAAAAATACAAGTTATTTGTAAATTATTTATAAAAAATATTATTTTTGAATTATATGTAAATTTAACCAATATGTATTGTTTACTATGTATCATGCAGAGCCACAAAATGACAAAGCTCAATATGATTATTTCTGATCTAGGACAAGAAGAGCACAAACGTTTAATGGAAAAATTGCAAAAGAATGAATCGGGTGAATTAAAAAATACTATCGATCCAATATTAGTTTCTTTTTTTTAATTATCATTAATAATATACTTAAAATTATTAGATAACATGTGTCAAACAGTCTGCTAATTCACATCTATTTAATGTTTTACAGGGACCAACAACTCAGAAAATTAATGTTGTTCTAAGAAAAGAAAAAAATAGAACATGCAAATGAAAATCAATTGCTCCTTAGCTCATTTGGAGTGGTGCTGGAAGTTAACGAAAGGGGAAAAAATTTTAAAAAAGTTTGAGGGATCTAGTGGAACGACTGTATAGATGTTCTTTCCAACAACAACAACGTGCTTCAGATGTAATATGTAATCATTGAATTTTTCGATCATTAGGTACAATAAATAAACAATTTAGCATTAAATATTAATTTCAAAAATTTCTTAGCGGAGGAAAATAAAATGGAACCCATTCGACACATAAAAACGGACGACAAGGAAGAAAATGGTTGATCTCTAAGTTGTGAGTAATTTTACTTCATATAACAACTTAACTAGATTTCATTTTTGTATTTTTAAAGTTGTTTTAAAAAAATCATCATTGAATGTCTTCAAACAAGTGCTAACATAAAAAGAAGAACCATCAGACGAATTGATTGAAATTTGGTTAAATATGGGTTGTGAGTATATGTTGGCATATCAGTTTTTAATTGTGGAATTTGTAAGAATCTATCGATCTTGTTTTACTTAGCTTCGTCTATAATTAATAGAACAAAAACATATTTTATATTAAATATATGATTTGTTATGGGGTATAAAACTTGCAGGAAACAAAGTATGGAATTGCGCAAACAGATGAAATTTTGAAAGATGGCATGGTACATGGTTTTGAAAGAATGTGTATAATTTATGAGTCAACTGTTGCTATGGTACGTCATTTTTCTTTTCAATTTACATTGATGTATATTATTTAATATTTCAATTTTCATTATTCTCACCAATGTATATACACTCATTTCAATTTATTTTTATGTTTGTATATGGAAGGTGCAGAAGAAGAAAATAATCAACGCCATGAACAAAACATTCCTGAAAATAACCCAAGTCATGGAAGTAGCTCTAGCAGTGACAACAATTCAAGAAAAGAATGATGATCACTATGTTTGGATATCAAAGTGTTTTATTTTTGAAATATATATGTCTATGAAATCGGACATTTTGTTTGATGTAATGGACATAGTGTCCCGATAGAAAGACAAAGCGATACCAATAACTGTCACATTTTGTATGATAAATATTGTATTATATATATATATAATCATAAAATATGTTTTAATTTATTCTATTGCGTTCTCCATTGTCGTTCTCAAATGCATAATAAAAATTTAATTCATATGAATATTGTTATAAGATATATATGTGTCGACTTTTGATGAATAATGAATTTTAAAAAACCACAATAATTATGATATGATATAACAAATTAATCCAAACATCACATTCAAATGCATTAATAAAAATGTAATTAATATGAATATTTTTATAAGATGTGTCGAATTTTGATGAATAATGAATTTAAAATAATCACAATAATTGGACTGTCACAGGTCAGTGTTTCTAAAAAATACAACATGAAAACCGGTGTGTGTTAGTAACTGTACACCGGTGCGTTTATGTGTCTATATGCACTGGTGTCATTATACGATCTATGGGCACCACACAAATACCGATACCAGTTATCAATATCGGTGCATTTGTGTGATAGTGCGCACCGGGGCGTTTACGTATCTATAAGCACCGGTGCATTTTTATGCTCTACGGGCACCGCACGAATACTGATACCAATTATAAATCTCAGTGCCTTTCTGTGATACTGTGCACCGGTGCGTTGATACGACCTATGGGCAACGCACAAATCCCAAGAGCAATTAGAATGGCCCCGTGTGTTGTATGACCAACACTACGCCCAGTGCGGTTTTACACCTAAATGACCTGGTGCATTGGAATGACATAGCCCCGGGGCACCGTCGAAATGTATGCACTGGTGCGTTAAAGGCAGAGTAGTGCACTGATGAAAAAACATCCGTAATAACCTCTGGCTGCCCTTTTTTTTTAGTTGTGTTGAATTTCCATTAAAAGCTCCGCCAAAACCTCTGTAACCATAAACGGATGTTGTAGCAAATGTTTTTTTGACAATTTTTGCCAATTTTATAACACTAAAAACCTCCTTTATAACCTTCGTTAGAGAGTCTTTTCCTTGTAGTGTGTCTTGCCATAAGAACTCTTTTGCACCGTCTTTGTTTCGCGGGTTTTGAGGTCGAAGCAAGGGCCCTTTTCCCTCTTTCTTTCCTGGGTATGTTTGTTCTGGGAAGCTCAATTTTTGTTCTGACGGGGTTTTCCTCAGGGGCATGTAGGGTAGGATTAACAAAGTTGTCCCAAGATGTCTATTGTTTGCCTAGTTATTGAATGATGACTAATTTGATTAAGCCATGGTGGCTGATGACTTCTTGGTGGTTTTTTGCCTTTCTAATTCGAATAACAATGTCATGCAATAAAAAATTCAAGAAAGAAGGCAGATTAACTGAATTTTTTTGTTTGAGAACAGCTAAGAGTTTGAGTTGGGGGGGTTTTACCATGTCCTAGCATTCATCGGATGTGATGTATCTTTGGATGAACGCTGCCAATTCCTGCCAAGTTTGCTGCAAGGACGCAAGTTTAATCCCCTTTCCTTTCTGTTCCAATGATTCTCCTGGGTCCTGGTATGCTAAGACTGCTTCACATAGGAGGCTATGTTTTTCGGTCCATCTTTCTCCCTCTGCTGATACTCTGGAGACCTCGCTAATGATATCCTCTATGACCAGTATAATCCTTCCTCTAAGTCTGGTATGTCCCTCCTGTAGGTTCTGCAAGAATTCAACTGCTATTTCTATGTCAATCCCTTGCAGTTTATGTAGGTATGGCGACCAGCCAACTTGCTGGAGAATGGTGTGAGCTATGTCTGAGATTTGAAAGGTTGTGGGTTCATTTCAGAGAGAATTTCCTCCCATGGCTAATTTTTTATTTCGACTAATTTCTCCCTTTATTTGCATTTCTTCTAGCCCTGTTAGTTAGAACAAACACTGCATGTGGGAGAAAAAGAAATTGCAAACTTATGTCGTAAATGTATGTAACTTCATTATCGTAAATGAAATAATATTTTAGTCTCGTCAGCGTATCCAAAGGAAGTTGTGCAGGGAATTCACATGCTTATTCATTATGGATATTTACACCCCCTCTCTCGGGAGAAGGGCGTCCACGTCCTTAAGTACAAGAGAGATTGGAGCAATCATGAACGCATGTGATGAAAATGTCAGAATTGGTAATTATCATAAGTGTATATCAAGTGGAAATGACCGAAAAAGGGGAGAAAGCGATATAGAAATTATTATGATAGGATGTCCTTATTTAATGGTATAGCATGACGGAAGCATGATAGTGATGGATAATGATTGGTGCTGCCATCCCTTAATTCAAACATGAAAGGATAATTCATTCATAGTTAATTATGTGGGTAGATAGTATTAACACTTATTCGAGTAGTGCATTTATCTCGGAAATGGATGAAATCAGGAAATAAGGCATATATAAAAGTAATTGGCTATTGTTAGAAAAATACTCCCATACCACAAGCAGAGCCATAGGTTCCAGTAGGCATTCATAGCCTCGACAGGGTTTCTATTTTAACCCGAAGAATGAGCCATAATCCTTTATGTAAAAGTAGATATTTTACCAATTTTATGGAGAGATCACCATGCTGGTGTGGTGGCCAGATAGTCAAGGTGCCACTCACTGGGGTTGTAACAGAGTGATCAGGCCAACTCGTGATGAGACCTCTTGTCCTTCAAGCAGTTTGATCTATCAAGAAGGCCACTACCCTGGTGTGTTGGCCATTGTGGGCATGTCACTTGTTAAACCCTTATGATCATGGTAGGCTGGTTCGTGATGAGACCCCCTATTCTCTCTTAAAATTTTGCATATAAACATAATATTTCTTTTTGAAAAGTATGCATTTTGCTTTGTTTTATGAAGAGACCACTGTGCTGGTGTGGTGGCCAAATGGTCACAGTGCCACTCACTGGAATTGTAGCAGAGTGATTAGGCCAGCTCGTGATGAGACCTCATGTCCTTCAAGAAGTTTGAGCTGACGAGAAGGTCACTACCCTGGTGTGTTGGCCATTGTGGGCATGTCACTTGTTAAATACGTATGATCATGGTAGGCTGGCTCGTGATAAGACCCCATATTCTCTCTTAAAAAATTGCATATAAACATAATATTTCTTATTCTTTATACATGAAGGGAAGCTCATTAACTCCTTAAGAGTTAGGGATGGTGTGAGAAGTAAAAAGAATGCCAATACAATTAATACTCCTTATTCCTATATGTTAAAGGGAAACACTACTCGAGAGTGTAGAAAGATATACCGTTATAAGACTATGAATTGTATGATAACATGTTTGAGCATGAGATGTCTTAGCCCTTCATTGCATAGATAAACCGTGTCAGCTTCTGGAGTAGATATTTCCATAAAAGTTTCAAAGGATCATCATATTAGTAAAATTAGTACTTTTCTCCTTTTCAGGTGCCAATTCCTGTTCAGAAATGTATTTTACAGCCAGGGTGTGGGATGAGGAGTGGATATTCAAGAAGAGATCATAAAAAAAAATAAGAAAGAACATGCTTAGAAAGGGAAATAAATCAGTTTTTCAATCCGATTGAACAACAAAAATAAAAAACACACGGTTGTTCAATCCGATTGAACAACAGATGTTCAATTGGATTGAACAGCAATCGTTCAAATATTTGAACAACACAAATAAACATGCAAGAAAACGATTGTTCAATCTGATTGAACAACAGTCGTTCAAAGATTTGAACAACAAAAATAAACACGCAAAAGGACACGGTTGTTCAATCCAATTGAAAAACATTTGTTCAATTTGATTGAACAACAGCCGTTCAAAGATTTGAACAACAAAAATAAACACACAAAAGGAAGGATGAAGGAAAAGAATACAACTGTGAGTATGAAGAATGTACAAAAAATTGAGAAAACTATAAATTGCAGGGAAATTATATACAATATTTACAAGAGGAAGTAGTAAGCTCTCATGCACTTAAAGTGGTGGGGATATCACCCCCTGCTTCTAAAATTTGGATAGCAGGATCGTTCCGTACTTGCTGGTAGAAAGACTCCCTTGTAAGTGGTTTGTGATAGAGGCGCACTCTGTGCCCGTTGGCTCATAATGTAGAACCAGATCCGTCTATGGTAGTCAAGGTGAGGGTACCATTGTTTTGTACTTCCTAAATTTCGTATGGACTGAGCCACCTTTTTTGTAACTTACCCGGGAAGTCTTGGAATCTAGAGCCGTAGAGAAGTGCCCAATATCCTTTCTGGAATGTCTTCTTTTTTATGAGGTTGTCATGCCACTTAGCTCGTTGTTTTTGGATGATTGTGGTGCTCTGTAGAGCCAGTAGTCATATTTCATATAATTCATTTATTTGTTGAAGTCTTCTAATCTGGGCCTCTGTCAAGTCTAGCACCACCTCCTAGGCTGTCCTTAGAGTCTTTATTTTGAATTCGATAGGAAAAATTGGTTCTCTTCCAAATACCAGATGGTACGGAGAATATCTAGTGGTGTTTTGCCATGTTGTGTAGTAGGCCCACAAGGCCTCTAGTAATCTAGTAGCCCAATCCATTCAATGTGTTGATATTGTTTTAGTGAGAATTTCCTCAAGGACTTTGTTGGTACTTTCACCCTGCTCGTTTGCCTGCGGGTGGTAGGGAGATGTGACTCTATGGATGATATGGTGGTTCTTCAGGGTGGCCATAATTTTATTTGCCACAAACTGTGCCCCCCCATCAGTTATCACTTCCTGCGGTAAGCCATATTGCACAAATAGCTCAAAAATAAAATTAATCATAGATTCTTCCGTGGCTCTTGATAAAGCCATTGTTTCTACCCACTTCGTTACATAATCTGTGGAAACCAGTATGTAAATATTCTAGTTTGATGGTGGGTTGAATGGTCCGACAAAGTCCAGTGCCCACCGTTCAAAATGTTCCACTACTAATTGTAGTTGTAATCGCATTTCATCAGCTTGGCTTGAGCGACCCATCTTTTGGCAACTATCGTAGGCTTGGACATATTTCTTGGCATCTTTGAAAATTGTAGGCAAATAATAACCCATTTTCAATACTTTGTGCCCCGTTCTGCAATCTGTGAAATGGCCACCACATGGTTCATCATGACAGGCCCATAGAATGTCATAAATCTCGTCTTATCGGATGCATCTGCGTATATGCATATGAGCTCCGGTATGAAAAAGATATCCATCGATCCAGGAGAATCTAGCACTACGCTGAACAATCAGCTTACGTTCCTTTGATGTCAAGTGTCTGGGCAGCTTTCCTACTGCCATGTAATTTTCTACATCTATGTATCATGGTGTTTTACTGCTATGACGAATAGATGTTCATCGGGAAACTGATCATCCACCACTAGTGTGTCATCTAATTTGGGAACTCTAGACAGGAAATCTGCAACCACATTCTCCTTCCCTGGACGGTTTTTGATAGTATATCAAAATCCTGCAAAAGCAGCAACCAACGAGTTACTCTCCCATTTGTAATCAGTTTAATGGCTAGATATCTAATGGCAGAGTGATTAGTTTATAGAAGTACTTGATAGTCGATTATATAATGTCTAAATTTATTGATAACATAAATGACAACCAAGAACTCTTTTTCAGTCACTGTATAGTTTGATTCAGTAGGAGTGAGATTCTTGCTGAGATAATAAATAGCATAGGGCTTTTTATCTTATTCTTGACCGAGAACTACCCCTATCACTGTGTCGGATGCATTCGAAGAAATGTGAAAGGGCAGCTTCTAGTTAGCACCACGTAAGATCGGTGCTATCGAGACCAATTTCTTTAAATCTGTAAAAGCAGTGTCACATTTATCAGACCAATGGAATTCAAAATTTCCAGTTAATGCATACAAGGGCACAACAATTTCTGAGAAATTCTTTATAAACATGTGATATTACCCTGTATATCCAAGGAAACTGCATACCTTTGTCTGCGTGCAAGGTGTGGCTAATAAAAGGATTACTTCTATTTTTTTTGGATCTACCTGTATTCCAGCTGCAGAGATGTAGTGTCCTAATATTACTCCTTCATTCATCATCATGTGACATTTTTCATTGCTCAAACACAATCTGGTAGCAATATATCGTTCCAATACTTTTTCTAGTGTTTCTAGTGCCTGATCAAAATCATCTCTGTATGGGGTAAGGCATCCATGTAAATTTCAAGTCCTTCGTTTATTAAATCAGAAAAAATTTTGAGTATGGCTCTTTAGAATGTTGCTGGGGCATTGCATAATCCAAATGGTAATACCCTGTGGGAAAATGTACCCCATGGGTAGGTAAAGGTTGCTTTATCATGGTCTTCGGGGGCTATCTGGATTTGATTGTAACCACTGAACCCATCAAGGAAGGAAAAGAACCACTTTCCTGCCAATGTATCAAGGACCTGGTCAATAAAAGGAAGGGGGAAGTGGTATTTCTGTGTTGCTTTATTCAGTTCTCTGTAATCCACACAGATTCTCCACTTCCCATTCTTCTTAGGAACGACTACTAAAGGAGGGACCCATTTGCTATCTGAGATAGGATAAATGAAGTTAGGATAAATGAAGTTTACATCCAGCACCTTTTGCAACTCATCTTTTACAATGTGTTTTAGATGTGGGTTTAACCTCCATTGAGGATGTTGAATAGGCTGAGCCTCCTTGTCAGTATAAATGTGATGTGTGCATAGTTGAGGATCTATACCCTTCATGTCTGGATAGTCCCAAGAAAATGCTCCATGATATTTCTGTAAAACCTTTATGATCTTTTACTTTTTGTTACTATCCAAACTTCCATTAATATTTAAAACCTTCCCTGGCTCAATTTCAATTGGTATGCTGTTGCGAACAACAGTCATGGGTATGTGCTAATAATCAATGTCTTCCAAGGGGTATTATTGTGTTTCATCATCAAGAAATGCTTTTAACATTTGGCATTTTAAGTTTCTAGATGCAGATAGCTGATTCATGAAATTTTGATTACATCATGTTCAGTTTGACCTTTGAATTCAAGAGCTTCAACTATTGTCAGTGGTGAACGGATGTTCTGTTCCCAGTATGTATGTGGATGCCTGTGAATATTTATAGTGGGTAGACTTGGTTTGGCAGGCGGGTAAATGATAATATTTTTTATGGCATCACCTCTAGCAATGGTCATGTTGCCTATCCGACAGCCTATGTAAGCATCGAATGTTGCTAACCAAGGTCGACCCGGTATTAGTGGGTGTCCATCCATCCTACTTTTTGGGTTAATAACTAAAAAGCCAGCTGGATACTCCCATGAGTCCACCGAAACTAGGATGTCTTGTAATATTCCTTCTGGTTTGATAAAAAATCTGTCAGAAAGTTCCACCAAGGTAGACGTGGGTTCAAACGTTGTTATGCCTAACTTCTCACCGGTTTCTATAGTTAAGGTGTTGATGGTTGCCCCTAATTCAACCAATGTGTTTGGAAAGGAGTGGCCAGAGACTTGTGCGGTTACTATGGGGTTCCCTAGATCCTCATATTTTACGAGTGTTTCTTTACCCAATAGTAAGTCTGATAATGCCCCTACCACATCAACAGTGGGAACTCAAAGATTGAATGTTCCAAAAACGCCAAAATATTTATTAAGTTGAAGATCAATACATTAATACAATGTGATAATTTTGTCCCGATACGTCTATTACAGAGGAAAATCTGTATGCGGATCTATATATTTTGTCTTTCTTCGGCCTTTTAAAGGCGAATTCAAAAGTAGTAATGGGTCCTTTCTATGCAGGACCCTGCTGCTTCGTGGCTATTATTTGAGTACTCCAAGCGTGGATGTGTCTTTCCATCTCACATTGGTCCATAGGAGCCATCATGATCCCGTTTGCCTCCTTTGTCAATTGTCTTTTGGTTATCAGCAATTCACTTGCTTTTCTTCCCTATCAATAAAGATATAACAAGTCAGTTTTTCGTTGTTAAACGTTCCTTTTATCATTTGTTCATTCTGCCTTGGCTTTCTGTTATTTCCCTTTACTTTATTGCTAGGATGATGGGAAAATTCATAAAATTACATAACAAATCGTGGTAAAGATGGGATGAAACTTACCTTCTTCTTGGCCCAATAGCAGTGAAGATGCATGTTTGGAAGTACCCAAATATTTGGGTTTTTTAAGCTTTCATACATTTTCGATTCAGGAATTGTAGGATTTTGTTAAACTTTCACTAATAACAATTTTAGGGTATTGGATGTGGGTTCCAATTGCAAGTCAAGAGTTGTGTCATTATTTTAAATATCATCCCACACAATGTTTTGTAATTCATTCTTCTCTTTTTTTGTTAAAAATTGTCCCTTTGTCACATTTTTCAAATGTTCCATGCCCACCAACATAGGTGCAACAATTGTCTTTAATAGACTATCAACCACATGGATCCCTTATTTTGTTGCTAGACATTGATCATGATGACCACAAGAGTCCACGTGATAATTTTTCAAGGAAAATATCTATTTCAACTTGATTTGGAAAGGATATTTGGGTGCGGGATCTTAATCTTTGTGCTACTTAGTTGTTAACCTATTCTCTTGTTGAAAAAATGGAGCTGTATTTGGATGGAAATCCATCACATTGAAAGGCGCCATATCTATTTGTCTAATCGCAGTCATCATAAGAGGGGTTATGTTTTGTTTAAATAAGATGGTGGTGATCAAGAAAATAAAATATGTCAATCAATTTTTTCATTGATGTCAATATGGCATTGGATGAGATGGAAAATACTATTGTGACGTCAATGAACCTCATGTAATCCCTAGGTTCTAACGATGCCATTAATGAAGATGCTAAGGTTACTCTAACCTTATGAAGATGTCAAGATATTAATGATTCCATTATGAAGATGTAAAACCACTAATAAATAAGTGTTGTCCTAAATATCCATTGACCATAATGCCCTAGTAATTAAAGAGCTAACCATGAAGATGTCAAGTGCCAATTACATGCCTGATATACAAGCCCTTATGTGAAGACACCCTAACTCTGTCCTAGACACTTAAATTGATGATGACATGAATCATGGTACACGATGATGACTTGAATTCATGGATACTGCACAATTAATGGCATACATGTTGATAGACTTGATGAAATAGCAAAATACGTGACAAGTGGAAATGTCCCCTAAAGCCCATTCTGTCCCAAACACCTTATATATACAAATTCAAGAACAGTCATAAAGAAAAATATTTTTTGACAACTTGGAGGCATATTTCCACAATGAGACCTATACAATCTTAAAGAGGATTTTTCCGTCTTTCCAACAAGCCCTCACTTTCCCTCAAACTCCGAGTACTTGAAGAGAAAATGAATTTTGAAGATTGAGAAATATATTTTTATTATAAGCTGACCTACACTCACAGTTTAATCTCGTCCTCCCTCCATGAGATGTGTCCCTTCATTGGAGGTCAAAATCTGTATGAATACAAGTGACAAAACTCATTTTCAATCATCCAGTTCGGTGATCATTATTCATAAATAAATTTTAGGAGCAAGAAAGGTCGAGGAGGATTTTTTCTTGGGTTCTAAACATTGCTTGGATTATTTGACAACTGAAACAACCACAAAACCTCGTTCTTATCCTCAAAATCTCTGTCATAGAGCCTTAGCACTCTAGAACTATGACCTAGTGTTCTTGTGACTTCTTGGAGTTAAATAGCAGTGTTGGGGTAAATTCCACTATAGAAGCTCGAATTAGTTATTAGACAAGGCTCACATATAGTGGAACACACCTAAGACCTATGAAATAATTATTCCTCAAAACTGTAACAAAAAATGATCTCAAACATGTGATAAAAGTATAACCTCAGACATGTTATACCTTAAACCTGTAGACCTGTTCTCCTTGAACCCGGACTATTTTTCGTTCGATTACTCGTAGGTCAGTGCTCAGCCTTCCACACAGTGACACAATACTCCTCAGACATGTATACTCTTAATACAATAGCACGGATTTTTTCTGGTGGCTCACTGCAATATATTGCAGGACCTTGTTTTTTGATTTGTCATAGTAATACATACCTTCTACCTCAATCAGTGAAGCAGTGTTGTGATAACGTTTAGACTATAGTGTTGTTGCAGCTTGGATTGTAGCTCAGAATGTGGAGCATTACTAACCTCGAATTATGGAGTAATAACCTTCAGACTCTAGAATGTTACTAAGATCATCCTTGTACTTTTTGTTGTGGTTCAAGTATATAGATATAAGGATTGTCTCAGGCTTGGATTTGAAGGATTGTCTCATGCTCAAAGGATTGCATGTGAAGATTTGTCTCCATCTCAGGCTCAGTTATTTGATAATCCTATTGTCATTCCTGTGGGAGCTAAATTGAATAACTACCAATTGGAAGAGGGAAAACTTAGTCATTAGAAGCCTTTCCCTTGTCCGACATTTGAAGAAAAAACGGTTAAGACACCATAAATGATCCTAATGGAAAATGGCATCAACCCATGGTATTCATCTACCCATGTTATCCATCCACCAATGGAATTTACCTATGGTATTGTAAATGGCATCGACCCATGGTATTCATCCACCCATGATATTTATTCGCCCATGGTATTATAAGTGACCCATGGTATGTATCCACCCATGGTATTCATCCACACATGGTATTGTAAGTGGTATCTACCCATGGTATTGGCCCATGGTATCCACCTATGGTATTGTATCTCAAAAAAGGCTATAAATAACAAGCCTCACTTTGTAAAAGGACAGATGGTCCGCCACAATGTAGCTTATACAGTTATTCTCTGTTTTAATAAAACAAGTTTCTTTGTGGTATTATTTTCTTTGTGTTTTTTTTTTTTTTTTGGAATTCTAATTTTGCAGATCTTGTCAGATCTATTTCAACTTTTTAGATCTTGGGGGCCTCCTCCGAAGATCTGGATCAATAGACAACTAAACTCATTGCTTGGAGGGCTCTAACAACTAGATATATACATGTGATCATTGAGTAGTGAATACTTGTGAAGAGAAAGGAGTGTTTGAGCATTGGAGAAGTGATTGAAAAACATTGTAGATATTTCTAAAAGGTCTATTGTGCATATCTTATGAAGAGTTGTTGATTTGAAAAGACTTGTGAATAATTTTTTGAGCATTCTTGAATATTGGAGCACACCTTGGAGACATGATGTTGTGTTGAAGCTCTTACGGAGTAACCTTGGAGATATTTGTTTGGGTGAAATGAAGATAAGTGGTGACACCTTATAAGAAGATAAGGTTGTCATTGATGAAGTGATGTGAAGACTAAGTGAAGGAATTATTGAAGATTAAAAGGGCGCATTGAAGAAGATATTGGGAGCCATGAAGAATAATCAAACATATCTTGACGAATTGAATTTGAGGAATTGAGCCCTAGAGGATAGGAGTCCTCAAGAGACCAGGTCGAAGCCTGTACTATAGATAGTGTTGGAGCCCTAGAGGTTGGTTTTGGGTATTTTAATGGTATGTTAAATCCCTGTCATTTAATTGTCAACCCGGGGGTTTCGTAAACTTAGAAGCAAACAAAGTATATGTAATCTTAGATTAAAATAGTGTAGGAAGTAGTTGTTTAGATGAGAACAATGGAAATGCATATTACAAAAATAAAATCTAACTAAGAAGTTTCTAATTCAATATGTAATAAGTGAGGGAAGAGGATTCTAACTTAGGAGATCCTAGTTGTCCTTCCCCACAGTACTACCTTCATGAAAAGAAACTAAATAATTGATTAAAAATAGCTTATGATGTATAAAAAGTAGGAGAAGAGGCTCCTAACTTAGGAGGTCCAGGTTGTCCTTCTTTACAATTCTATTCCATCATTGTTACCATTGAATTAAAAGTAGAAATTCAAGAAATAACTCAAGCAAGGAAAAGATGATGAATTTTAGTTGTTGTTCATGATCAGATAGAAGGAGAATTTAACTTAAATTCTTGTTTTTCCCTTAATAAGAAAATTAGAATTAAATTAATAATCATCCAATAACAATAGCAAATCTTCATACATCTAAATGACTGAATAAATATAAAGCAAAACTAGTTCATGAAAATTATGCGAATTTATCCAAAAAGTGTACTTAGCTTGATGTGGGGGCCCTCCACCCTTGCCTTTCACACTTGAATAACTTCTCAGCTACAACAAATTTAATAAATCATCCACAACATGAATATCAAATAGAACAATAGAATTGGTTCTTCAAAGTATCTCAAAGTCTCCAATACTATTAATACCAAATTACACATTATTAGCTTCCTTTGAAGGATGCTCCTCTTATTTATACATGAATTAGTGATATCTTCTCAATAAATGTAAATCAATAAAATATCTACTAGATCCATACTTGTCTCAACTTATCCCTAAATACTAGATACAAATCCCATGACACATCAAGATCTCCATGATATTTATCCTTTGAATATGGTCCACCTCTTGAGTTGAAATTCGAATTTGTTCTTGGAAGGCCAAGTAAGACCCTTCTAGAACCTCCAAATAATCCTACACATGTCACAAAACTCATAATAGATATATAGATATATGAAACCATGTTAGTTTCCTAGTTTTTAATCATAAATTCACTTAAAATACATAAAATAAATAACTTTGGAAAATGATTATTCTAACCCGTATGATCATGAAGATGGTTACTTGATATAGGTTTTAAGCTAGATAGTTATGAAATGAGGGCTAAATGGTTATGAAATTATGGAAATATGGATGAATATGGAAGATAATTTTGAGACTCAACATACCCCCAACTGAAGTTGTTGCATGTCCTCATGCAACTATTGCATTGATTCATTTTTCCATAAGTTTATCTTCTTAAAATGCTTTTCTTCTTTATCAGCTTTTGACTTGTATTTATTTTTTTCAAACTTTGCATCATCATATTATCCTTTGCAAAGTGTAATACATTTGATGGCAACATATATTTTTGATGGTTGGTTCTTGTGTGACAACCAAAATGTTTTAGCATTGGTTCTTGTGTAACAATACTTTTAATTTTGTTGCATCAAAGTACATGAAAACATTAAGAGTTCTATTTTCAAGTCCTATAATAACTATAAATGAATTGATAATTTTCAAAGCATATAATCTTTTGGAATCATGCTGCAACAATAGTTGATTGGAAAGAATATGCGAGTTGGAATGAAATGAAATGTGTGATGATGTATGATATGTGAATATGAATTGGTGTCCCTTCCCCCCCAACTAAAGGTGTTTTTCAATTAATTAAAATATGAAAAAGTATAGAGGCGGTGAGGAATTTACCAAAATTACAATTTTAGTAGTTTAAGGAATTGCGTGGCTAAAAATTAGAAAACAACATACCTTCACTTACCTTCAATGTGGATTAGTTTTGTTTACTGAAGAGTGTGGTTGCTGATGTTGCATCAGAGAGTATGTAAACAAAGGAATTTTATCTACTTCTTTGTTCTCTTTGTGTTGATAACAAGATTGGGATCTTTATTGCTAATGTTACAAATTGATTCCTAGTGCAAACTACTTAAATGATGTATTCTTCAATCGTTAAAAAACCCGACGGTACAATTCTACTCATGCGAATAAATGTGTTGATGTCAAGCATGAAGAAAATTCATTAGATTAGCGGCCATTAATGAATGTTGCTAACCAATGCGAGGCAAAATCACCATTAATGTCAATGAGTGCCAAGGTACCTAAGTACATCTTTGCGAAGTGCAAATAAATGAGTTGATGTCGAGCCACTTGCAAGATCCAACAATCAAGGGACATTGATGTATTCTCATGATTGTTAGTGAGAGGACTTGTCAATAAGGCATACAAGCCTCAAGGTACTTGAAAGATAACTCTAGCCTTGAACCTAGAAAATGTGCTGACGTCGATAGGCCAAGACTTGTTAGAAGGGAGGCTTTAATGAATCCTCCATCATCTAATGCGAGCATAAAACAATAATTTTGAAGGACTATGGATGATTTTTTTTTGCAGTGGATCGAGGTTTATTTGACAACATGAAAAGGAAATGGAATGAATCAGCTTTGTAAGGGAGCTGAATGGTTTTATTTCTTGGTTGCGAAATGAAATGTAATTGATGCAGGGAAGTGTGAAACTTTCAAAGGAAAAATGATTTGAAGTTATGCTCTAGGAAGATGGAAATTGATGAATGGACTATAAGCTTAGAAAGAGGAAAATGAATGAGTAGTAATGGTATTATGGATGTGATTTGAAATGGAATTGACTTCTTCATGTTCTTGTTTGAAAAATATATTGATCTTTGAAAATCACTTGTGCATAAATTGGTATTCTTTGATCTTCCTAGAACCTGCAAAAGCTTAGCATTAATATGCAATAAAACGTAAGATTATCGAAGGAGAGAGGTGATCAGTCTCTCTTCATACGTTATATATGCAACAAATTCATAAATAGTGCTTACTAAAACAAATTCAAGGAAGATAAATAAAAATGAAATGCACTTTTTACCTGTCGAGGGGTGGTGCACCTTGGACTACCTGTCAATGTTTCATTGATAATTTCTTCGTTTGATATCAAATTTCAATGATTCAAAAGCCAGGTTAAATCAAATTCATATTAAAAACATATTTTTAATGATTTAATGCTTTTTCCTAGTCCAATTGCTATGAAATCCATAAAAAAAGGACCATTTTTTATTTTCTCAGATTTTGATCAAACCTATCCCATCGCGTAAATCTCACCGAGATCTTTTTCTCAGATTTTGATCAAACCTATCCCATCGCGTAAATCTCACCGAGATCTTTCCAACAATGCTTGAATCGCCTAAAAAAGAAGTCACATGAGAAAGTTATTGTCATTTGAAATTTTAGCGAAACAAGGGAAAATGTGGCGCTAGTGCCACATGGCAAAATCATCGAGCAATGATGAGAGTGGGATGGCTGAATATCGTGGGTCACGGCATGGCAGCGTAGGTTTGACAAAAATGTCACAAAGTTGTTAAAATTTTGTATGATTAATGAATGCATCTCCAGAAGTTTTGAAACCATGACCTGGTCACAACAAATGCAATGCTTTACCACTAGACAAAAAGAAAAATGACTTATGACACAACGTGACGTATTTTAAGGTTTATGTTGAAGCACATGCACCTGGCTATATTGGATTACGAGATATCTGGTCTTGAGAATTAAAGTTGGAGCGTTTGAAATTGCTTTAAAAACTAGCACTCTTGCGAGATTAGATCACAACATCTCCATCAAGCAAACGAACTGTTCGTAAATTGCGCCCATGTGTCACATGTGATTAGCCATGCAGTGATTTTATTTTAACGGTTTTATTTTATGTGCTTCAATTTTGGATCGGTCCACCGTCCCAACCACTAGGCTTCTATCATAAATTTAGACATTTAACAAGCGAGTCAGTGCTCAAAGCTGCATCTCATGGTGTTTCTTTGTAGGTTGGAGCAATGTCAAAGCCATAACTGGAGACTGGAATTGGAAATGTGGCTTGGCATGTATAAATTAGGGTGCCATTATATTATTTATTGTTTAATTTACCACTCTCGGCCTTATATGTAATGGTTTTCTTTTGAAATGACATGGATTTTTGTTTTTTATGCAAGTTTGTTTGATTATGTCAACCCGTGGTTCTTAATTTGTCATGGTATTTTGTTTTGTAATTTTTTATTTGCTTTATTATTTTCAATTGTTATGCTTGGTTTGTTTTGTGTTTGTTTGTTGTTTTATTTGTTTTGTTATTATTCAATGTTTTTTTTGTTTTATATTTGTCTTTATTCTTTTCAATTGTTTTGTTTTATTTGGTGTTTTTTGTTTTGTTAATGGTTTAAATTTTTTTATTTTTTTTTTAATATTTCCTTTAATGTTTCCTTTTTTAATCTTATGTATTTTGTTTTTATTTTTTATTTTTATTTTTATTTAAAAATAAAGATTTTATTTAGCAATTTTTTTGAAAAACAATATTTAACTAGACCATTTTTTATTAATAATCAAAGAAAAATAATTTGTTTTAAGGAGATTTGAGACAAGAGAAAGTGAGATGGAGATCAAAATTTAGGCAATTTTTTTAGAATGAATAGTCAATTTAGATTTCCTAGTCAGATTTATGAATTTTATTACAAAATTTCAAAGCTAATTGATCCAATTTTCTCTTTTTATTTTCCAGGTCGTTGCAAGGCGCAAGAAGAAAGCATACTCAAGATTGTTGTGTTTCTTTATTCATTTGAAATGTGAGAAACAAAATAAGAGGAATTGATCTTTCAAACCTCAAGTATTAGCTCTCCAAAATCCACTTTTTCTGTTTCTTCGCAAACGTCCCTTTTATTGTAGATCTTCCTACCAATGGTTAGTGAACAAGGTGGCTCTTACAGTACGATCGAATACTACCAAGCTTGGTTTTATTTGTTGATCCTATCCTACTCTATTTTGAAAAGGAAAATCCATTCTCTTAAGTATAAGAGAATTTCCAATGCATCCATTTGCGTAACAAGATCAAAGTAAACTCACATCCAAGTTTGGAAAATATATTTTAATGAATTCTTGGACATGAAAAATTATTTGATCATAAAGATTTGATGCTAAAGAATGTTGAAAATTGGAGTGTTGTTGTGGCCTCACGACTAGTTGAAACCAAGTTTTGAAATTATCTTTTTTATCTTGACTTTTCTTAATTTTCATATCACAAAGTTCTTCTTGTGAAACTTGTTCAAAATAATGAATGCACAAGGGATCTTGTGATACATATGATCGATATTCTTCAATTTTTAGCTATATTCTCTGAACTTCATTGCATGTGATCCATAATTCATTGATCTTCTTACAAAGATATCTAGAAGAGGCTTCTAGATTCTCTTCTTGTCGATCCTCTTCATGGATGCTTTGTTCCTCTTCTATATTTTGAAATGAAGATTCTTCCCTAGTGACCATTCTAAATTGTGGACAAGGATTTGAGAAGATCCTTGTGGTGGCATACCCTCCTTCTCTAAATTACTTCCTTAACATCATGTTTTGTAGATCTTGTTTTGCAAATGGATTTTGTAGTTTTTTTTAGTTTTTGTTTTTGTTGGTGGTTTTGTTTTAGGGAACTACCTTTCTAATTTCTATGTCTAAGAATAAATAACCATAATGAAAAGTGTTTTTTTTTAATGTTTTATTGTTGTTTTTGTTTTTATTTTTTATTTTTTATTTTCTAAACAATCTTCCTAACCAGATTTATCTAAGTGTGCTTCCCCGACAACGGTGCCAAAATTTGGTCGTTTTAATGGTATGTTAAATCCCTGTCATTTAATTGTCAACCCGAGGGTTTCTTAAACTTAGAAGAAAACCAAAGTATATGGAATATTAGATTAAAATAATGTAGGAAGTAGTTGTTTTAGATGAAAATCATGGAAATGCATATTACAAATATAAAATCTAACTAAGAAGTTTCTAATTCAATATGTAATAAGTGAGGGAAGAGGCTCCTAACTTAGGAGATCTTGGTTGTCCTTCCCCACAGTACTACCTCCATGAAAAGAAACTAAATAACTGATTAACAATAGATTATGATGTATAAAAAGTAGGAGAAGAGGCTCCTAACTTAGGAGGTCTAGGTTGCCCTTCTTTAAAATTATATTCCATCATTGTTACCATTGCATTAAAACTAGAAATTCAGGAAATAACTCAAGCAAGGAAAAGAGGATGAATTTTAGTTGTTGTTCATGATCAGATAGAAGGATAATTTAACTTAAAAAAAAAAAAAAATTACCTTCATATGAAAATTAGAATTAAACTAATAATCATCCAAAAACAATAAGAAATCTTCACACATCTAAATGACTAAATAAATCTGAAGCAAAACTAGTTCATGAAAATTATGTTAATTTAACCAAAAGGTGTACTTAGCTTGGTGTGAGAGCCCTCCACCCTTGCCTTGCACACTTGAAGAACTTCTTAGCTACATCAAATTTAATAAAGCATCCACAACATGAACATCAAATAGAACAGTAGAACTGGTTATTCAAAATATCTTAAAGTCTCCAATAATATTAATACCAAATTACACATTGTTAGCTTCCTTTGAAGGATGCTCCTTTTATTTATACATGAATTAGGGATATCTTCTCAATAAATTTAAATCCCTAAAATATCTACTAGATCCATACTTGTCTCAACTTATCCCTAAATACTAGATGTAAATCCCATGACACATCAAGGTCCCCTCTTGAGCTGAAATTCGAATTTGTGCTTGGGAGGCCAAGTAAGACACTTCTAGAACCTCCAAATAAGCCTACACATGTCACAAAACTCATAACACATATATAGATATATGAAACCATGTTAATTTCCTAGTTTTTAATCATAAATTCACTTAAAATACATAAAATAAATAACTTTGGAAAATGATTATTCTAACTCGTATGATCATGAAGATGGTTACTTGATGTAGGGTTTTAGGCTAGATAGTTATGAAATGAGGGCTAAATGGTTATTAAATTATGGAAATATGGATGAAGATGGAAGACAATTTTTAGAATCAACAGTTGGTGCCTCAAGTGACAAGGTTGGAGCCTTAGAAGATAGGGTTAGAGCCCAAGAGGTCGAAGCCTCATGAAGTCCAAGTTGGTGCTTGACAAAGTATAGGTTGGAGCTTGGGAGATTGAGGATTGGTTTCTTCATATAGGGTTGGATCCTTAAACATTATTGTATTGAGTTTATTGTAAAGAAGATATTAATAAAATTATGTACTCTTGTTGTTAATTTTGTGTTCTAATTATAAGTGATATAACTGGTAAAAATAACAATAGATAAGAAATACTAATTCACCCCCCCTCTCAGTATTTCCAAGAAAATAGGCATTAAATATGATAATAAAGGAATGGTTTTCACAATAAATTTTGGGATGGGTGCAAGTGCATCTCGCTAAGGAATCATATCAACGTGGCTAGACCTAATTTTTGCAATAATTTGCTAGTACAAAATTTTCCTTGAACAAGTTACAAAAATTTGTGCATTGTGAGTATACTATCTATCCTCTTTTTCCATGCCCTGTAGTTGGAGGTTACTTCTAGTTTATTTTCTCCCTCCATTGTGTTTTTCATATTGCTATCTTATACTCCTTGCGACCCTTTTCTTGAAACCCTTATATCTCTCCTTTCAATAGATATTTAGTCTTCCTTTTTCCTTCTTCTTCACCTTAGCTTTGATACCATGTTAGAAAATAAAAAACACAATTTTTTTTCATATGTTGATAATTTCTTGTGATATCTGTTATCCTCTACAATCTCCCAAGGCTGAGGATGGAAATCGTCGGAGGTAACCTCAAACCACTTAGGATTTGGTAGCTAACCCTACCAAATCAGAGAGGGCTCTCTCTGTGATCTTGCAACCAAAATATGACTGAAGAAGGGTAAATATATTATGCTAGGTCTAATCTCCAGGGTTTTGAAAATTTAGGGTTTTTGCTGGATCAGAAGGAGAGGTCAAGGAAACTAGATCAGATCTAAAAGATTGTAGTTGCAAGGATACAAAGGGGCATGGAAGATATGTTTCAGTGGCACTTTAAGGTTGTCAATTGTAGTGTAGGGTGGAAAAGAAAAGGATAAAAATTAGCATGACAAGCGTGAGTTCATTTATCATAATATGAACAACATAAACATGAATTTCCTACTAAAACAGAGCATAAGCTTAAAGAATTATGTTTAAAATATTATAGCAAGATGACTGAAAGCATAGATATGGAAAGAAGATGAACTAATAATTCAGAAAATTGAATTATAGAAGAAAACAATTGCCACAAAATCATACCACATGAATCCCTATATAGTAGCTGCAACTGAACTTGTATTTCTGCAAATATCAACCGTAAACAAAGCTCCAAGCCTTCTACTCTCTAATGTCCAACCTTGAATCTGACTGAAAAATAGATACATATATACCAAAACCATCTTCCCCTCTCTCAGGAGTCGAATCCCTCAAGATAGGAACAGTTTACACAAATTTCTCCAACCAAACCTAATACTAGGGAGGTTAAAACAAATTCTCGTTTTAGCCTTTGACTGACATACCCATCATTAATGATCATCATAATTATGCGACTTCTATGGTTTATTTTTATGCACCGTGGCTTTCACCAAATTTTTTCTTTATAATTACCACTCTCGGCCTTATATGTAATGATTTTATTTTGAAATGATGTGGATTTTTGTTTTTTATGCAAGTTTGTTTGATTATGTCAATTTGTGGTTTTTTAATTTTTCATGGTGTTTTGTTTTGAATTATTTATTTGTTTTATTATTTTCAATTGTTATGCTTGGTTTTTTTGTGTTTGTTTGTTGTTTTATTTGTTTTTCTATTATTCAATGTTTTTTGTTTTATATTTGTTTTGATTTTTTTTCAATTGTTTTGTTTTATTTGGTGTTTTTTTGTTATTGGTTTAAATTATTTTTATTTTTTTAATGATTTCCTTTAATGGTTTTTTTTTAAATCTTATGTATTTAGTTTTTATTGTTTTTATTTTTTATTTTTATTTAAAAATAAAGATCCTATTTAGTAATTATTTTGAAAAAAATTATCTAACTAGACCTTTTTTTATTAATAACCAACAAAAAATAATTTATTTTAAGAAGATTTGAAACAAGAGAAATTGAGATGGAGATCAAAATTTAGGCAATTTTTTTAGAATGAATAGTCAATTTAGATTTCCTGGTCTTTTTTTTTTTCTTTCAGATTTATGAATTTTATTACAAAATTTTAAAGCTAATTGATCCAATTTTCCTTTTTGACCTTCCAGGTCGTTGCAAGGCGCAAGAAGAAAGCATACTCAAGATATTTGTGTTTCTTTATTCATTTGAAATTTGAGAAACAAAATAAGATGAATTGATCTTTCACACGTCAAGTATTAGCTCTCCAAACTCCACTTGTTCTCTTTCTTCGCAAACGTCCCTTTTGTTGTAGATCTTCCTGCTAATGGCTAATGAAAAAGGTGGCTCTTACTGCACCACCGAATACTACCAAGCTTGGTTTTATTTTTTGATCCTATCCTACTCTATTTTGAAAAGGAAAATCTATTCTCTTAAGTATAAGAGAATCTCCAATGCATCCATTTGCATAACAAGATCATAAGTAAACTCACATCCAAGTTTGAAAAATATATTTTAATGAATGTTTGGACATGAAAAATTATTTGATCATAAATATTTGATGCTAAAGAATGTTGAAAATTGGAGTGTTGTTGTGGCCTAATGATTAGTTGAAACCAAGTTTTGAAATTATCTTTGTTTTCTTGACTTTCCTTAATTGTCATATCACAAAGTTCTTCTTGTGAAACTTGTTCAAAATCATGAATGCACAAGGGATATTGTGATACATATGATAGATATTCTTCAATTTTTAGCTCTATTGTTTGAACTTCATCGTATGTGATCCATAATTCATTGATCTCCTTACAAAGATAACTAGAAGAGGCTTCTAGATTCTCTTCGTGTGGATCCTCTTCATAGATGATTTGTTCCTCTTCTATATTTTGAAATGAAGATCCTTCCCTAGTGACCATTCTAAATTGTGGACAAGGATTTGAGAAGATCCTTGTGGTGGCAGACCCTCCTTCTCTAAATGACTTCTTTAACATCATGTTTTGTAGATCTTGTTTTGCATATGTATTTTGTAGTTTTTTTTAGTGTTTGTTTTTGTTGGGCATTTTGTTTTGGGGAAATACCTTTCTAATTTCTATGTCTAAGCATAAATAACCATAACGAAAAGTGTTTTTTTTTAATGTTTTATTGTTGTTTTTGTTTTTATTTTTTATTTTTTATTTTCTAAACAATCTTCCTAACCAGCTTTATATAAGTGTGCTTCCCCAACAACGGCACCAAAATTTTGGGTGCTTTAATGGTATATTAAATCCATGTTATTTAATTGTCAACCCGGGGGTTTCATAAACTTAGAAGAAAACCAAAGTATATGGAATCTTAGATTAAACTAGTGTAGGAAGTATTTATTTTAGATAAAAATAACGGAAATTCATATTAAAAATATATAATCTAACTAAGAAGTTTCTAATTCAATATGTAATAAGTAAGGGAAGAGGCTCCTAACTTAGGAGATCCTCATTGTCCTTCCCCACAGTACTACCTTCATGAAAAGAAACTAAATAACTGCTTAACAATAGATTATGATGTATAAAAAGTAGGAGAAGAGGCTCCTAACTTAGGAGGTCTAGGTTTTCCTTCTTTACAATTATATTCCATCATTGTTACCATTACATTAAAACTAGAAATTCAGGAAATAACTCAAGCAAGGAAAAGAGGATGAATTTTAGTTGTTGTTCATGATCAGATAGAAGGAGAATTTAACTTGAATTTGTGTTTGTCCTTTCATATGCAAATTAGAATTAAACTAATAATCATCCAACAACAATAAGAAATCTTCACACATTTAAATGACTGAATAAATCAGAAGCAAAACTAGTTCATGAAAATTATGCTAATTTAACCAAAAAGTGTACTTAGCTTGGTGTGGGGGCCCTCCACCCTTGCCTTGCACACTTGAAGAACTTCTCAGCTACAAGAAATTTAATAAAGCATCCAAAACATGAACAACAAATAGAATAGTAGAACTGGTTATTCAAAATATCTCAAAGTCTCCAATAATATTAATACCAAATTACACATTATTAGCTTCCTTTGAAGGATGCTACTCTTATTTATACATGAATTAGGGATATCTTCTCAATAAATGTAAATCCATAAAATATATACTAGATCCATACTTGTCTCAACTTATCCCTAAATACTAGATAAAAATCCCATGACACATCAATATCTCCATGATCTTTCTCATTGGAATATGGTCCACCTCTTGAGTTGAAATTCGAATTTGTGCTTGGGAGGCCAAGTAAGACACTTCTAGAACCTCCAAATAAGCCTACACATGTCACAAAACTCATAACACATATAAACATATATGAAACCATGTTAATTTCCTAGTTTTTAATCACAAATTCACTTAAAATACATAAAATAAATAACTTTGGAAAATGATTATTCTAACTCGTATGATCATGAAGATCATTACTTGATGTAGGGTTTTAGGCTAGATAGTTATGAAATGAGGGCTAAATGGTTATGAAATTATGGAAATATGGATGAATATGGAAGACGATTTTGAGACTCAATAGTTGGTGCTTCAAAGTGACAAGGTTTGAGCCTTGGAAGATAGGGTTGGAGCCCAAGAGGTTGAAGCCTCGTGAAGTCCAAGTTGGTGCTTGGAAAAGTACAGGTTGGAGCCTGAGAGATTGAAGATTGGTGTCTTCATATAGGGTTGGAGCCCTACACATTATTGTATTGAATTTATTGTCAAGAATATATTAATAAAATTATTTACTCTTGTTGTTCATTTTGTGTTCTAATTATAAGGGATATAACTGGTAAAAATAACAATTGAAAATAAATAATCATTCAGCCCCCCTCCTCCCCTCTTAGTATTTCCAAAAAAATAGGCATTAAATATGATAATAAAGGAATGTTTTTCACAATAAATTTTGGGATGGGTGAAAGTGCATCTCGCTAAGGAACCTTATCAACGTGGCTAGACCTACTTGTTGCAATAATTTTTTGGTACAACTTCATCTTTTTCTTGGAGTTCATCTCTTATTCCTAAGATATCCTTACAAAGTATGATGATACAGTATCATCTCTTGTCATCCTTATTCTCCTTAGTACATTCTTGAGGCTTGCTATTTCACCAATTTTCTTGATGGTGAATAATTTTGAGAGAGCTCATACATTTCCTGATATGAGTCTATGTTGGATATATATGTAATTAGGTTGTCCTTTACTCCATCTACTATTAGATTCATGGCCAAGATTTCAATTTATCTAAAATTCTCTTTCTCTGTTTCATCGATATGCTTATTGACTTTTCCTTGAAAAAGTTCCAAAACTTTGTGCATTGTGAGTATAATATCTATCCTCTTTTTCCATGCCCTGTATTTGGAGGTTCCTTCTAGTTTGTTTTGTCCCTCCATTGTGTTTTTCATATTGCTATCTTATACTCCTTGTGACCCTTTTCTTGAAACCCTTATATCTCTCCTTTCAAAAGATATTTAGTCTTCCTTTTTCCTTCTTCTTTAACTTAGCTTTGATACCATGTTAGAAAATAAAAAATGCAAATTTTTTTTCTTATGTTGATAATTACTTGTGATATATGTTATCCTCCACAGTCTCCCAAGGTTGAGAATGGAAACCGACAAAAGTAACCTCGAACCACTTAGGATTTGGTAGCTAGCCCTACCAAATAATAGAGGGATCTCTCTGTGATATTGCAGCCAAAATATTACTGAATAAGGGTAAATATATTAGGCTAGGTCTGATCTCTAGGTTTTTGAAAATTTAGGGGTTTTGTTGGATCATGAGGAGAGGTTAAGGAAACTAGGTTAGATTTAAAATATTGCAGTTGCAGGGATACAAAGGGGAATGGAAGATATGTTTCAGTGGCACTTTAAGGTTTTCAATTATAGTGTAGGGTGGAAAATAAAAGGATCAAAATTAGCATGAAAAGCATGAGTTCATTTATCTGAATATGAACAACATAAACATGAAATTCCTACCAAAACAGAGCATACGCTTAAAAAATTATGTTTAACATCTTATAGGAAGATCATTGAAAGAATAGATATGGAAATAAGATGAACTAATCATTCATAAAATTGAATTACATAAGAAAAAAACTGCCACAAAATCATACCACGTGAATCCCTATATAATAGCTGCAACTGAACTTGCATTTCTGCAAATATCAACCGTACACAAAGCTCCAAGCCTTCTACTCTCTAATGTCCAAACTTGAATATGACTAAAAAATAGATACATATATACCGAAACCATCTTCCCCTCTCTCAGGGGTCGAATACCTCAAGATAGGAACAGTTTCCACAAATTTCTCCAACCAAACCTAAGAGAAGGGAGGTTAAAACAAACTCTCCTTTTAGCCTTTGACTGACATACCCATCATTAATGATCATCATAATTACATAAAAATTACATTTACAAGCCTAATTACATTCATATACATCATGTCAACTCAAAACAAGATAATTTACATCATGAGAACCAAATTTGACTGAGGAAACTCGAAAATTTGACCTCCAAGGAAAAGTGCATCACCATCTTGCAGGGCACTTTTGACTGTCTTCTTGTGCTCCAAATGATGATATGAAGGTATTATTGGAAATATTAGGATGTATAGTTGTCCATATAGTCCTTAATCAAGAAAAATGCCTCTACAAGTCTGAGAAAAATGCATTCTCCCAAGGTTACTCCAAAAGTGCAACGCCTAGGTGAAAAAGGTGGCAAAAAATGGTTTTTTAACATGTTTTTTGCACTTTTCTCCCAACCAGAATGCTGACATGGCAAAAAAAGTAGATAGATTTCATATGCATGTCATAAATGAGATCTCAATTGATGTATATTTTAGGTGATTTGGACCTCTGAGGGAAAAGCGTAGCGCCAAGGCATTGCACTTTTGGTTGTGTGTAATTTCCTATTTTAGCCAAAAAGCACCAAAATTTCAAAATTTGTTCAAAAATGGTCCAAAATTTCCCAATGAAGTTATAAGATGGTGTGTTAGGCAATTAGAGATGCCTCAGCCAACAAATCAAGTTTGTCCTTCTCCTTGTACCTAATTAGGGTTTTCCTCAATTTCTTCTTCAAATGCTTGATTTTGATTTGAGAGTTCTTGTTCCTTGTGCAATAGTGCATGCCCATGTGCCTCTAAAGCTTATTTTTCCTATTATCCTTCTCAATAAGCTTCTCTAAGTGAAAATTGACCTGCTCAATCCAAAATCCTTATCTTGCTCAATTTTTGCTGCAATCAAATCATCGAAGTATTCTTGACCTAGTGCTGGAGATGTTTCAGTCTGTTCCTCTTGCTGCCTCTTGAGACCTCTTTTTCTTGGCCTCCTTGGTTTGAATTTATCTTCCTCATACTCAAGCTCATCAACATCAACCACTAATTTACCTTTGACACCATCCTTCTCCAAATATTCCTTGGGCTTGCTAAGCAAAACTTGTTTGACTTGGAGTTGTTTGTTCTCATGCCGAAGAAATGTGATCATGAATTTTGCCTTTGATAATTTGTCCTTTTGCTCTATAATCTCATATTCCTTCTCTTTGATTATCTTCTTTGGTGATTTTTCCTCCTCATGCATCTCTATGTCTATCATGTCAGTGTCAAAATGTACCTGTTCTTCCTCTTGCAATGGTGCTTCATGTTGATGTGTTGATGTGTTGATGTCTCTTTTTCCACTGATATAGGTTGAGCCCTTTCCACACTTCTAGGAGAAAACATCAGCTTATTTCCTCTATTATATTTTTTGGTCACCTCAGCCCTAAGTTTTCTTTTTGCAGGTTTTCTTGTGGAACCCCTTCTTGTTGTCTTGGTGAAGTCAATGGTGTAGACTGATTGCTTGATTGAGTTGGAGTAGGAAAAAGAGAGGTTGAATGCATGAATACCTCCCAAGACAAGTTGATCTATGTGATATTGTGACAAACAATGATTCTCACCAAGCCATGATGGAACAAGCTTGCATGATGATCTTTTCCTTTGCTATGTACCTTTTCTTCCATTTTGACCAAGCTTCTGTAGAGATAGTGAGATAGGTTGATAGCTTTGACATTGGTGAAATGCATCAATAGTATAATATGGTACTCATATATCCTGGAAATATTTCATGATAATATTCATGATAGGGGCATACTTTTCAAGCAAGTGTCTGAAAGGAAAAATGTGCTTTGGAGCAGCTTTGTAAGGAGGCTTCAAAAACATCTTATAATTTTCAATATCTAGGTCTCTCCTTTTAAAACAGAGCTCTCCATCATTTTGGATTACAGTGGATATGGAAATGGCCTCTTCTGAAATAGTAAACACAACCCCTGTAATGGTTACCTTATCCCTTCTTATAATGGTGGCAAAGGTGTTTGTAATTTTATCACTAAAACCAAGTGCTTCAATATTTTGGAAAAAATCTAGGCAACTTGCATCTTGGATTGACTTCTTGAGAAATGTTGAAGCCATTATATCCTGTACTCTAGTGGGTTCATATTATTTGACCTCCCTTATGCCTCCTTTTCTCAGTGGTCTCTGAATCCATGTGAAACCCTAGCTCACTAGGAAGGGAAATTTAGGGTTTTAGTGTAGGAAAACAAAGGATTTTAGGCAGTTTTAGGAATGGAGGGGGATGAAGGGATTTGAGGGTGTATAAATTATTGGGAAAATTTAGGAGGGACAAGAATAGATGTTAGGGAGTGTAGGTAGGTGGAATTTTGGGAAATGAATGAGGGGAAAGGGTGCAAGAGGGGAAAACACAGTCTTAGCCTAGGAAAGTGTAGTGTAGGCTAGGGTTTGTAGGGAAATGATGAAAATGAGGGAAAGGGATGAGGGGAAGTGTTAAAGATTATATATGAAAGGTGGGGGAGGTTGTATGAGCATGAATTTTGGGATTTTTCACAACAAATTGACCAAAGACTCTTATTTGACCAAAAATTCAACAAACCCTAGGAGAGGGTAGTTCTTAGCCTTAAAGCATAAATGAAGTGAAAGAGAGGTAGATGGTGACCCACTTACTTGTAACTGATGATCTGGGACCTGCACTTGATGAAGAAACCACTATAGAGAAGATATTTTCCTTCCTGAAGAAAAACACAGCAAACTTGACAAAAATGCAGCGCAGCAAGAGAAAAGTGCAGCACGGCAAGAGAAAAGTGCAGCGCAACAAGAAAAATTAGCTTTCCAAGGCAATAAATTGATTTTAATAGGATGGAAAGCTCCTTTCTAACAAAATGTTGTCTCGTGAGGGTGAAAGAATCAAATGACATGCTTTTTTGGTCTTTTAAAAGGCTGGAAATCGATTTTTCTCTTTGGTGGTGATGTGGTCCCACCTTATATTTTCACCAATTGACTTGATTGCTTGTGTACTACATATTTGAAACTTTATTACATATATTTACATCTTAATAAAGATCAAAATTCACTTTAGAGATCATTATTGAACATTTTTCTCTATCAGTACTCCTTTTAATGGTGGCTTTGATGATGACATGACCTATTTACATGACTTTTGACACTATAACCTAATGATGACACTACATGGAAAGACAAGCAGAATGACGACCAAGATGACCAAGACACTCTTTCAAAGAACAATGACCTGACCATGATTATTTTTATTGGCCATGAGAATGAAAGGAGTAGTACTGACCTAGTTATCCTAACCAATGATCAAATTTATATTTGAAAAAATATTGAAACTATAAAAATTTACCCTAGGACCCTATCAACCATATGAAAGAGCATAATTTGATCATTGGTGACTAAGAGACACTAACAATATCTTTTGTTCTTATTAAATTTATTATGTTCTTCTTTTATCTTTGTTTCATTAAGAAATCATCAAAGCAAAACATAAATACCCAAGGACACCATATATAGGTGCTTACTTAGGGCTAAAACCCCTCTATAGGGGAAAACCCAGTCAAAATATTCCACAATAAAATTCAAGTTGAGATAGACCAAGACCCTAGACCAAAATACCTTCCTCCTCTACTAAGTCAGCCTTCCAATATGCTTCAACAAACTTCAGTAGTCTCTTCTTGTCCAACATCTTCAGCCTAGCAAGAACCCAAAATTTCAAACCCCAACAACTCTAGAATTTTGACTGAGCTATTATATTGCAACTTCATCCCTTCCAACAACTCAACAGCTTCACATGTGTGAGACGAAGAGAGATATAATTTAGACTTCTTGTTCCTGATAATGACCTCCTTCTCCTTCACTATCCATTTCCTCCTTTTCCCTTGAATTTCACACTTTTTATTCCCCCAATGTTGAGATTCAACAAGATGATGAAGCTTAGTGAAAATCAGTCACCTTCACTAAGTGGGCCTGCAGGCTATTTTTAGGTGTGAGTATATTTTTAGACATGGTGATCATATTTCAGAACTTGTAGGATGCTATTTGTGGATGGTTGGTAAAGTTGGAAAAATAGATGAAATTCTATTTTTAGAATATTGGGCGAAGTCTATTTATAGATTGTCAATCTAAAAATAGATGCATGTCGGTTATTATTAGCTCCTAATAATAATCCGACAATAAACAACGAATTATTCTCTTGGAGCACATTATTTCAGTATACAGATTTGGAAAATCAGTGGGCTGAAGGAATTACACAATTCCTAGGGTTTATTGGTGGTTCATGCATGGAGGACTCAGTTAGAACTGAAGTGGAAAAGTTATGACAGAGTTGGAAGAGTAGTTCATGGAGTTGTTATTCAGTTTAACTCAGTTATTGGAGTTAAACTCAATTGAGCTATTTGTATCTAGTCTAACTGAATGATACATTAGTGAGAGTGGAGTGAATTAATTAGTTAATTAATTCACAAATAATTACTCACTAATAAACTGAACAAATACGACAGTTAACTACAGTGCATGTTAGTTCCAGTGGAGACCCAATGGAGAGATAGGTTAAAGGGTGAGATGGAATATCCATTGTGACTATAGTGATGCATTGGTTACATCACACACACATTGGAGTTGCCAATGAGGATTGTGCAGTCAAGGTAAGGCCAATTCGAATTCATTCAGGGGTCTTCTTCAGTAGGGATTGTGTAGTGGAGGAAGGCTATCAAGTGGCAAGAAATCAGTGCATGTATTTGCAGATTTCTTCATGACAGTGTGTGAAGATTGTATTGTACTAAGAGCTTGATGCACTAAGCTTTGTATGAGATTGTTACATGATCTCCATGATACATAATATATGATAGTTGGGGTTTTTAGCTTCAGGATTTCTCGTTAAACAACTGTGTTATTGATCTGGATTTATGCAGGAACACAAAAGAATAAACATATAACCATAAATACAAAGATGCAACGGAAATAACACTTCATTTCATTAATATCAAAGAACTGAAATTTTCTTACAGACAAAATGGAAATAAAACTAGCTAGGGCACTGGTAGCTATCTCTGAGAAGAGATGTGGTGGCTACAGGCCTCTGAACTACGTTACAATGAGGCTCGAGGGCCTATTTATTATTTAGAAACAATGGGAAATCCTAAATAGCCAAAACCCTAACCCTAGGAGATGAAGCGCCAAAACTATGGGCCCCGTTTGGGTAAATTTGTGTTTCAACTTCCCGGGGACGTAACTTTGGCATACAATCTTTGTTTGACGCGTACCATACCTCGTTAAAAAGATCTATCTGAGGACTAAAAATTTTGAGTGAGAAACATCAGTCCATTAACCAATTTTGCTCCCCGTTTTCTCAAAAAACGTCATTTAGGGTCTCAAAACGGCTCCGGAAGTTCAAGACCCAAAAAACTACTAAAAGAAGTAAGTTGTGCTGAAACTGAAAAACTGAAAGAGACAATGGTGGGGCCCCCAGTGGAATAGGTGGGTGACCACCAATATTCACCTGGATCATTCCTCCCCCCTTAGGAAGCAATGGTCCCCATTGCGTTAATTTCCTCCATGAGATGAGGAAATTTCTGTTGAACTTGGTCCCTGGTGAACCACTTTCCTTGGTGCAGGATTTGGCCAGCTTTGACAACCCGATACAGTTGGATCTTCTGTCGGCAAGTGCTCTTGATTTGAATGTCCATGATACAATCTGTGGTGGCATGTTCCATGCAATTTGGGTTTAACTCTGTTGGTGTGAGTTGTTCTGCAATGTCAGAAGTGTCCAGTAGAGGTCGGAAGTAAGGACGGAGGCGGTCCACATTGAATACTGGGTGCAGACCAAGGAATGGTGGAATACTGAGCTCAAAGGCATTGTTCCCTACAGCCTTGGTGATAGTGTACGACCCATATCAGAGCGGGCGAAGCTTGCGATGGGGTCCAGTGAGGCGCTCCTTCTGCAAATGTAGCCATACTTTGTCGCCCACCTGGAAGTTCTGTGGCACCCGGTGTTGATCATGGCGTTTCTTGTACTTAGCATTGGCTCTGTACAATATGTCATGAAACTGTTGGCGGATGTGTTGAATGTGCTCTATGAAGCTATTTGCTTTGTCAAATTCAGACTAGACATGAGCCGAATCGGCCTGAGTAGCCGCAAATGGCATCGCTACATCAATGGGACATAGTGGCTGGAATCCCAAGCCCACCTGAAAGGGGCTATGTCCGATTGAACTATGGAGAGCCCAGTTATAACTATGTTGTACATAGGGGAGGATCTCGTCCCATGTTCGTGGATGCTTTGAATTGTACATGCGCAGAATGTGTACAATCATTCTGTTGACGACCTCTATCTGGCCATCTATTTGGGGATGGAAAGTTGTGGACTTGGTGAGCTTGGTGTCCAGCATTGACCAGAGGTTGGACCAAAATGTGTTGAGGAACCTGCTATCCCGATATGATATGATAGACTGTGGGATCCCAAAGTGCACCCACACTCGTTCAAAGAAGAGTTTAGTAGTGGCTTCTGCTGTGATATTCTTCTTGCAGGCCGCCATAATGGCCATCTTTGAGAATCTGTCGACGACCACAAAAACACAGTCATTTCCATGCTTAGTAGAAGGTAGGCCCGACATGTAATCCATGGATATGGATTCCCAAGGTCGACTAGGGGTAGGTAGAGGAGTATATAGGCCTTGCTTCTTGATGGTCGGTTTGGCAATGGCACAAGCAGTGCAGGATCTGATGTGCTTCTCGACATCCTTTCGAAGGTTTGGCCAATAGAAATACTTCTGTAGTATTGCTACTGTTTTCTCGACCCCGAAATGCCCAGCGACTCGACTGTAGTGTGCTTCCCATATCATCTTGGCACACTCGCTTGAAGGAACACAAAGGTGTCCCAGGTGACATAAAAGTGCATCTTGGAGGTGAAAATTTGGAACTTGCGTGCCCCCCAAGAGTGCCTTGTAAGTGTGGCCGTATTCTGGGTCACTCTCATAGAGAAGCGGCCAATCAGAAGTCTCGTGCCCACAAGAGTTGAGCACGGTGGTGAGCGCCACGATCGGTGGTCGGCTGAGGCAGTCTGCAACATTATTGGTGCTACCCTTCTTGTACTTGATGTTCAAATGAAACTGTTGCAGATATGTGGACCACTTCTGATGGCGATCATTCCGCAACTTCCCTTGTGTCTGTATGAACTGCAGGGGCCGGTGGTCTGTGTGGATGATTGTTTCCTTCCCCAAAATGTAATGCTTCCATTGTCGACAGGCTTGCACAATGGAATACATTTCTTTGTCATAGGTGGGATACTTGCGAACTGTCTCAGACAATGTCTCACCGTGATATGCCACTGGATGTCCCTGTTGAGTAAGAACTGCCCCAATAGCATAGTCAGAGGCATCTGTCTCGATCTCAAATGGCTGCTGCAAGTCTGGTAAGGTGAGCACTGGGGCAGAACAGAGGCAATTTTTCAATTCTTTGAATGCCTTCTGTTGAGGTTCCGACCAAAAGAATTTTGCTCTCGCTCCTCCTTTGGTGACTTGACTCAAGGGCCAAGTGATATGAGAGAATCCCAACACGAATCTACGGTAGAAATTAGCAAGACCCAAAAAGCTACGAAGCTCTGTTATAGTAGTCGGGGCTGGCCAATCCCGAATGACTTGGATCTTGGCTGGATCCACATGCACCCCCCTTTCATCAATAATGTATCCCAGATATTGAACCTGGGTCATGCCAAAAGTACACTTCTCCAAATTGGCACACAACTTGTGTTGCCGCAGTGTTTGGAGGACTTGTTGGATGTGGTGAAGGTGCTCTTCCCAAGTCTGGCTGAAGATCAGAATATCATCCAACTACACCACTACAAATGAGTTGGTGAATGGCAGCAAGATGTCATCCATCAACCTCATGAAGGTGGGAGCATTCGTTAACCCGAAAGGCATGACCAGCCATTCGAAAAGGCCTTCCGTAGCTTTGAAGGCAATCTTCCACACATCGGAGGGTTCAATTGGTACCTGGTGATACCAGACTTCAAGTTGATCTTGCTGAAATATTTTTCCCCTTTGATTTGGTCTAGAAGGTCATCAATCCATGGGATCAGGTACCTATTCTGGACAGTGATCTTGTTCAGCGCCCGATAGTCAATACAGGGTCTCCACGTCCCATCCTTCTTCTGTACCAACACGATCGGGCTCCCACAGGGCGATGAACTTGGTCTGATGTGACCTTTCTGCAACAGCTCCTGAATCTGCCTCTTGATTTCATCATTTTCCAGAATAGAGCATCGATAGATCGGTCCATTGGGTAGTGGCGCACCTGGGGTCAGATCAATCGGGTGCTTGACCTGGCAGTGCAGAGGAACCCCTGTGGGTGAGGTGAAGATGTCTCCGTACTCCTCCACGACCTTATCCATTTGTTGTTGTCGTGCAGAGGGGCCCTGTCTGGAGGTCGTGGCCACAGTCTTCTTCTTGCCCTGGGGGCGGATCATCAGGAAAACGAATTTCCTGGTTTGGGAGATGAGCTTACTACATTGTTTTGCAGTAACCAAAGAGATAGTCGTAGGAGGTGGTACCTCTGGTATCCTGTACAACTTATTTCCCAAAGTAATAATAACAGCACGAGGTCGAGACTCATACACCGCATGACGCTTCCACAAGTATGGTTGTCCTAATAATACATCAGAAACATCAATAGGAGCAACGTCACATAATACCTCATCCGTGAAGGGCTTGATGCTATAGGGAAGGCGAAACTGTCGGTTGACGCGGAGATCTCGTCCCTGGTGAAGCCACCCAATGGTGTATGGATGTGGGTGAGCTGTGGTCGGCAAGCCCAACCGCTTCACGGCGTCTGCTGAAATGAGGTTCTTTTGGCTCCCATTTTCGACAATGAACTGTACCAGGGAGCCCTTTACTGACATCTGGGAGTGGAAGAGACGTTCTTCCTCCTCTGGATCTTCATAGTGGCAACAGTGGCATTGGGCTCCGAATCAATATTTTGTTTCCCTTTGTCATTCCCCTTGTCAGGTTCTGATTCAGAGTCGGAGCATGCATCTGACTCAGACACCCGCATCTCGGCCACCAGCGACTGCTTGGATCGACACTCACTTGTGTTGTGAGTGGAGCTCTTATGGAACTCACACCACTTTCCCGTGTCCTTCTTTGGCTTTGCGGTGTTGTTCTTTGCTTGTGGCTTCGACAGGTTGTCTTGAGTCGCCATGCCTTGGCTCTATCCTTTGTTCTGCAGTTTGGGACCACCTTTCCCTTGCTTTTGATTCACAGATCCAAAGTCTCGCTTCTTCTATTTGAATTTCTGCTCAATCTTGGCAGAATAACGGTATGCCATACCAAGTGAGGAGATGTCGAGGAACTCCATTTCCTCCTAAATGTATTTATGCAGAAAATTGCGATACTTTATCACCAGATGTTTCTTTGAATCTTTGATACCTAATTTGGTGTGCAGGGTATGGAACAGATTCATCAGCTCATGCACATCTTGATCCCTTTGTTGTCGCAGCGTGGTCCATTGTATGTACTTGCCCTCATAGCTCCCCACCGGATAGTATTATTCCTTGATGGCGTCTCAGAAATAATTCCAAGTGGGTACGGCCGAGAACAGAGAGGGTTCTGTCTCATCCTTTTTCTCACAATGGGTTTCCCACCAGTCCTTGACATGGGGGCAGCTTTGAGGAGTGCAAAAATAATCTTCTCCCTGTCGGAAAAGTCATGAACCGAGAAATGTCCTTCTAATAGATTCAACCATCTATCTACAACATTTGCATCTATTTGACCCTCAAATATGGGAATGTCAACATTTACTTGTACCTTAAAAGGAGTCGCACCTCCAAAGTGGCTGCTGGATGCAGATGCGCCACCGGTGGGCAGCCGTTGAAGGATCTGGGAAAATTTATCCATCATCGCGTTCCTTTGTTTTTCGAGGGCCTCCTAGAGAAATATTTTGATAGGATCTCCTGCTCCCTCATCTTTCTTTTCGTTCCCCATGGGCGTCCGTCGGGGTTTGCGAGGCTGATCTTGGAAAGGTTCCACCAGATCGAGCCCTAACTCCTTATAACCCGACCTCGTTGGGGACATGCAAAGAAGGATCGAGAAAAAGTAGACCGCTCTGATACCACTGATTAGGATTTATGCAGGAACGCAATAGAATAAACATATTACCATAAATACAAAGATGCAGCAGAAATAACACTTCATTCCATTAATATCAAAGAAGTAAAATTTGCTTATAGACAGAATAGAAATAAAACTAGCTAGGGCACTGGTAGCTATCTCTGAGAAGAGATGTGGCAGCTACATGCCTCTTAACTGCGTTACAATGAGGCTCGAGGGCCTATTTATTATTTCGAAACAATGGGAAATCCTAAACAGCCAAAACCCTAACCTTAGGAGATGAAGCGCCAAAACTATGGGCCCCGTTTGGGTAAATTGGTGTTTCAACTTCCCGGGGACGTAACTTTGGCATACGATCTTTGTTTGACACGTACCATACCTCGTCAGAAATATCTATCCGAGGACTACAAACTTTGAGTGAGAAACATTAGTCCATGGACCCATGTTGCTCCCCGTTTTCCCAAAAAACGTCGTTTAGGGCCTCAAAACGGCTCCGGAAGTTCAGGACCCGAAAAATTGCTAAAAATAGTAAGTTGTGCCGAAACTGAAAAAATGAAAGAGACAATGGTGGGGGCCCAAGTGGAATAGGCAGGTGACCACCAATGTCCACCTGGATCAATTATGTGCGATTGTTTTTATTGCTTCATGTGTTTGCAATTGAGTTTAATTTTTAGCAGAAGATTAACAGTGGAAGGATTTTGTATTTAGCAAGAAGATAAATATTGTTAGATCAGGAGAATTTGGATATATACGTGCATATGTTATATAATTTATACATGGTATCAGAGCAGTGTTAATTCCTAAAGATTGCAATTGTGAAGAATTGTTGAGTTTGTGCTAGTGGACAATTCGAATTTACTGCATAAATTTCTTGGTACGACAGTTGAGTATACTGTATAAAATTTGAATAATAGATAACTTATTCACCGAGATTATCCTGATAACACACTATTTGAGCTTCATGCATAATACATAACCTCTTCTACTATTGATCATCAATTTGCGGAATTATAAACAATTGCATGCGCACATTAAAACCACATAATCAATCACACATATAAACACAATATGTAATGGGAAAGCTTAAAGCTGAAAACCCCCAACTATATGTATATTATAATGATAGATTTCATGTAACAATACATAGCACAAAGCTCCTCACAAGCTCTCAGCACTATCTCACATGCTACACACTACACAAGCTCAGATCAAGCAAGTCACATGCTCAAATCTCCTCCACCTGTTAGCCAGCCTCTACTACGCAATCCAATATGGATAATCATTAGATCAAGGTTCAAATCCCACCAAGATGTACTGCGCAATCCTCATTGGCTTCTCCATCAGTGTGTGTGAAAATCTCATGCACCAGTATAGTCACAACTGATAATCAACCTGCTCTTTCACCTACATCCATCACTGATCTCCACAGAAACTGTCCATGCACTGAAGTTAACTGATGTGTTCATTAGTTTATTTATGAGATAATAATTAGTGAATTGATTAATAATTAATTCACACCACTCATCACTAGTGTATTAATCAGTTAGACTAAATACAACTAGTTCAACTAAGTCAAATTGAACACAACTCCATCAACTCCTCAATCAACTCCACCAAACTCACTCACATGAGTTCTAACTAAAATCATCATGCAATAGCTCCACTTAGACCCTAGGAATAGCGTAATTCCTTCTGTCAGCTGCATGTGCCACATCCAGGCATCAAACTAAAGTGCTCCAAGAGAATAAGATAATGTTTAGAGTCTAAATATTATTAAGAGCTAATAATATTCGACATATATATTTTTAGACTGGCAATCTAAAAATAGATTCCGCCCAGTATGTCTAAAAATAGAATTCCATCTATTTTTCAACTTGACCATCCCTCCACAAATAGCATCCTGCAACTCATAGAATCATGATCGACATGTCTAAAAATAGACTTTGCACCAAAAATACCCTGCGGGCCCACTTAGTGAAGGCGACTTCTTTCCACTAAGCTCTGTCATCTTGTTGCATTATCAACATATACATTGAAATGTCTTTCAATGGGTTGTGATTGGAGTATGCCCTTGAGGGCAGCTCGAATTAAATAGCCTGGAAGGATAGGATGAAGGCAGTGCTTGAAGATAATGGACTGAAGGAGTTAATCGATAGCGATGTTCCTAAGCCTAGTTCTAGCGATGTTGCATTACTTGACACATGGAAAAAGAAGGTAGCAAAGACAAGAAGAATTCTGTTGGAAGGTGTAAAGGACCATATTGTGTCAAGCCTTCATGGGAAAGCCACTCCATTTGCAATGTGGAAGGCTTTGACAAATCTTTTCCAAACCAGTAGCAACCAGAGGAAGTTGGCGCTAAAAGATAAGCTCAAAAAAATAAAAATGGAGAAGGGCGACAGTATTCCAAAATATCTCATGAAGTTTGTCCACTGTAGGGATGAACCAAGAATTGTGGGGATTATTGTTGATGATTATGACTTGGTGAGCTTGGCTCTCCTTGGGCTTCTAAAGAGTTGGCATAGCTACGAAGACTCTGTCAATGCACGGGAGAAACTGTCGGGTTGGGAGCGACTTTGGTCGGATCTTGTGCAGGAGGAGATAAGGTGAAGTACCAGGGATGGCTCTTCATCGAAGAATGAATATGAAGAGAATTTCTCTTTGGCTGCCAAAGAAAGGAAAGGAAAGGGGAAGAAATCCCATCCAAAATCCAAGGCTCAAGGCAAGAAGCAGGATTTTTCCAAGGTGAAGTGTTTTCACTGTCATGAACATGGGCATTTCGCCACTAACTGCCCACAGAAGAAGAACAACAACAAGGTTGTTGGAGCTACAGCAATTAAGGCCTTAGCCTCGCAATTTGAACTTTATTTCTCTTTGATCGCATGCTTGGTTACAAGCGCAATGGGATCGGTGTGGTATCTTGATGGTGGTGCGTCTTTCCATATGATGGGAGATAAGGAGTTGTTTAGTGACTTGGAAGAAAAGGACCTCCAAATGCAGAAAGAGATGGGCGACGATGGTCAATACAGTGCGACTGGCATTAGGACCATTAACTTTGAGAGGGAGTCAAGTAATCCATTTCTGTTGAAAGATGTTATGCATATTCCAGGTCTGAAGAAGAACTTGGTCTCGGTCGCAATGTTGGAAGACAGAGGTTATGATGTTGTTTTCAGCGATGGAAAATATTTCCTGCAACATAAAAACAACGGTTCAAACCAAGAGGATAGGGATTCGAGTTAAGAATCTCTACAATCTGGAGGTAGATGATTGCTCTACAATGATGGGCAAAGCAGAAGAAGTGGTGAGCCAGGATGAGGGCGAATTATGGCACAGGAGATTAGGCCATCTTCACCATGGCGCTTTGAAGATTTTGCAGCAGATTTCTATTGGACTTCCAAAGGGTACTCTTACGTAGTCATATCAGTGCAAGGGATGTACTATGGGTAAATTTATGAAGACCACCTTTCATGAGAACGAGAAAGGTGCTTCGGTGATCCTTGAGAGAATTCACACAGACGTGTGTGGACCTTTCTCGGTTGCTTTAACAGCAAAACACAAGTATTGTGTTATATTTTTTGATGACGATTCTCATAGATGATGGATCTTCTTCATGCAGAAGAAGAGAAAAACATTCTCAAAGTTCTGTGAGTTTAAAGCATTGGTGGAGAAGGAGTCGGGGAAGCAAGTGAAGGCTCTGCGGAGCGATAACGGTGGTGAATATATCTCGAATGAATTCAAATAATTTTGTAGCAAAGAAGGAATTAGAAGAGAACTCATAGCACCTCATAACCCACAGCAGAATGGGGTCGTGGAGAGGAATAATAGAACGATCGTGGGTGCTGAACGATGACATTTTTCATGTCTTGATAATTATTTTCTCTTTGAGATTCTATGATGACATTTTCCATGTCTTGATAATAATTTTCATCATCATCTCTTTTGTCATCATAAGGTTTGTATAGACCTTGTTTTATATCATAATGAATCTCAAAGTCATCATTATCTACCCCCAGCATGTTGATATCATCTTCCTCTGTTATCTCATTTATTTCGTCAACCTCACTTACATAGTTTTGATGAAAGGGAGAAGTGATCCGTTGATCATCTTCCCTGGGTCTGTTTGGAGGTTGGTTCCTTCTAAAATTATGATTCTGGTTCTGGTTTCTGTTTTGAGGAGCAGTTTGGTTTTGACTTGCTTGTGCTCTCTCAAGAATGCTCATTTTCTTCATCATCTCCTCCATCATTCTTTCCATCTTTGAGCTGGACATAGAGGGTGTAGATTCCTCTCTAAAGGACACTCTCTTCTCATTTTTCATTCTTGCTCTCTTCTCCATCAAGCTGACTTCCACAGCAAGAGCACCTTTTTTCATCTCTTCAAGAGGTGCAGGATCTCTCTTTCTTAGCTGATAGGCCATCTCAGGGTCAAACCCTTCAGGAAATTGTTTAGAGCTGAGCCTTGTGGAGGTTTTAGATCTGGGGAAAATGCATTATATACACTGTTGAATCTGGTACAATAAGCTTGTACACTTTCCCCCATGTTTCTATGGAGGTTCTTGTAATCAGAAAGGACTTGGAGAGGATTCTTCTTTACTTCCCATTTGTTTAAGAATGTCTGATGGAAGGCTTGGAGATCATTGATACTATGGGGGGTTAAGCCTTTAAACCATTTTTTGACTTCCCCTCCTAAGCTTTGAGAAAATAATCTAAGCTTGACAGAATCATCATCAATTTCATTTCTGTCAAAGTAGTCATTCATCTTATCCACATGTTGTGATGCAGTTGTAGCATTACTAGCATCATACAATGGAATTTTGGACTGATAGTCTTGTGGAAGATTGACTAATGTTACAGGAAGGACTAAGGGAGCATACCATGTTGCCATGATATGTGGTGGGGGTGGATTCACAAGAGGTGGATTAACAAAAGGAAAAGTGGGCTGAAGTGGAGTGGTTTGGACAGTGAATGGAGGATGAAGGGATGTGGATGGAACAACAATAGATTGCTGAGCTGATCTTGGATGAGAGACACCTAAATTGTGAAGGAAATGTAAATCAGGAGGTGTTGTTTCCCTACTACCAGGATGTTCACTTGTTTCAGGGGATGAAAGTGAAGACTCAGGATCTAGCTGAATTATATCATCAAATGACCTAGTTCTAAAGGGATTTACTAAGTCAACTTGTGATGGTTGTAGAGATGACAGATTTCCAGGAACTGAATTAGCTCTCAAGGGTGATCTGAAAACAGTTGATAATTTAATTCTAGGAGACTTCCTAAGGATACTTTCTGGGTTATCAATTATCTCAGGTGGATCAGGGTCAAGATAGGCTCTAGTGTGAATCTTTCTAGGAGCCACTATGTTGTGTTTTTCAGACCCAAATAAACCAGAAAATTTCGACCAGGTATGATAGTCTTTTAAAAGGTCAACTAATCTATTTACACAAATTTTAATCCTATAGTCCTCTAACTAAGTTTGAATGATATTATAATGATAATGGTTCTTCCCAGTGGAGTCTTAAGGTCTGTTCAGGATTGTGGAGTCGCCAAGTGGAAGTCTTTAGCTCTTTTTCAGAGGTAAAAGGTTTTATGGTCCACTACCATGTTTATTGGATACCAATCTGAAATATTTTTGGGTTTTCTGAGTTATTTTTCAGTCCTATTGGTTGTTAAGAGTGTCCTAAATCTATTTCAAAACTTAGCTATGGTTATGAGACAAAAAACAGTCTACTCTTATGGCTAAGCTAGCTGATTTTTCAAGGTTAGATAAAGTCTTATGAGAATCCTAGGGTTTTGCCTAGTTTGTCACTGATTCAAACAAGTTTTATCATGATTACCATTTCTTGGTGGTGCTTGAAAAGGCTGCTTTTACTGACAAGGTTTTATGAAGTTCTTAAGGGGACCTAAGACGAAAATTCGACTTAGTCCCCAGTGGAGTCACCAGAAATTTTAGGGATCTGTAATTAGCAAGATTGGCAAAGTCCAATCACAGAAACAACATTATTTCAAAAGCTTTGGGATTCTAGGATCTAGCCCTCCTGAATCCGGAGAGGGATCTCTCCAATAAGCGCAAAGATGGATTTGTATTTGAAGTTTGGGGTAATGATATTAGGCTAGTTATGAAGGCCTAGGGTTTTGTTTTTTTTTGGATGGTTGAGCATGAAGATTATTTGAGGGGAAAGTTCTAAATGTAAAGAGTTTCAAAGGTGAGAAGTTGCAAGCAAATAGAATAAGCTTTGGCCAGAAAGATAGATAATTGCAGGTTTTATTCCATTGGGCTATGGAGTCATAATAGGGTTTAATTGAAACAACCAAGTTCAAGAGTGGTCCATGGGGCAAGTCATCTATGTATATGGATCTCTTTAAAGTTGGATTTATGGAATGAAATGAAACAAAAGAAAGGGAATTAAAAAAATGAAGAAAAAGAGTAGCCCAAGATCATGTAAGTACTTCTAAACTAGCCTGATTTTGACATACACTTAAGAAAGACATAAAAGTAATATAAGATCAGGTAAGTACTTCTAAACTAGCCTTCTTTTGATGCACTTTCAATAAAAAACATGTTAAAACAAAGGGAAACTTGAAGGCAACTGTTGGAGAAGAAAACTAGCGGGCCAGGCACACCACAAATCCTCTCCTAGCTCTGATCTACTTGGTAACTTTCAAGACAAACACAAAGATAAAAATGGATGGCCTAAGATCTGGTAAGTACTTTCAAACTAGCCAGCTTTCAACACATTCCAAGGGAAACTTTCAGACAGTCTTTGGAGATAAAACTAGGACCAGAGCACACCATATCTTCCTTAGTTCATCTCTACTTAACATGAACTCAAAATAACATTTAAGAATAACAATTATCTAAACAGGAGGACGAGGAAACGCCAGCATTCCTACTGCTTGCACTGAATTAAATCATTCCTAAATAACAAGAATTAGAAGAAAACATGTAGATAAAGATTTTCAGCCAGAGAAAGGTACTGATATACAGTAGGTCTTAACTCTATACATGTTGTTCTTTATAAGAGAAAATGAACACAGTGAAAACATAAACAAAATAACGAGTTACAATGAGAAAAACATCACCGTCGACATAGACCAAGATCCCATAAATCAGCTTGTATTGATGCTCCAAACCAGTTACAGCTTTAAGTCCAATGCTTTAGTTTAGCAATCATCTACACCTTCCAGACTAACTTATCTATCACAAGCAGAGCTCCAAGAGCCAGTGAATCACTATTTACAAGTAGAAGTCTCAAGCTCAAGTATATTTCAAAGTTCTGCAACCAACAATTTCTCATCTTCTACAGTAGTATTTATAGAAGAATGAGGAGGTGGGAGAGGATAAAAGGTCTCCCGAGATAATTAATATAGTCTTAATGGCTTCTCGGCCTTTGAGGGGCTCAATGAAGAGGTTTACAGATGTTCTGTCTGTATTAATTGTTTTACACTTAAGATTAATCTCGGTGGGAGCTTTTTTTACTTTTGAGGCTCTGTGTCATGAATGTAATAACTCTGCTGATATTTTTACATTAAATTCCTTTGGAAGAATTAATTCTTCGGCTACGTTGAGGAAAATATCTGATTTTTATCAATAACTTCGGTCTCTGTTTGAATGCTTGTGGCTATAGGTGGCATTGTGGTAGCTGAGAGGAATCAATTTGCCTCAGATGTGGCAGTGGAGGCATTTCTGTTTGATAAAACACTTATGATTTTCTTTTAACGGTGTTTTAATTTGGGGGATTAGGCTTTTGATAATCAATCTTAGCCGTGATCCCCGCAAATTTGTCTTCAATCTTCTATCCTGCCGTATTCCGTCTTAGACACTGATACTCTTTTAATTCGATTAAATAACATTGTGTCTTGTTGAGGTGTAGGCTGCGCAGGGCTCATATGGCATCAATGCCTCATGAAACATTGACGAGACGTGGAATTTGAGCCCTGCGAATGGTTTCCCTTAAATGAATCGAAGGTGTGAGAATCGTCACTCTCAACCTTTGGATTTCTCTTTAATATGACGGAAAAACATTCAAACACCTGCACAATACAAACTATATTATAAAATCCTGCATTTTTGGGTAAATTGCTTCAGAGGTTGTGGGGAGAGAGCATGGCCATTGGATGGCATCATCCAACAGTTGGGATTCGTTTGAGGGGGTCAAAAGGAGAGCAGAGGGAGAAAATATGTTAGATTCGTCGATCACGTAGAGATCGACGGTGCGGATTACGCGTTAAAATCCTCTTGGTGGAAGGTGGAGGGCGATGAAACCCTGAGGGAAAGATCTGGGACCATCTGATCTGGACATGTGGACAGTCCAAGTTCAATCAGAGGATCGAAATCAGTCGAGGAAAAACAAATGTTAAAAACGCACCTGATGAAAAGATCCGATGCAATTAAATGTAGACCATCAATCTACAGATCAGATCGACGGTGGGAGATGCATCAGGAGATCGCAATCGGCGGTTTTGAATAAAACCTTTTAATCGTGCCAATAGAAAAACTCCGATGCAATGATTTTGGGGCCGTCGATCTGCAGATCAAATCGATGATGGAAGATGGATCGGGGAATCGGAATCAGCGGGCACCAGGTGCGGGCTTAAACCTTTGTATTTTTCCGATGCGATGGAGGAAGGCCGATGCGATGGTGCGATCGGGTCATCGCAGTCGGAGGTTTAAAAGGGGCACAATCAGAAGAAACCTTGAAGAAGTCTCCGATGCAATGGGCGGGGAAAACGCGCCGATCGTTGATATGTTTTTAAAGGATCAACGGTGGAAAATGGTTTAAAACGATGAATGGACGGAACCCTTTGTAAAATTGAAAAAATGGATTTTTCATGAAATACAAAGTAAAAAAGCATCGAGAATGGCTTTTTAATAAGGTTAAGCACCTGATTATGGGGCTTTGGGTTTTGCGGAAAACAAAAAGGGCCTGGGGCTTATATAAGAGGGCCAATCGCAATCGGAGGTCGGGGTTCGGTCTTTCAATCAACCCATTTGGTTTTGCGATGCGATTAGCGCCTAAATGGTTTGGTGCCTGGTTCCAGGGCCGGGGCTCATGGAGGGGAAGTGGTTTAAGGCTAAGCCCAAAGGGGCTTAAGCCTTTATACAAAAATATGTATATTTTTATGATTTTTTTCTGGTTTTCAAAGGGTTTTGAGGATTTCGATAAGGCAAAGAAAGAGTCTTAATCCTTATCAAAGGGGTTTTGATGGAGGGGAAAGGGGAAAAATATGAAAATGAAGGATTTTTATGGAGAATAAAGGGGTAAAAATGAGATTAGTTTTGGAAGTAGAAGGGGGGGGGAAATGGCCTTTGGAGCAGTATTTCCTCAATGAAATCAGCAGAATTTACGAGTATAAAAAAGGAACAGCAGTGAAGATTTGGATAGAGGCATGAGTCCTTCAAGAGTATTCAAGAGATAACATTTTTTAGCAATAAAATTTTTTTCTTGAAGGCTCCAAAAATGATTTAGCCAGCATTTGATACAACAAACTTTATAGCTGGCTAACAGTGGCTCCACTTGGGGATGGTGCCTTCTTGAAGGCATCAAGAACTTCAGACTTGCATTATCTGGGAGGCTGATTAGTGCCTCATCCATTGGGCTGCCATTCCTTTCTTGAATGATCTTCTTTTTCTCTGAAAACATATTAGCTGCCATCAAAAACATTGGATCTTTCATCAACAAGCTTTCTACCTACCCAATCCTACTGATCTAATATTTTTTCTTCATTAGAGTGCACTTGGATTGGCAAACTCTTTTCACAACATTTTATTCTTTTAAAAGCATAAAATCTAATCTATTTCTACTTCTTATTTCTCCATGGACTCAGATTAAACAGTTGAGTCCATATGATTCTCTACCTAATCTACCATCTGTTAGGATTAAATTGTCCAACAGATATTTATTCTCTAAATTCTATAACAGAAATTTAAAAGTATTTGATTTAGGATTGAACAGTCCAACTCGATGCTAATCTATGGCATAAAAACAAGCTGCACATAGATATTATTTTGCAGGAAATTAAATCAAAATGGAAGGCTTAAGATCTGAAATTTCAAAGCACTTCCTTCACCTTTTTACAGCTCTGTTTTTACTACTGTGTGAGTTGTTTTCTTCATAATCTGGTTCAGATTTTGAGCTGATTAGAACCAGTTTTACATATGTTCTGACTCAAAAAATAAAACAGATTTGAGTCATCTCTCTTTGGAAACTTAGGTTCATATTTTGAGCATGTTTGAACCTTTGATTTCTATCCTAATCTACCTACTGATAAGCCAATATTAAACAGTTTGGAAAATCGAATTCACTATCCTATCAGCAGTAAATTTAAAACTAATTAGTCAAGATTAGGTTTTTTGAATAACTAGAAGTGTGTCTGTCAGGAGTGGCGTTTTAGCTTGCACACTTTCAGATTTGTTTCCCTTTTTGGTATGGGGTTGTACCTTTCTTATTTTCACAATCTACCCTTTTTTCTTTCTTTCTTTGTTTTTGTATTTTTTATTTTTAAAACTTTGAATGCAATGAGAAAAAAGATAAAAAGGCTTTCAGAACATAACATGGATCGAGAGAAGTAATGCTTAAGCATCCTGCCATTGAAAGGACCCCCAAACAATTCCGCTCCATTCAAATCTTGCAAAAAATAGGCATTATTACCAACAGCTGAATGGATGGAGTAAGGGCCAAGCCATAAGTTGTCAAATTTTCCATGCTTGCCCTTGTCTTCCCTCCTTGAGTCCCACTTCAAAACTTTGTCCCCAATATTGAAATTGTTGGCCTTTTCTCTTATGTCAAAAAGCTTTTTAATGTTGTCCTGCTTCTGCAATGCTTTGTTATAAACCTCCTCTCTGGTTTGCTGAAGATGAATGGTCTGATTTATTCTTCTGATCATGTCATTATCTTCAGTTTGCAACTCTTGAATCAACTTCATCACTAGTACACCAAGGCTGGTTGGAAAAATTGCATCAGTACCATACACAAGTTGGAAAGGTGACATACCAATAGATTTATTCAAAGTCAATATGTCAGCCCAAAGTGCATTAACTAGCTTTGTGTGCCAGGACTTCTTGTTGTCCTCCAATAGTTTCTTGATTATGTTCACTAAACTCTTGTTTGAGGATTCTACAAGTCCATTACCTTGAGGGTAATAGGCCATGGAATGCCCCAATGTTATCTGAAATCTGTGACAGAATTCAACCATCTTCTTTGATCCAAATGTCGTTTCATTATCAGTGATGATCTTGATAGGACAACCAAATCTAGAGAGAATGTTAGTCTCCATAAATTTTATAATAACCGAATCATTGGCTTGCCTACAAGGTATGGCTTCTATCCACTTAGTGAAATAGTCTGTGGCAGTGAGAATCCATCTATGCTGAGCAGAAGATGGTGGATGGATTTCTCCTATGAAGTCAAGTCCCCACTGTTGAAAAGGGGCTTCAACAGTGATTGGATGCAGAGGTAGGGGTAGAAGTTTTCTTTTGCCTTCAAAAATTTGACATTTATGACAGCAATGATCATCTTGTGTATATCATGAAAGAGAGTAGGCCAATAGAAACCAGCCCTCAAAATTTTGTTGGCTGTTGTATTCTAGTACAAATGACCTCCACAATCTCCTTCATGGAACTCGTGCTTAACCTTCTCTACATCATACTCAGGCAAACATTTAAGCAATATACCACTTTCATTTCTCCAATAAAGACATCTATCTATAATGCAATAGTTTACAACTTTTAACTTTAGGAACCTTGTCTTTGTTTTTTTCAAACCAGGAGGTGTATTTAAATTAAGCAAAACATTAGCAATATCAACATACCAAGAGGAATTCATAAAATGGTCTTCAACAATGGGAGTTGAGATTTCCTCTTGTTCGTCCAAAGCATTGATCATATTAATATTGAGAACCTCAAAATTGGATTCAGCCATTAATCTAGCTAGACCTTGGCCTTTGATGAGTTTAGTGGGCTTTATCTCTAAATCATATTCAAGAATAACAGCAATCCACTTACCTCTCTTACCATCTGGGTCCTGTGTTAGAATGTCTTTAACAATCGAGTTTTGGGAATAAAGGCATGATGTGAGTGCTATTTAATACCTCGAAGTCTTTCAAAGCTTTAAATATCAGAGCAAAAGCTTGCTTCTCCATAATGTTATACTTCAGAGGGGCATCCCTCAATGCCTTGCTAAAGAACACAATAGGTTGCTCTTGTCCTTGGGGATTTTTCTGTAAAAGGACAGCTGCTATGGTATGTTCTGATGCAAACGAAAAAATACAAAAATCTTTTGAAAAATCAAGACTTATTAGAACCGGTGTTTTGGTTAACGCTTGTTTCACCAGCTCAAAGGACTTCTTTGTTTCCAAGGTCCATTTTACCCCTTGCTCCTTCTTCAACATGTTTGTGATATTTCTAAGAAGCTTAGCCAAGTTGGGGATGAATCTTCTCAAAAGTTAATCTTTCCAATGAAAGATTGCAACTCCTTGATGTTTTGAGGATGATAGATTTGCAATATGGCCTCAATCCTTCTGGGATCTATCTTAATACCCTCTTCTGAAATAATGTGCCCGAGAAGTTTACCTTCTTGGAGCCCAAATAGTGTTTTCTTAGGGTTTAAAGATATCCCAAACTTTCTTCATTTCTCGAAAAGTTTTCTTAAGTATTTTAAGTGCTCTTCATCTATTTTTTAAAACACAGTGACATCATCAAGGTATATAATGATGAAGTAGCCCAGTTCTTCCGAGAATGCTATGTCCATGGCTCGCTGAAAAGTTTCTCCAGCATTCATTAGACCAAAGGGCATTGTTGAGTCTCAAAATTGTGCTTTCTTTCATTCCATTTTACCTCATTTTCCTTTGTCCATTGCTATCCTAGACCCAATTGATCAATGAATATAGTTAAAATTACTTTTAGAATGATTTACATGACTGACTTGCTAAGTTTTGTGATTTTTGCCATTGCAAAGCATTTTGACCTAACTAGTCAGCAGAATGCGATATTCAGACAATCGCGATTCTCGTTGTACTGCCTTTCACGTTTGAGTATGTTCCAGGTGGCCTCTCAAGAAAAACCACATATGGGCATATTCCACGTCATGTCTACATGGTTCGTTGCTCACCATGAAGGAAGAAACGAATTCTGGGTATGGTTTTGGAACGTGGGAACACATTTAGGAAGGAAGATTTCTATTAGGACTGTCTCAGTCCAGATGTCTTTTTCCTTTTCACGCAACCACTTCAAGAGTCCTAATGTGATTCCAATAAGGAAAGACAAGAACGAAATTGTTGCAAGTCTTGTTATTTATATTTACATATAAACACTTGGGAAACCGAGAGCTAGGCTAGATTTTATGCTAGATTTTGCTTAGATTCTGTGCTACATTTTTGAAGACGCAGAGTGCTATGTTCAAGTTATTTCACCTTTAATGAAGCAGACAGTGTTGTTTTGAAAGCGTTGATTTGATTTGGAGTTAATTCCGTTAGGTGGTAGAGGGCCCCTGCCTCTTGCACGGATTTATTTGCGTAATTTAGATAAGTATTCTAGCTGCCTTTACGTTTCTGAAGTTGAATTTGTAGTTGTTTTTATTAACTATTGTAGTTATACTCATTCTAACTCTTCCACAAGAAGAAGCTCTTCCAAAAGATTATAATGATGAATGGGAAATGGCTATAGTATTGTAGGATTTAATTGTAGTCTCTTTTATTCACCATCACAGCGATACTTATGCTCAGCACTCTTCCACAAGAAGAAGCTCTTCCAAAAAATCCTTATATTGTCTTAAGCATGATTGTGATCTTGAACGTTTTAGTTGTGTGTTTTCACTAAGTACCATAGTAGTTCTTGCTCTTAAACACTTGTCAAAAATATCATAATGATGGGTAGGAGATGGCTATGATATCTTGGTTTTTCATTACTTTCAATCTTTACATTTGCATTTGTACTCAATTACACAGTCAGGATTGTTCTAGAAACTCTTCCAAAAGAAGGAACTCTTCCAAAATACCAATAATGATGGACAAACAGACTGTATAATTCCATAGAATAATGCATGATAGTTTAGTTAGGATGCTCCAGAGTTTAATTGCACTTACTTCATGCTCATTTGTTCTATTTTAAGTTTGATAATGACTTGTAGTTTAACACTGTTTTAGGCTAGTGACATTTTAGGTTTGGTTGTAGCTCAACTCATTGCATTTTCACTCCATATTCATTTGTCAGTCACTGCATACTAGATTACTTCAGTTGTTAAATTTAACAAAACAGCCTTCATTATTCACAAATCTCTTCTTGTTCTAAAATCCATAATTGATTCATCACCATATGAACAGAAGACAATATCATTTTAAGGCCTGAAGTACCTCTGCAATTTCCTTATCATTTCATAAACAGAACCCTCCCTCAAAAAACTACTTTGAAAAGAAATCAATAACTCTTGAGTAAGGTTTTGTGACATTCAATTAAATTGCAGAATAGAGTTAGGAATTAGCTTTAGAGTAGAAGATCTTATGATGGTATAAATGTTTTATTCCAAATATGCTTCAACAAATCTCTAATCAAGGATAAAATGTTGCATCATTATAAGTTAGTTGTTTAAACTATTTAGTTAGGAAGATTTGCATACTTAGTTGACCATGTTTCAAGCTCTCTCTCTCAAATTCCTTTGATGAAAGAATTTGACAAGTTTAGTTTGTGTTTTGAATCATTTGCTTAAAAGTCATTATCAAGCTTTGTTTCTGATTGGTCATAGTTTAGATTTGATTCTGTTTTAAGTATTGCATTTGTATCAGTCATTTTTCATCAACCAATTAGGTTTCACTCTGTTTTTAATCATTAGCTTCCTTCCATCAGTTTTCTAGTCATCTTTCTTGTGAACATAAACTCACCAAAAAAACCAAAAACATCATAAATCATCACAAAAGACCAAAAACATCACAAAACACTACACACAACGCATTAAGAAACAAGCACCTAGGTACATACAGTACACTTCACTTCAGCAGTTTACAAATCCTGGTTGACAATTAAATGAGCTCAGTTTAGGAGACTAGATTGAGACCAAACATTTTGGCGCGATTGCCGGGGAAGTGAAAACTAGGTAACCTTTGTTTCTTAGCATCCAAAAACAATTTTATGCGTAGGGAGAGAGATTCAAGGGGAAGATTTATAAGCAGCAGAGGCAGAAGTTTGATTTCTAGAACACCACTTATTTCATCTAGATCCAGAGCTAGTACACCTTCAACTCAAACCCATCTTCCATCCTTTACTGATCCTGGACTTCTAGAAGACCTGAAATCAGATATCCCATTAGAAAAACCTTCCACTTCATCCACTGAACCTGCCATAGAAGAAGATCTAAAAACTCCTGTTAGGAACACAAACCTTTCCACCTCCACAGGAGAGTCAACCATGGCAGAAGAAGGAGGAGGAGGAGTTTTTAATGGAGAAAACACACTGTTTGGAGGTAGAGGTAGTGGTAGAGGAGAAGGAGGTAGAGGTGCAAATGGAGGAAGAGGTAGAATAGGAAGCTCTTTTGGGTTCCCTATAATTGATGAAGAAACCAATAAAACCATGAAAAACATTTCACCCTCTGTCCTTCCAAACTTCTATGGACTTAAAACTGAAGATCCTGAAACTTTCTTATTTGAATTTGAAGTGTTGTGTAGGACTTATGACTACTTACAAGATGCTCAAAAACTGAAATTATTTCCTTCAACTTTAAAGGGAGCAGCATTGAAGTGGTTTATGAGTCTAATCAGTAGTTCTATTAGAACATGGAAAGACATGAAACAAGCATTTCTAGAGAGATATTTGGATTATTGTATGCCGGTTAATCATAAGGAAGAAGTGTTCAAGATGTTACAAAAAGAAGATGAAAATTTGGAAGATTTGTTGGAAATATTTAATTACAACATCAAAAGGGCAAAAATGGAAAACCTAGATCAAGATACCTTAAAAGCTCTTTTGTTGAAAACAATTAGGGATGAATGGTTGGATATCCTTAACATGATGGGAAAAGAGGATATATCACAACTCACATTACCTGAAATATCTGAGTTATGTATCAACCTTTCCAGAGGGAAATCCAAAACTGTCAAAGGTCCAAGAGATCCTGCTCTTGCAAGAGCAAGTAAATCTGCTTCTGGGACAGTAAGTAGATCAGAAATAGGACACATGCTTGATGATTTTAAATCTGACATCTTAGGAAGTCTTAGTGAACAAATAGACACCCTCAAGATACAAAACAAGCAAAAGGCTGAATCTGATGCCTTGGCAATCTTTTGTCCCAAATGTAGAAAGAAACATGCCTTGAGAGAGTGTCCTTTGGATGTAAAAGTTGTAGAAACTTGTGTCATTTGTTCTGAGAAACATGAGACCAAGAATTGTCCTTCTCTTCCTGGTCTCAAAGCTGTCTTTCAGGAGGAAACTCCTACAGATTCCACAGAGTCTCTCAATTTTGTATCTAGAAGACCTTGGCAGGGACCTCAGACACAAGGATTCCATGATCAAATGTATAATCAACCTCCACCTTGGAATTATTGGCAGCAACCTTGGCCCCAATTTCAAAATCAATCTCAAGCTTGGGCACAAGGATCACAAGGTCCCTATGGAAGATACTCTCCATACTATCAGTATCCACCATCCTATCCACCATATCCACAATTTTATCCTCAAAATCCTCAACAAAATTTTCCTCAAAATCTTCAACAAAATTTTCAACAAAATCCTCAACAACATCATCAGAACCAACCACATCAAAATCAACCACTTCCATTACCATTCCCTCAAAAATCAAATCAATTGCCGGCTCAACCCATACCAAACCCCAATAATAAGAACCCTCGGAATACATACATGATAGAAGGCCAACAATTTCCAACTTATTTAATTACTCCTCTAGACCTTAGTGATGTTCAACTTAGGTCTGGAAGGATACTTGAAAAGAGGAAACCTTCTGTGATCATACAAGAACAAGATAATTCCGAGGAAGACTCCCTACGGGTGAATAAAAGTCTTGAGGAAGACACATCCTTTCAAGACCCACACATTGAAAAACTAAAACAAAAAGATCCAATAAATCCAACTCCTATATTAGAGCAACCATCCACATCTACTTCTATACCTCCCTTTCAGGAAAGATTACAAATTGATAGAGGTGTAGAAAAACAAATCATGGTGCCTAATTATGATTTCTTAGATGAATTGAGAAATGTTTGCATTAAAATTCCATTATTGCAAGCCATCAAGGAAATCCCAATTTTAGCCAAAACAATAAAGGAGTTGAGTATGAAAACAACAAGAAAAATAATAAGAGAAACCAAGAAAATTCAACTGGTAGGACAAATAGCAGACATTATGATGGGCAAGATTGTTATTCCAAAGTATCTTGACCCAGGAAATCCAGTTGTCAAAATTCACATCAATGGAATTGAAATTCAAAACACACTCATTGACTTAGGAGCAGCAATAAATATCATGAGTAGACAAATCATGGACAAGCTGAAACTTCCTAATCTTCTCTTTACACCCACACTATTACAATTAGCAGATAGATCTGTGATCAGACCAGATGGGGTAATAGAAGACATTCCAGTGTCCCTAGATTCTTGGGAGTACCCTATGGATTTCATGATCCTAACTCCTAAGAATAATCTAGGAGGACATCATGTTATATTAGGAAGACCTTGGTTGGCTACAGCTGATGCTTTTATTAGTTGTAGATCCGGTGATATGTACATCTCTGATGGTAGTTCAACTAAGAAATTCACTTTATATCCTCCAGCTAGGACAATTACAGATCTAGATGACACTCAATGGATAGAGGATGAGGAATATTTACAACCACTCTTCACAATCTCAGAAATTAGTGAAGATAATCAAATTCTGAATACTCTAGAAAACTTTGAATCTTCTCCAGAACATAAACATGAATCATTTCAGGAGGGATCCAATATTGAATTTTTGTCATCTAGGCAGATGTCTCTTCATTCTATGGACAAATTTGGCAGCTCTACAAGTGAAATTTTTCCAGGCAAAACTTTGAACATAAATAAGATCCTAGAAAAATCTCAACAAGAAAAGTTAGTCAAAGTATTACAGAGACATTCTTCTGCATATGCATGGGAATACACTGACATGAAAGGGATAAGCCCCAAGACTTGTACTCATCACATCTATATAGAGGCAAATTGCAAACCAATCAGACAACCTCAAAGATGGATGAATCCAAATCTTAGGGAAATTGTTAAAGAGGAATTGCAAAAATTGTTAAATGTTAATTTCATCTATCCTATTTCAGATAGTCAGTGGGTTTCTCCTTTGGTAATTGTACCAAAGAAAAATGGAAAATGGAGGGTGTGTGTTGACTACCGAGAACTAAATAAAGCTACTCTTAAAGACCATTTTCCCTTACCTTTCATAGATCAAGTATTAGATACATTAGCTGGCAAAAAGTACTTTTAATTCCTAGATGGGTTTAGTGGTTACAATCAAATCCAAGTAGCACTTGAAGATCAAGACAAAACCACATTCACCTGTCCTTGGGGTACCTATGCTTATCGAGTATTACCATTTGGATTATGCAATGCACCTGCAACATTCCAAAGGGCAGTATTAGGAATTTTTTCGGATCTAATACATGACTGTGTAGAGGTGTACATGGATGATTTCACAGTTTATGGGAATACATTTGAAGAGGCTTTAGAAAACTTGGAAAAAGTCTTAAAAATATGTCAAGAAGCAAACCTTTCACTTAGTCATGAAAAATGTTTTATGATGTTTACTGAAGGTATTGTTTTAGGGCACCACATTTCAGGGGATGTGATTAGAGTTGATGAGGCAAAAGTTGAAGTCATTTCTAACCTATCCATTCCAAGTTGTCAAAGAGATGTTAGAAGTTTTCTAGGATTTACAGGGTATTATCGGAGATTTATAGAAAACTTCACCAAAATAGCATCCCCTCTCTTCAAATTACTCACCAAAGATTGTGAATTTAAGTGGACTTCTGATTTCCAGTTAGCTTTTGAAACCCTGAAAACCAAAATTTCTGAAGCACCTATATTAAGGGGACCTAACTGGAAGTTACCTTTTCATATCTCGACAGATGCTTCCGACACAGCTCTAGGAGCAGTATTGGGACAAAAAGACTTGATTCCCTATGCCATCTATTATATTAGTAAAAATTTGACTCCTGCAGAGTTAAACTATACTGTAACTGAAAAAGAGTTTTTAGTTGTTGTTCATGCCATAAACAAATTTAGACACTATATAACAGGCTATGAAACTTTTGTTCACACTGATCATTCTGCAATTAGATATTTAATGAAAAAATCAATCACTAATGGCAGAGTTATAAGATGGTTGTTACTATTGCAAGAATTCAACATTACTATTCTAGATAGGCCTGGAAAACAAAACACTGTGGCTGATTTCCTGTCTAGAATTCAAAATATCAAAGATGACACTCTGGTTGAAGATCAATTTCCTGATGAATATCTTTTTGCAATCTCTACTCAAACTCCATGGTTTGTTGATATTGCCAATTATTTAGTTTCAGGAAAATTTCCTTTAATTATGAATGCAAGGGATAAAAGAAAGATCATTAATGATAGTGCAAGATATTCATGGGTCGCTAATGAGTTGTACAAGACAGGTCCAGATTTGATCATTAGAAGGTGTGTTCGTGAAGATGAGATGCCTGAAATTCTCAAGGCATGTCATGATGAACCTTGTGGCGGACACTTTGCAGATAAGAGGACAGCCTATAAGATCCCTAATTTAGGATATTATTGGCCATCTTTGTTTAAAGATGCAAGGGAGTATGTCAAAAGGTGTGACAGTTGCCAAAGGGTAGGGAAACCTTCTCCTTCAGGTGAGATGCCATTACAACCTCAAGTACACATTGAACCTTTTGAAAAATGGGCTTTGGATTTTGTAGGACCTATTAGTCCTCCATCAAAACAAAAGAAATATATATTAGTTTGCATTGATTATGTTACTAAATGGGTAGAAGCTAAACCATTACTTGTTGCTAATGAATCATCTGTAGTTACTTTTCTTTTTGAGGATATTTTTACTCGTTTTGGTGTCCCAAGGGAAATTGTTACAGATCAAGGAGCTCAATTTACATCAAGGCTAGTGGAGCAGATGATGGAGAATTACAAAATCAGACATAGAACATCTACTCCTTATCATCCACAAGCAAATGGTCAAGTGGAATCCACTAATAAAGTCATTGAAGGAATCCTAACAAAGACTGTTCATCTACATAGAAGAGATTGGGTAGATAGGCTTCCTGAAGCCTTGTGGGCCTATAGAACTACATGGAGAAACACAACAGGCCATACTCCTCATGAGCTTGTTTATGGAAAGCAAGTTTTGTTTCCTATAGAGTTCCAAATCCAAACATTCAAGATGGCAGTTCAGCTAGGACTTGATCTAACGGAGGCACAAAAGCATAGACTGGAGCAAATTAATGAATTGGATGAGATCAGACAAGATGAGGTTCAGAAAACAAGTCTAGTCCAACAGCAAAGGGCTAGATGGCATGACAAGTACATCAAAGAGAAGAAATTCAAAGAGGGTGACTGGGCTCTCTTGTTTGATTCAAAATTCAAGGATTTTCAAGGGAAATTTCAGACACATTGGCTTGGGCCATATGAAATTGTTCGAATTTTTGATAATGGGGCAGTCAAAATCAGAACTATAGATGAAGAAGAGGTCACTTTTCTTGTGAATGGTCATAGATTGAAGCTATATCACAAACCACTCTCAAGAGAAGAATTTGTCAAGAAGTTCCAAGAAAGCAGTGATGTGAAGTGAATGAAGAAGAATCTCTCTTCTTCATCAACTTGATTAAATTTTCTGAAGCATTTCTCTTTGAAAAAAATAAATAAAAATAAAAAATAAAGGTATAAACATGAAAACCAATCATTGATTGGCATGTTTATACAGAAAAGATAGGGTGAAAATCAGAGTCTCTCTGACACTCTAACTTTTCCCATTTTTGTTTTTACAAGCAGTTATTACAAAATCATAAGTTCAGATCCATAGTGCTTATGATCCATCTCATTTCATTTCATTCCATTCACTTATCCATCCATACTCCATTTCATTCATTCATGTTCCACTTCATTCCATGTTTCATTCATCTCATTCCATCCTCCATCCATCTCATTTTCATGTCAAAATTTAAAGTTTGATGTCTTGCCGTAAATAAATAAAACATGTCATGGATTGCAGGGCAGTTCTTATGTTCTTTCACTCCATTTCATAAACTGAATCCATTCCATTTCATCATCCACTTCATACATATCATGTCTCATCATCCATCTTCATTCATACCATATAACATTTCACCCATATTCCAAAAACACTCCATTCCATGATCAAAATGCCCTACAGGTACATTCTGCAGCTTAACAGACATTCTGCAGCTGATCAGCCTTTCCGCAGCTAGCTAGTCATTCTGCAGCTACAAATCCTGAAGGCATCAATCAACAAACATTAGAATTGCAACAAAATGATCTAGTGTATCCATAAATAAAAAAAAATCAAGAAGGACCATGAAGACTCTTCCAAAGGTGAACAAAGAAGATAAAGACTACAAAAATCAAATGAAAGGCAGAGGTAACAAGTTTAAATTATAATGGCATTTCATAAAAGTTTAGCATAGTTTTAGTTATGGATTGTTCGAAAAGGTTGTTTTAATTATTTTTATTGATCAAGACCAATAAACCCTCCACAGACTTTGGATTAAAATCTCTCATTTCAAATTCCATATCCGACATCATTTAAGCGGTTAAAATGGTCGAGGTATTTGAATTCTTCACGTCTCTTAACCAAATCATTTAATGATGATTCTCTTTGCTGTTGTAAAAATCTCCGCCGTCTCTTCAATCATTAATTCGTTCCCTCCACCTCACTCCATTACCTCATTCCGTGACCACTGCCATCACTTCATTCTGTAGCCGGAATTTCATTCCGTAGACAGAGATATTCTTATCACCGAGAGCAGAGCAAAAGGATATCAGTTTAAATATCAAAGCATTATCATTGTAAACGCAGAGTAGAGCAAAAGGGTAAACTCAGAGGTATAGCAGCGTGAGAATTTGAAGCCATTTGATTCCGTGGGCAGACAAAGTATCACTGTGGGCAAAGATTGAGCATTATCATTATAAACACAGAGGTATAGCAGAGAAAAATTTGAAGTCATTTGTCACCAGGAGACAGAGGTATAGCATTGAATAATTTGAAGCCATTTGTTACCAAGAGACAGAGGTATAGTAGTGTGGGAAATTTGAAGCCATTTGTCACTGTCAAACAGAGGCATATCAGTCTAAAGTTCAATTGTCAACAAAGGCATATCAGTCCGAAGTTTTGAAGCTGTTGTCACTGTCAATCAGAGGTATGTCATTCCAAAGTTTGAAGCCATTGTCATTAAGAACTTGAAGCCATTTCAATTCGAAAGTGAAAGTTATTATTTCTGTGGGTAGAAGAGTGTTAATCTGAACATTGAAGAAGCAATCATGGGTTTCATTGTAAGAACTGAACCAGTGGGTTCAAAATATTTAGAAGGCTACCCTCAATGCAAAGAAATGTTGCAACAGATAACATGGCTTCAATTTTTGGAGAAATTTAATGGCTTCCACAAGGAAGTCACTAAAACATTTGCAAGATCATTTCAAGGAACTGAAGTTGAAGTGGGAGATTTCAAGTTCACTGTCACTGAAGTTTTCATTGCAGAAGCTACAGGGTTTCTCAGAAATGGAGAGAGATGGTTCAAAAACAGAGAATTCCACAATGAATCCTGGAAACAAATTCTAAAATCAGCAGGTATGGATGTCACTGTATTTAAGAAAGGAGTTCCAAGTTCTGCATTGAAAAATAAATGGAGAAACATACTACTTCTTCTGCAAAAATTTATTACATGTGAGGGTAGATATGGTACATTTTATGTCTACCACATTAGACTGATAATGCATTTTCTGGGGGAAGACTTAAACCTACCTTATTTCTTGCTTCAAAGCTTGAAAAAGATGGCTTCCTGTGTTCAAAGAAGGGTTCAATTTTTAGAGACAACTTTATATCATCATGGTTTGGTTAAAATTTTGTTTGAACATCATTTAACCAAAACAAATGATACATGGGACAATTTCTTGACAAGAAATCATTTTGAAGAGCCAAAAGAGCCCTCACCTGAACCACAGCCTACAAAGAGAAGTAGGAAATGGAGGGCTTCAAAAGTTGAAACTGATAAAACAGTCCAAGAAAGTAGTGAGGAAATCATTTCAGAGAAGTTGACTCAAATCAAGAGACAACTTAAGGAAGAAAAGGTAATCAGGAAATCTGCCATGAAGAAAGGAGAGGGATCTTCTCAGCCTAGAAGAAGCCACAAACTAAAGGGGAAACTGAAGAAAACACTAATCAAACAAACAGGGGTAATTAATATAGAAGATGAAGAAACATCCATTGAAGAAGATGTTGAAGAGGATTTTAATGAAGGAACCCCTGAAATTGACCCTGCTCAACAAGAAATATATGACTATGTGAAAACTTTGGAAAGGAGAGCTTCAGAAAGCAAGGAGAGAACCCCTAGTCCTCCACTGTCTGAAATAGATGTATTAAGAAGGGATAGGTATGAGTTGGAAATACTTAATAGACACATCAAAAATGAGAATGAAATTCTCAAGGATCAAGTCAAGCTCAAAACTGATATGAACTCAACCTTATCCCTACATATAGACAAAGTGGAAAAGACCAATGACAAGTTGAAGAAGAGGAACAAAAAGTTAATCAGGGCACTTACCAACCTAAGGTTCAAACTTGTTATCAGAAAACCCAGAAGACCTTTAGCTTCCAGACAAAGGAGAAGAAGAGGATTAGATGTTCTTGCAGAAGCCTCTGAGTTCATAGGATAATTTGCATGAGGACATGCAAAGAGACAGCAGTGGGGGTATGTTGAGCCTCAAAATTGTGCTTTCTTTCATTCCATTTTACCTCATTTTCCTTTGTCCATTGCTATCCAAGACCCAATTGATCAATGAATATAGTTAAAATTACTTCTAGAATGATTTACATGACTGACTTGCTAAGTTTTGTGATTTTTGCCATTGTAAAGCATTTTGACCGGAACTAGCTGCAGAATGCAGACATTCCGTAGCTAACCGGCGATTCTGCAGTTGTCTTCACGTTTGAGTATGTTCCAGGTGGCCTCTCAAGAAAAACCGCATATGGGCATATTCCACGTCATGTCTACATGGTTCGTTGCTCACCATGAAGGAAGAAACGAATTATGGGTATGGTTTTGGAATGTGGGAACACATTTAGGAAGGAAGACTTCTATTAGGACTGTCTCAGTCCAGATGTCTTTTTCCTTTTTACGCAGCCACTTCAAGAGTCCTAATGTGATTCCGATAAGGAAAGACAATGTTCCTGAAATTGTTGCAAGTATTGTTATTTACATTTGTTATATAAACACTTGGGAAACCGAGAGCTAGGCTAGATTTTATTCTAGATTTTTCTTAGATTCTGTGCTACATTTCTGAAGACGCAGAGTGCTCTGTTCAAGTTATTTCACTTTTAATGAAGCAGACAGTGTTGTTTTGAAAGCGTTGATTTGATTTGGAGTTAGATTCCGTCAGGTGGTAGAGGGCCCCTGCCTCTTGCACGGATTCATTTGCATAATTTAGATAAGTATTCTAGCTGCCTTTACGTTTCTGAAGTTGAATTTGTAGTTGTTTTTATTAACTACTGTAGTTATACTCATTCTAACTCTTCCAAAAGAAGAAGCTCTTCCAAAATATTATAATGATGAATGGGAAATGGCTATAGTATTGTAGGGTTTAATTGTAGTCTCTTTTATTCACAATCACAATTATACTTATGATAAGCACTCTTCCACAAGAAGAAACTCTTCCAAGAAATCTTTATACTGTCTTAAGCATGATTGTGATCTTGAACGTTTTAGTTGTGTGTTTTCACTAAGTACCATAGTTGTTCTTGCTCTTAAACGCTTGTCAAAAATATCATAATGATGGGTAGGAGATGGCTATGATATCTTGGTTTTTCATTACTTTCAGTCTTTACATTTGCATTTGTACTCAATTACACAGTCAGGATTGTTCTAGAAACTCTTCCAAAAGAAGGAACTCTTCCAAAATATCAATAATGATGGACAAACAGACTATATAATTCCATAGAATAATGCATGAAGTTTAGTTAGGATGCTCCGGAGTTTAATTGCACTTACTTCATGCTCAGTTGTTCTATTTTAAGTTTGATAATGACTTGTAGTTTAACACTGTTTTAGGCTAGTGACATTTTAGGTTTGGTTGTAGCTCAACTCATTGCATTTGCACTCCATATTCATTTGTCAGTCACTGCATACTAGATTACTTCAGTTGTTAAATTTAACAAAACAACCTTCATTATTCACAAATCTCTTCTTGTTCTAAAATCCATAATTGATTCATCACCATATGAACAGAAGACAATATCATTTTAAGGCCTGAAGTACCTCTGCAGTTTCTTTATCATTTCATAAACAGAACCCTCCCTCAAAAGACTACTTTGAAAAGAAATCAATAACTCTTGAGTAAGGTTTTGTGACATTCAATTAAATTGCAGAATAGAGTTAGGAATTAGCTTTAGAGTAGAAGATCTTATGATGGTATAAATGTTTTATTCCAAATATACTTCAACAAATCTCTAATCAAGGATAAAATGTTGCATCATTATAAGTTAGTTGTTTAAACTGTTTAGTTAGGAAGAGTTAGGAAGATTTGCATACTTAGTTGACCATGTTTCAAGCTCTCTCTCTCAAATGCCTTTGATGAAAGAATTTGACAAGTTTAGATTGTGTTTTGAATCATTTGCTTAAAAGTCATTATCAAGCTTTGTTTCTGATTGGTCATAGTTTAGATTTGATTATGTTTTAAGTATTGCATTTGTATCAGTCATTTGTCATCAACCAATTAGGTCTCACTCTGTTTTTAATCATTAGCTTCCTTCCATCAGTTTTCTAGTCATCTTTCTTGTGAACATAAACTCACCAAAAGACCAAAAACATCATAAATCATCACAAAAGACCAAAAACATCACAAAACACTACACACAACGCATTAAGAAACAAGCACCTAGGTACATATAGTACACTTCACTTCAGCAGTTTACCAACCCTGGTTGACAATTAAATGAGCTCAGTTTAGGAGACTAGATTGAGACCAAACAGGCATTTTCACATACATTAAAGTGCCCCATGGTGTAGTAAAGGTTGTCTTTAATTAATCAGCAGGGTGAACTAAGATCTGATTGTACCCTGAGTAGCCATCAAGCAAATAAATTCTTCTAGACCCTACCACCCTTTGTAAAATATGATCCATCTTAGGTAAAGGGTAGTTGTTTTTCAATGAAGCTTTGTTTAAGTCTCTAAAGTCTATACAAAGCCTGATATCTCTATTTTTCTTCCTAACTGACACGAGATTAGACACCCAGTCAGAATATCTAATAGGGACAATAATACCAGCTTCATATAATTTTCTGATTTCCTTCTCAACCAGAGGCAGCTGAACAGGGTTTATTCTGCGCAGTTTCTGTTTGAATGGTTTTTGGTTTTCTTTGAGAGGAATTTTGTGTTGTATTATTTCAGTGTCATAGGATTTCAAATCTTCGTAACTACACGCAAAAACATCAGAAAATTATTTAAACAGCTCTATGTATTTGAGTTTAATGTGAGCTGGTAAAGTTTTAGACAGTTTAATCTTTTTTCGGTTTAAGTTCACTGCCTATATTGCACTCTTCCACTTCAGTCTCTACAGGTTCCAGTTTTGGCTTCCTGGCCACATCGTTAAAATCAAACAACTCTTCTAAAGGTGCCAGACCCTTTGGCAAACTTTCAACTTTAGAGTGCAGGGTTTCTAACTGCACTGTTTCTAACTCTGCATTCATCTCTGTTTCATTTTAAAGTTTGCTAGATAAGAGGTTTACATTAGCAAGTTCAGGAGACCTTTCTTCTTCATCAAGAAAATTTTCTTCAGTAGGGCAGTCGGTTTTGATAATCTGAATCTGAACTTGGTAGTTCGAATTCGTTTCTGAACTGCATTAAGTCTTCTATTTTTTTGTCTCCGTCGAACACCTACCAATATTTTTTGTTATCAGGAATGGCTGGTCTAAATTTTATCTAAGTTGTGCAGTATTTGGTTTCATATGGCGTTAAGCATGTTCTGGCTGCAAAATCTAAATTGTGGGCCGCAATATTTCTTTTTCTTGGGACAAAAATCAGTTTGGACTCCTCGAACGTTTTTAAAAGGTCCATGACATCGTTTCGGTAGGCCCTAAGTCTAGGATGATTTGCGTTATACTCCCCATTGACTTGCCTAATGACTAACTCTGAATCCCCATACACATTGATTCTCTTGGCTCCTAACTTTTTCAACAATCGTAAGCCTAAGAGAAGGGATTCATATTCTGCTATGTTATTCGAACACTAGAAGTTTAATCTACAAGAAAGGCTTTCCGTGTGGTTATTCTCAGTGTTGCATATCCAGACACCTGCACCAGCGTTGGGCTTAGTGCAAGACCCATCGAAGTGCATACTCCATAGAGGGCTAGTCTCGAGTTTATCATTTGGGTTACTATGCTCTTTAATAAGTGTGCTATTGAATTTTTCTTGGAGGTCAGCACACTGTTGAACTTGTTCTAACTCCTCAGATTTTCTATTGGGTTGAGGACTGCTTTATTGACTCTCAACGTTTAGAAGCAAAGGGCACATGATTTGAAGCTCAAGACCTATGTTTTGTTTGCTAGAGCTTACAGGTTCAGCAAACTGTTCTGACACTCCTACGTTATCTTCTTCCTCCTCTCTATCTGTCATTAAATCAGACAAGGTCACTTGTTCACTGAAAGTTTCATCATTGAAAAGGATAAATGAATCCAGGCCTGTGTTTACAGAATAAAGGGGGGAGTTCTTTGGTCTGTCTTGGCTAGTCACCATGTATTGCATATGAGACTCCCTGTAAAGTCTTCTTGTCTAATTAAAAACAGGAATGGTCGCATAGGTCATGTCCATCTGCATAGTTCCTTGTAACTTAGCTCCCCAAGACCTAGATAATAGCATTCCATACTTTGGGGGCACATCAGCCACAACAATATCCATGAATAAACATTTGGCTGGAATTTGAGCTAAGTTAACACAGAGGTCTTTAATTAATCCTAAACATTTTACTCTGCTTGAGTCAAAGGAGTAAAGGTCTTTGTAAGGTCTAGTGATTTCAAGGCCTAGGCTCTCCATGACAGCTTTGGGCATTAAATTATGAGGGGCGCCTGAATCATGCATAGCGTTATGTAAAATCTTGTCATGAACATTTAAACTTACATAAAATGGACGAACAGGTCCCTCTTGATATCTACCTTCAATCTTACGACCAAAAATGAGCTATGGCTGGTCATCGTTAAGATTGATTGTGTCATTATGGTCCTCTATGTTTAAAGCCTTCAAAATTTGGGTTCTATATACATTCTGGGCAGCTAATTCAGAGAGAGGAACAAATATTTTTATTTTTGAAATTTCCTGCTCTAGGCTGAAAGGAATTTGGTTCTTCGAAGAACTTGTCTCAGCCTTACTAGCTGCCAGTCTATCAGCAACATTAGCTTTCTGATTTTTTCTATTTACATTTGACAAAATGGTCTTAACAGGAGTACTAGCTCAAGTGTTAGTACTACTAATGTCCACACTCCGTTTTTCATTGTTTTGAGTGTCTTTCTCTCTACCTTTATCAGAATTAATAGCCACTATTTTGTCCTTTTTTTTGACAACTTTAGGCTTGGTTACAGTGTTATTTTGTGAAGATTTGTCATAGGTTCTGGTGTTGGGATTTTTTTGAATAGTTTTGCTTCTAAGGTCATATTCTCTTTGAGATTCTATGATGACAATTTCCATGTCTTGATAATAATTTTCATCATCATCTCTTTTATCATTATAAGGTGTGTATAGACCTTGTTTTCTATCAAAATGAATCTCAAAGTCATCATTATCTACCCCCAGCATGTTGATATCATCTTCTTCTGTTATTTCATCTGTTTCCTCAACCTCACTTACATAGTTTTGATGAAAGGGAGGAATGATCTGTTGATCATCTTCCCTAGGTCTGTTTGGAGGTTGGTTCCTTCTAAAATTTTGATTCTGGTTCTGGTTTCTATTTTGAAGAGTAGTTTGGTTTTGTCTTGCTTGTGCTCTCTCAAGAATGCTCATTTTCTTCATCATCTCCTCCATCATTCTTTCCATCTTTGAGCTGGACATAGAGGGTGTCGATTCCTCTCTAAAGGACACTCTCTTCTCATTTTTCATTCTTGCTCTCTTCTCCATCAAGTTTACTTCCACAGCAAGAGAACCTTTTTGCATCTCTTCAAGAGTTGCAGGATCTCTCTTTCTCAGCTGATAGGCCATCTTAGGGTCAAACCCTTCAGGAAACTTGTTTAGAGCTGAGCCTTGTGGAGGTTTTAGATCTGGGGAAAATGCATTATATACATTATTGAATCTAGTACAATAAGCTTGTACACTTTTCCCCCATTTTTCTATGGAGGTTCTTGTAATCAGAAAGGACTTGGAGAGGATTCTTCTTTACTTCCCATTTGTTTAAGAATGTCTGATGGAAGGCTTGGAGATCATTGATACTATGTGGGGTTAAGCCTTTAAACCATTTTCTTACTTCTCCCCCCAGACTCTGAGCAAATAATCTAAGCTTGACAGAATCATCATCAATTTCATTTCTGTCAAAGTAGTCATTCATCTTATCCACATGTTGTGATGCAGTAGTAGCATTACTAGCATCATATAATGGAATTTTGGACTGATAGTCCTGTGGAATATTGATTAATGGTACAGGAAGGACTAAGGGAGCATACCATGCTGCCATGATATGTGGTGGGGGTGGATTCACAAGAGGTGGATTAAAAAAATGAAAAGTGGGCTGAAGTGGAGTGGTTTGGATAGTGAATGGAGGATGAAGGGATGTGGATGGAACAGTAGTAGATTGCTGAGCTGATCTTGGATGAGAGACACCTAAATTGTGAAGGAAATGTAAATCAGGAGGTGTTGTTTTTCGACTACCAGGATGTTCACTTGTTTGAGGGGATGAAAGTGAAGACTCAGGATCGAGCTGAAATATATCATTAAATGACCTAGTTCTAAAGGGATTTACTAAGTCAACTTGTGATTGTTGTAGAGCTGAAAGATTTTCAGGAACTGAATTAGCTCTCAAGGGTGATCTGAAAACAGTTTATAATTTAATCCTAGGAGACTTCCTAAGGATACTTTCTGGGTTATCAATTATCTCAGGTGGATCAGGGTCAGGATAGGCTCTAGTGTGAATCTTTCTAGGACCCACTATGTTGTGTTTTTCAGACCCAAATAAACAAGAAAATTTCAACCAGGTATGACAGTCTTTAAAAGGTCAACTAATCTGTTTACACAAATTTTAATCTTACAGTCCTCTAACTGAGTTTGAATGATATTATAATGATAAGGGTTCTTCCCAGTGAAGTCTTAAGGTCTGTTCAGGATTTTAGAGTCGCCAAGTGGAAGTTTTAGCTCTTTTTCAGAGGTAAAAGGTTTTATCGTCCACTACCATGTTTATTGGATACCAATCTGAAATATTTTTAGGCTTTTTGAATTATTTTTCAGTCCTATTGGTTGTTAAGAGTGTCCTAAATCTGTTTCAAAACTTAACTACGGTTATGAGACAAAGACAGTCTACTCTTATGGCTAAGCTGGCTGATTTTTCAAGGCTAGACAAACTCTTATGAGAATCCTAGGTTTTGCCTAGTTTTTCACTAATTCAAATAAGCTTCATCATGATCACCATTTCCTTGTAGTGATTGAAAAGGCTGCTTCTTACTCACTAAACAATGTTTGTATGAAATTTTAAGGGGAACCAGAGATTCTGGGTTCGATCCCCAGCGAAGTCACCAGAAATGTTAGGGATTTGTAATTAGCAAGATTGGAAAATTCCAATCACAGAAACAACATTATTTCAACGACTTTGGGATTCTAGGATCTAGCCCTCCTGAATCCGGAGAGGGAGCTCTCCAATAAGCACAAAGATGGATTTGTCTTTGAAGTTTTGGGTAATGATATTAGGCTAGTTATGAAGGCCGAGGGTTTTGTTTGTTTTTGGATGGTTGAGCATGAAGATTATTTGAGGGGAAAGTTCTAAATGTAAAGAGTTTCAAAGGTGAGAAGTTGCAAGCAAATAGAATAAGCTTTGGCCAGAAAGATAGATAATTGCAGGTTTTATTCTATTAGGCTATGGAGTCATAATAGGGTTTAATTGAAACAACCAGGTTCAAGAGTGGTCCATGGGGCAAGTCCTCTATTTATAAGGATCTCTTTAAAGTTGGATTTATGGAATGAAATGATACAAAAGAAGGGGAATTAAACAAATGAGGAACAAAGAGTAACCCAAGATCAGGTAAGTACTTCTAAACTAGCCTGATTTTGACATACACTTAAGAAATACATAAAAGTAATCTAAGATCAGGTAAGTACTTCTAAACTAGCCTTCTTTTGATGCACTTTCAATAGAAAACATTTTAAAACAAAGGGAAACTTGAAGGCAGTTGTTGGAGAAGAAAACTAGCGGGTCGGGCACACCACAAATCCTCTCCTAGCTCTGCTCTACTTGGTAACTTTCAAGACAAACACAAAGATAAAAATGGATGGCCTAAGATCTGGTAAGTACTTTCAAACTAGCCAGCTTTCAACACATTCCAAGGGAAACTTTCAGACAGTCTTTGGAGATAAAACTAGGACCAGGGAACACCATATCTTCCTTAGTTAATATCTAATTAACATGAATTGAAAATAACATTTAAGAATAACAATTAGCTAAACAGGAGGACGAGGGAACGCCAGCATTCCTACTGCTTGCACTGAATTAAATCATTCCTAAATAACACGAATTGGAAGAAAACATGTAGATAAAGATTTTCAGTCAGAGAAAGGTACTGATATACAGTAGGTCTTAACTCTATGCATGTTGTTCTTTATAAGAGAAAATGAACACAGTGAAAATAGAAACAAAATAACGAGTTACAATGAGAAAAACATCACCGTCGACATAGACCAGGATCCCATAAATCAGCTTGTATTGATGCTCCAAACCAGTTACAACTTTAAGTCCAATGCTTTAGTTTAGCAATCATCTACACCTTCCAGACTAACTTATCTATCACAAGCAGAGCTCCAAGAGCCAATGAATCACTATTTACAAGTAGAAGTCTCAAGCTCAAGTATATTTCAAAGTTCCACAACCAACAATTTCTCATCTTCTACAGTAGTATTTATAGAAGAATGAGGAGGTGGGAGAGGATTAAAGATCTCCCAAGATAATTAATACAGTATTAATGGCTTCTCGGCCTTTGAGGGGCTCGATGAAGAGGTTTATAGATGTTCTGTCTGTATTAATTGTTTTACACTTAAGATTAAGCTCGGTTGGAGATTTTGTTGACTTTTGAGGCTCTGTGTCATGAATGTAATAACTTTGCTGATATTTTTACATTAAATTCTTTTGGCAAAATTAATTCTTCGGCTGCGTTGAGGAAAATATCTGATTTTTCTCAATAACTTCGGTCTCTTTTTGAATTCTTGTGGCTATAAGTGGCACTGTGGTAGCTGAGAGGAATCAATTTGCCTCAGATGTGGCGGTGGAGGCCTTTCTATCTGATAAAACACTTATGATTTTCTTTTAACTGTGTTTAATTTGGGGGATTAGGCTTTTGATAATCAATCTTAGCCGTGATCCCTGCGAATCAGTCTTCAATCTTCTGTCCTGCCATATTCCGTCTTAGACACTGATACTCTTTTAATTCGATTAAATAACACTGTGTCTTGTTGATGTGCAGGCCGCGCAGGGCTCATATGGCATCAATGCCTCATGAAACATTGACGAGACGTGGAATTTGAGCCCTGCAAATGGTTTCCCTTTAATGAATCGAAGGCGTGAGAATCATCACTCTGAGCCTTTGGCTTTCTCTTTAATATGACGGAAAAACATTCAAACACCTGCACAATACAAACTATATTATAAAATCCTGCGTTTTTGGGTAAACTGCTTCAGAGGTCGTAGGGAGAGAGCATGGCCGTTGGTTGGCATCATCCAACGGTGGGGATTCGTTTGAGGGGGTCAAAAGGAGAGCAGAGGGAGAAAATATGTCAGATCCGTCGATCGCGCAGAGATCGACGGTGGGGATTACGCGTTAAAATCCTTTTGGTGGAAGGTGGAGGGCGATGAAACCCTGAGGGAAAGATCTGGGACCGTTTGATCTGGACAAGTGGATGGTCCAGATTCAATCGGAGGATCGCAATCGGTCGGGGAAAAACAAATGTTAAAAACGCACCTGATGAAAAGATCCGATGCAATTGAATGTAGACCTTCGATCTGCAGATCAAATCGACGGTGGGAGATGCATCGGGAGATCGCAATCGGTGGTTTTGAATAAAACCTTTTAATCATGCCAACAGAAAAACTCTGATGCGATGATTTTGGGGCCGTCGATCTGCAGATCAGATCGATGGTGGAGGATGGATTGGGGAATCGCAATTGGCGGGCACCAGGCGTGGACTTAAACCTTTGTATTTTTCTGATACGATGGAGGAAGGCCGATGCGATGGTGCGATCGGGTCATCACAATCGGAGGTTTCAAAGGGGTGCAATCGGAAGAAACCTTGAAGAAGCTTCTGATGTGATGGGTGGGGAAAACGCGTTGATCATTGATATGTTTTTAAAGGATCAACGATGGAAAATGGTTTAAAACGATGAATGGGTGGAACCCTTTGTAACATTGAAAAAAATGGATTTTTCGTGAAATACAAAGGAAAAAAGCATCGCGAAGGGCTTTTTAATAAGGTTAAGTGCCCGATTGCGGGGCTTTAGGTTTTGCGGAAAACAAAAAGGGCCCGAGGCTTATATAAGAGGGCCAATCACAATCGGAGGTCGGGGTTCGGTCTTTCAATCAACCCATTGGTTTTTGCGATGCGATTAGCACCTAAAAGGTTTGGCGCCTAGTTCCAGGGCCGGGGCTCATGGAGGGGAAGTGGTTTAAGGCTAAGCCCAAAGGGGCTTAAGCCTTTATACAAAAATATGTATATTTTTATGATTTTTTCTAGTTTTCAAAGGGTTTTGAGGATTTCGATAAGGCAAAGAAAGAGTCTTAATCCTTATCAAAGGGGTTTTGATGGAGGGGAAAGGGGGAAAATATGAAAATGAAGGATTTTTATGGGGAATAAAGGGGTAAAAATGAGGTTAGTTTTGGAAGTGGAAGGAGGGGGAAAATGGCCTTTGGAGCAGTATTTCCTCAATGAAATTAGTAGAATTTATGAGTATAGAAAAGGAACATCAGTGAATATTTGGACAGAGGCATGAGTCCTTCAAGAGTCTTCAAGAGATAAAAAAATTTAGCAATAAAAATTGTTTCTTGAAGGCTCCAAAAATGATTTAGCCAGCGTTTGATATAACAAATTTTATAGCTGGCTAACAGAGGGGTTTTTAGTATTGGATCTATGGTGGCAGGCTATCAGGTGGCAAGAAATCAGCGCATGGATTTGTAGATTTCTTCATGACAGTGTGTGACGATTGTATTGTACTAAGAGCTTGATGTACTAAGCTTTGAATGAGATTGTTACATGATCTCTATGATACATAATATATGATAGTTGGGGTTTTTAGCTTCAGGATTTCCCGTTAAACAACTGTGTTATGTGTGATTGTTTTTATTGCTTCATGTGTTTGCAATTGAGTTTAAATTTCCGCAAAATATTAACAGTGGAAGGATTTTGTATTTAGCAAGAAGATAAACATTGTTATATCAAGGGAATCTGGATATATACATGCATATGTTATATAATTTCTACACCCAGAAATTGTAGATTGAACTTAATGAGTGAGTGATCCAAATGAAGTTGATTTGTTGCCTTTATATAGGACATTTTTCCCCTCAGTTAGATCGACTTTTCTAGTTTTAGGATGACTTGGTGGAGGAGACCTGATTGACCTATTTTACATTAAAATAATTTTATTTCTTGACAAACGAAGCCCAAGAAGGGTCTATTACATTATGAAATGGAAAAGGACACTTGAAATAAACCCTAGAATCCTACAAATGATTATTTTACCTATAAATAATTGACCCAAGCATGAAAACCATGCTTTAATAATTCATTTTCTACAATAATAAAATTTCTTTTTCTTTCTTTTGACAAATACATTACATCATGACTCAAATACAATTATGAAGACCGAAACTAGTTCCATTATTCAACACCAATATTGGTGAGTAGGATTGCATCATTGAGGCCCATGAATAGGTTAATCTCCTCACTTGGTAAAAGGTATAATGCCTTCACAAGTTACACGAGGCAGACGGACCAAGAAGAGCTCCCAAAATGGCTAAGTGTGATACTAACAGATTAGAAGAGGGAAATTCATCCGAGCACGACTCAAACATGGATCACACACATAAAATCATCAATAAAATCCATAAGGAAACATAGGACTCATGGATAACAATCACACATCGAAACGAGAGCAAAGCGATAGTTATTTCTAAGTGTGATAGTTGAAACAACACATTATGACACTTAGAACACAAGTTACGATAGAATTGATGACTGTGACCAAAATTTGCACTAAGTTGTAGGAATTTGTTGCTTGCATATCCTAATGATATATAGGACCGTGTAATGAAAAATATCGTGCTAGAACTAACTCTAGTGATGTGCAATGGTGTGACGCATGTAGGAGAGAAAACAACAAAAGTGACACCTACAAAAGGAGGAAAACATGAATATGACACTTGAAAAATGTGAATTACCTCAAGAGTGACACATGTCAGAGCAAAGATAACATAAAAATGACACTTATTAAAGTGAAAGCGAGAAAAATTGACAGTCGTGATGTAAAAGTGACACTCGTGAAAGCGACGATGCAACGAAGCGACAATTGTGAAAACTCACTAAAATATAAGTCCAATCACAACCAAAGTGAGGGGTACTGTCAATGAAAGCACACATTGACCGTTGAAATGATTTGAACATCTCATAGGCATTGGCTTGAAGAATATTTTTATGCCTTTTCAAGCTTGTATAAGGAAAGTGCGCTCATAAGTTTTTCAAGGACTAAGCATGTGTGAAAAAGTGACATTGAAAGTTATAACTTTTAGAGGAAGACTTGAATGGTTTAAAAAAAATCAATTTATCATGAGTTAACCATTGAGTGATGATCGTAATACCCTTAGTAGGCTCCAAAATTCAGGCGTAGGAAAAAATTTGGAGGGTGTTGATCGCAGCACCAACAAGTATGTAGAGGACTAGTGGATCTAGTGGCATTACTTTAGGTAGAGATAGGGGTAGAGTGTATAGGGGTACACCAAAAAATTTAGAAATATTCCCATAATGTTAGGTATCTCCCCAAAGAACCCAAACATACTCCTCATGTATGTGTGGGGTCAACGCAATCATCTGTAGAAGAAACTGATTATGTTCAATCCCAAATCAATTGACACAAATTTTGTATAGGCACAATAAATAGAGAACATAGGCCAAAAGAAAGGGCATTCAAGTGGGTCAAATCAGAAAGAGCACTAGGAATCTTCCAAGGAAGGGAAAAATAAGTGGAAAGGGGTAAGGGACAAAAGACAACAACCACAAAAAACTAGTGCAAATATCCCAACAACCATTGCAACCATCGTAACATCGATGGTCATACAAAGGAGAAGTGTTGGAAGTTTCATATAAATATCAAATCAAATAACAATATGAAATATACTAAGAATAAACATGGCCATAGATTACGTAATTAGGTGGAAAGTGGCTTAGATATAAATGAGAATATTGTCTATACATCAGTGAAAAAAGGGGTGAATTATAATAGTCATCAACAATAGGAAGAGAATGAAAAGTCCAAACTCTTCTACATAAAGATACAAGTCAAGAGTATAAATATTGATGCTTTGTTTGACTCTAGATCACAGGAAAATATCACTGGAGCAGAGATGATCAACAAATTTGGATTGGAAATTCATGATCATGCAAGCCCATATACATTGGGATGGGTAAATAATGATTTGGAAATAAAGGTAAACAAATAGTACAAAATTATATTTTCTATCAGTGCTAATTTTATTGATGACATAGAACTAGATGTACTTCCCCTTGATTTATGTGGAGTAGTGTTTAGACGTCCCTATATGTACATATAGAATGCAATACTCGTGTGGAAAAGCAACCAATACCACCCCACAAAGGATGGAAAATCCCTCATTATCAATGTGCACGAGGGAAAGTCCAAAATTTCGTTGGTATGTATCAATCAAGCCAAGAAATCAATTAGTTATAGCAATAAGTATGTTGTATTGGTTTTAAGAGAAAATAAACTTGTAGAAGAGTTAGTAAGAGAAAATCCATCCTTGTGTAGGTGTGTTATGGAACAAAAATAACAATTGGAAGAGTTGTTATAGGAATATAGGGGCGTGTTCTATGATCCTAAAGGGATACCTCCCATGAGGGAAGTGGAGCATGAGATGTAGTTTTTATTAGGCCCTCCATTGACAAACATTGTTTTGTAAAGGCAACCTATTATAAAAGCAAGGTGAAGAATCAATTGCAGTAGCTACTGGAAAAGGGTGCCATTCGACCAAGTATCTCACCATGTCGGCCAACCATCATCATTATTCCAAAGAAGGATGGGACTAAGGGGATTTATATTTATTACAAGGCATTAATTTTTTTTTTGGTCAAGAACAAGTAATCCTTACCTAGGATGGATTATTTCTTACATCAATTGTAGCAAGAAAAATACCTCACAAATATGGACTTAAAGTCTACATATCACAAGGTTCAAGTAAAATAATAAGATACTTGGAATACCACCTTCAAAACCAGACAAATTTTTTTTGAGTGGTTATTCATGACATTTGGTTTGTGCAATGCACCAGCTACATTTATGATGTTAATGAATGACATATTATGCCACTTTATAGATTAATTTGTTATCATATATTTGGATGATACAATGTTATACAATGTTACTTAAGAGCAACATATCCCACATTTGATGCATGTGATAGAGAAATTAAAGAAGCACCAATTGCTGGAAAATATCAAGAAGTGTGAGTTCACACAACAATATTTAGTGTATCTGGGGTATGTGATAGGTGGAGGAGAGTTGAAGATAAATCCTGCCAAGATGGAGGCCATCATGAAGTGGCCAATGCCTACTAATGTTTTTTAGGTCATGAGTTTCATTGGGGAAAAATAGTACTTCAGGAAATTCCTAAACTCATTTTTAGCAACAATAGCACCACTCCACTCCATAACAAACACTAGAAAGAGTTTCTAGTAAGGAAAAGTTATTAGAGGGCCCTTGAAGAGTTAAAGAAGGAGATCAATCAAACACTAGTTCTGGAATTATCAAACTTGCAACAACCCTTCAAATTAGAGAAGATGTGAGTGGGTATGCTATGAGAGTGGTATTGATGCAGGGAGGAATGCATGCATGCTACCATTCTAAAGTATTTCATGGAGAATTTATCAACTACCCTACTTACGACAAGGAGCTCTATTCCCTAGTGTAAGTTGTGACGAAGTGGAAGCACTATCTAATGGGAAAGGAGACAATAATCCAAATAGATCGCCATCCATTATGGTACCTACAATCCCATAGTAAGATAAAACATACCAAACATTACAATTGGATGGGATTTTTACAATAGTTTCATTTAATGATAAAGTACAAGAATGTAAGAACGAACAATTTGGCCAACACGCTTTCAAGGCCAACCACTTCAAATATCACATATTTTGGAACACGTATGCACATGAAGCCTTTCATCCATGATTCATACTGTGAGGCATGCACATATGATGAGGACTTCAAGGAGGTGTTTAAACATATGCAAATCCATAGTCATGTGCATAATGGTTACACAACGATTGACTACCATCTCTAGAATGGATTACTTTACAAGTTATATAATTTATGTGTTCCTAAAGGTGAGTGACTATAGCTGATCAAAGAGCTTGGCACCTCCAAAGTTGCAATGCATTTTTGTGTAAGGAAAATAGTGGTAAACTTGCAGAGGTATGTGTATTTTCCTAGGACTCAAGAAGAGATAGCTAGGTTCATAAGAGGATGCATGCTTTGTTGTACCAACAATCCTAGTAATAGGAAACAAGGTCTATATCATCCCTTTCTTGTACCCATTGGTCCTTGGGAAAGAATTTCCATGGAATTTGTGGGAGGATTACCAAAAATAAGGAATGGACATGACTACCTATTCATGGTAGTTGACAGGTTTAGTAAGATGTTCATTTTCATGCCTTGCAAAAATACTATTAGTGGGAAAGAAGCAACGAACTTGTTATTTGTACATGTCTGGGTGCACTTTTGTATACCGAGGAGCATCGTTTTAGATAGGGAAACAATATTTCTAGGTGAATTTTGGACTACATTACGGGATAATATGATGTGAAGTTGAAGTGGCTTACAACATTCCATTCATAGACAGATGGGAAAACACAAGTATTCAATAAGATTTGGTTCAACTTTTAAAGGGATACAATTAGAAGCATCTGAAGACTTGGGATGAAATATGTTATACAAACATCACTCTTATAACATAATAAGCCACATTTATACTAGTAAGTCCACATTTGAAACTTATTTTGGATATGTGGAACCTTCATCTTTGGATATTGCATATGGGAAGCAAGGAGGACTAACGAAGGATTTTATAGGGGATGCCTTAAGGGAAAAAAATTATGGATAATATTAGGAAATCCATGTATAGGTATAAGATATACCACATTCATAGGAAAAATGCAAGGCCATGCATGATCATCATAGGACAAAGAATTCATTCAAGGTGGGAAACATAGTATGGTTGTAATTTAATAAGGAGAGGCTAAAAGGTTCTGGTAAGAAAATCAAGACTCTGTGATATGGTCCCTTTGATATACTAGAGAAGGTTGAAGATAAAACTCATAGACTCAATATACCCCCATACATGCACATTTACTTTGTGGTGAATTTAGAGAATATGAGACCCTATGAGCCTTCCATGCTAGATTAAGAAGACGGATAGGTCATACCTTTTGTAGATGATTTTGCACCATATATTTATGTAGAGTTGAAATATGACACAATTTTTTAAAAAAATTCTAGAACTACAATGAAAGGCAACATGGCCTTTGGAAAACTGGGTTGAAAGGAAAATTTCCATACAAAGCTAAATTGTACACTCGAGAGAAAGTGGAGGAAAATTTTCCTCGCCTCATTTAGTAGAAGCTTTTGGGGAAACAAAGCCTCAAAAAATTGGGAGGTGTGATCTAAATTGGATCATTATATCATTTAGCATCCATCTCAATGCTTCGATATTGGAAAAAGTGGAGGAATAAACACATAAGATCATTTTTATTGTTAGGTCCAAGTTTGGAAATTTGGGGTTTAAAACCTTTGAGAAGTAATGTAAGGCATAAAATGGTATTTCATTGATGTAAAACATTTTCCCTTAATAATTCATCACCTATTATTATTCTACACACATATACATTTCCTATGATGTAAGAATCACCTCAATTGGATTCCATATGCAAAATTTATGCCACCCAAAAGCTTGTTTTCTTATTTTGACCACCAAGAATCAAGAGGATCCAACATCAACCCCCATTATTCATGGAAAAAGGGTTAGCCACATGATCATGATGAATAATACTCTATAATATTCAATATTGTAACTCTAGTTAAGATTTTAAAGAGTCAAACTTAACCACTAGTAGGCAATTGGGAAGTATTATAACTAGACAACTAGGTGGAAAATGGGTTCCATTCTATTCGAGTAAATTTTGTTCCATAGATGATGGTGGATAAGGAGAGAGAGAAAATATATGGTTTTTGCACTATATTATCCCACGGGACACATGTATCACTTCTTTGTACTTGCATCAATTTCCATTCAAAGAAAGAGAGAGCATATCAACCTCACCTTCTATCTGGCTTTTCTCCCGAAAGGGTTTCCTAGGCCATATCTTTTTTTATTATGGTTTTGTGAGTGATTGCTCTACTTTTATCTATTTCCTACATAAATATAATTTTCATGCATACACAATAAACAATAACTAATATATCCATAAATCTAATGAGAAATAAACCCTCATACTGTAGATTTTAGATTTTATAATATATTTTAGTAGATTTGTTGTGATAAATTTTCTAGTGAATATCGATGAAAATTTACATATCAATATATGGGAGGTAAGGAAGGAAAATTGTTGGGTGTGTGTTATATTATTTCCACGACTAGAACCAGGTGCAGCAGGGGGGTCACAGGGGGGGGCATAGCCCCCCCTGTCGAGGGGTTAGTATGGTGGTGGTAGCCCCCCTACACGTGGTCAGGGGCAGTGCCCTAGGAAAAAAAAAAAATGGACCTTATATTAGGTGGGCGGACCCGCCTATGGTTTTGTGCATGGGTTTTCACATGGTTTTGGGCATGATGGTTTTCTACTCATGGTATTTTGTATATCTGCTCAAGGGAACTACGATTATTTTCTAATCCAAGGTTAATGGATTTGGGTTTATGAATGCTTCGGCATGTATATATATGTGTTGTAACATTAAAAGGAGTATAATGAAAAAATAAAGTTGGTAGTCCCGGTTTGGGATCCAGGGGAAAATATCTATGTATATATGTTTTATGTTTTATGCTCTTGCTATTGCTTATTTTTTGTTTTTAAGAATTTGTTTGCAAATAATTTATGTACATGGTTAAAACCTACAAAAATAATATAATGTAGTTCAATGAAATTACACTAGCTATAATAAACACATGCAGACTCGTACAAGTGAACCACTTTACTCCAAGGTACACATGCCAAGTTCCAAGGTTATATCATAGGCAATAAGGGCTCCAAGATGATGTTGACACATAAGGTGTGTCCACACCCCCTTTTCATAAGCACATGCAGATTTCTTGTCTCATTCATAGAGGGGTTCATTACTAAACATAGATTTCTTGTCTCATTCATTATTGCCTTCAATTTGCTCAACATGCAACATGCAAGGTTTCAAATTTCATTTGGATTATTCACAAGATTTTTACTCCTCCTAAAATGAAAATATCCCTAATGCCTTTATAGTTTATGGAATGTAATTTTCTGCACCATCTTTAGATTCCTAAACATACCATAAACGAATTGCAACATAAGGGTCATGTGACTTTCCCAATAATCTACATGGGGAATTATTTGTAACATCCAATATGAGAGGCACTCTTTTAACCATGTATAAATGTGCCTCTATGGGGTCTTGGTAGAGAAACTGAAACTATGAGTAGAATGAAATCTAGTTGGAATGGGTGTTGTACACTAGATACAATTCTCTTGTCACATATGATGCTCCCATTGTTACAAACCCAACAATTGGCATATCTAATACAATAAGATAGACTCTTTCTAGCTATGAAAACACATAATCCCATTATGTTAAAGTTGAAAAATAGAAGGAGCTAATGTTATAGAAACAAGCAACTCCATTCACCACCACAAACAAAGGGAAAGAATGCCTCTTACTATATTTGGCCTTGAATTGTAACAAATGGTTAGAAACATAAAAGGTGCTTTTTAATCACCCGTGATAGAAAAAATTGTAATTGAAGAGGTAACAATGGAAGTTAATTGTAAAAATAAGTCAATATAGCAACAAGTACCCATCCCTACCTTAATCTTCCATCCATTTTCTCATCATATTCCTATTAAAGATTCATCATCTACACAATCTATTTCCATGACATGGATTTTTTTTAGACAATACTTTGGTTAGAGTGGAAATTTGGCAGTGAAGAGGCATGTTTGGAAGTACCCAAAGATTTTAGTTTGTTAAGCTTGCATACATTTTCCATTCAGAAACTGTAGGATTTTGTTCAAATTTCACTAATAACAATTCTAGGGTCTTGGATGTAGGTTCCAATTTCCAAGTCAAGAGTGGTGTCATTATTTGAAATATCATCCCACACAATGTTTTGGAATTCATTCTTCTCTTTTTTTGCTAAAAATTGTCCCTTTGTCACATTTTTCAAATGTTCGATGCCCACCAACATAGGTGCAACAATCGTCTTTAATAGACTATCAACCACATGAATCCCTTATTTTGTTTCTAGACATTGATCATGATGACCACAAGATTCCACGTAAGGAAAATATCTAGTTCAACTTGACTTGGAAAGGATATTTGGGTGTGGGATACTAATCTTTGTGATACTTATTTGTTAACCTATTCTCTTGTTGAAAAAATGGAGTTGTATTTCGATGGAAATCCATCACATTGAAAGGCACCAAATCTATTTGTGCAACCCCAATAATCATAGGATGGGTTATGTGTTGTTTAAATAAGATGGTGGTGATCAAACAACTAAAATATGTTAATCAAGTTTGTCATTGATGGCAATATGGCATTAGCTAAGATGGAAAATATTCTGGTGATGTCAATGAACCTCATGCAATCCCTAGGTGCTAAGGATGCCATTAATGAAGATGCTAAGGTTGTTATAACCTTATGAATATGTCAAGCTATTAATGATGTGATTATGAAGATTTCAAGCCACTAATGAAGAATTGTTGTCCTAAATATCCATTTACCATAATACCCTAGTAATGAAAGAACTAACCATGAATATGTCAAATTCCAATTATGTACCTAATATACAAGCCCTCATGTGAAGACACCCTAAATCTGTCCTAGACACTTAACTTGGTGATGACATGAATGATGGTACACTTGATGATGACTCGAATTGATGGATGCTGCACAATTAATGACACACATGATGATATACTTTATGACATAACAAAAGACATGATAAGTGGACACCTCCCTTAAAGCCCATTCCATCCCAAACACCTTATATATACAAATTCAAGAACAATCATAAAGAAAAATAATTTTTGAAACCTTGGAGGCATCTTTCTAGAATGAGACCCATACCATCTTAAAGAGGATTTTTCCATATTTCCAACAATCCCTCACTTTCCCTCAAAATCCCAGTACTTGAAGAGAAAATTAATTTTGAAGATTGAGAAATATGTTTTTATTATAAGCCTACCTACCCTCACAGTTTAATTTTCATCCTCCCTCCATGCGACGTGTCCCTTCTTTGGCGGTCGAAATATGGATGAATACAAGTGAAAAAACTCATTTTCAGTCATCCAGTTCAGTGATCATTCTTAACAGAGAAATTACAGGAGCAAGAAAATCCGAGGAGGAATTTTTCTTGGGCTATAAACATTGCTTGGATTTTTTGATAACTGAGGCAGCCACAGAACCTCGGTCTTAGCCACAAAATCTTTGTCACAAGGCCTCAACACTCCAAACCTATGTCATGTTGCTCCTTTGACTTGGATAAATCACTTCCTCGAGTTAAAGAACAACGTTGGGGTAAATTACACTATAGAAGCTCAAATTAGTTGTTGGACAAGGCTCCCATACAATGGAACAAGCCTAGGGCCTGTGAAATCATTAATCCTCAAAACTGTAACAAAAAATTATCTCAGACCTATGATAAAATTATAACCTCAAACCTATTCTACCTTAAACCTACAGACTTGTTCTCCTTAAACCCGAGCTATTTTTCATTGGATTAGTCATAGGCCGATGCTCAGCCTTCCACATAATGACACAATACTCCTCGGACCAGTATACTCTTAACACAGCAGCTCAGATTTTTTTTGGTGGCTCACTGCAATATATTTCAGGACCTCATTTTGTGATTTATCACAATAATACAAACCTTCTCCCTCAATCAGCAAAGCAGTTTTGTGATAACCTTCAGACTATAGTGTTGTTGTAGCTTGGACTGTAGCTCAAACTGCAAAGCAGTATTATCCTTGAATTGTGGAGTAATACCCCTCGGACTGTGGAACATTACTAAGATCTTCTTCAGACTTTTTGTTGTGGTTCAGGTACGAAGATATAAGGACTATCTCAGGCTTGTATTTGAAGGATTGTCTCAACCTCAAAGGACTGTATGTGAATATTTGTCTCCATCTTAGGCTCAGTTATATGATAATCCTGTTGTCATTCTTGTGGGAGCTAAAGTGAAGAACTACCAATTGGAAGAGGGAAAACTTGGTGATTAGAATCCTTTCCCTAGTATGACATTTGAAGAAGCAAGGGCTAAGACACCATAGGCAGCTAAACTCATGTGATGGAGGGCTCAAACAACTAGATATAGACCTATGATCATTGACTAGTGAAGACTTGTGAAGAGAAAGGAGCCTTTAAGCATTGGAGCAGTGATTGAAAAACTTGTGAAGACTTTGTTGAGCATTCTTGAATATTTGGAGCACACCTTGGAGACATGATGTTGTGTTGAAGCTCTCATGGAGTAACATTAGAGATATTTGTTTGGGTGACATGAAGAGTATTGGTGACACCTTCCAAGAAGAAAAGGTTTTCATTGATGAAGTGACGTGAAGACTAAGTGAAGGCATTGTTGAATATTAATAGGGCTCATTGAAGAATATATTGGGATCCATGAATAATAATCAAACATATCTTGATGAATTGAATTTGAGTGTTGGAGCCCTAGAGGATAGGAGTTCTCAAGAGAACAGGTCAGATCATGTGCCAGAGATAGGGTTGGAGCCCTAGAGTTTGGTGCCTCAAAGTGACAAGGTTGGATCCTTCGAAGATAGGGTTGGAGCCCTAGAGTTTGGAGCCTTGTGAAGTCCAATTTGGTGCTTGGAAAAGTACAGGTTGGAGGCTGCAAGATTGAATATTGGTGTCTTCATCTAGGGTTAGAGCCTTACACACTATTGTATTGAATTTATTGTAAAGTAGAGATTAATAAAAGTATTTATTCTTATTGTTAATTTTTTGTTTTAATTATAAGTGATCTAACTGGTAAAAATAACAATTAAAAATAAATATTGATTCACCCCCCCCCCCCCTTCTCAGTATTTCCAACAAAATAAGAAGGGCCCATATCTATTTAGGAGAAGTTAGTTATAACATAATTTCATGCCCTCATTTGTATAACATCAAGATTAAGGTGCATAGCATGCTATTAAGGATACAAAGTAAGTGAAGCCATGAAAACATCTCAAATCCCCATGCTTGGAAGGTTGATGAAGGTGAAAATATTTTGAGCTTTTAGTGGGTTAGTTTGGAGGTAGTGAGGCAGTGTGTGAAGAAATGGATGAAGTATTTGTTGCAAAAGTTGCAAGTAATGATAATCCTTCCTAAGGGTTTATTGGTAATCGGTTATATGCTAGTGCAATAAGGGTGGATATTTAATACAAACTTTTCCATAATAATGTGGGATGTTAATTCTTTTTTTGAGATTACATTGGTAACGTTATGCCAATAATGGGGAATTGACTACTAGAGACATGGATGTGAGTATCTTTGCTGCACATCATACGGTAGAGTTTATGGGAGATGGATTTTGTACTATAGTATGGATGAGGCATGATATAGTGATGTAAAGATCATAATATTTAGGGAATTCTCTAAGTGGTATCCTGCAGCCAATAAGTTCTCATATGTTTCATCCTCGATGTGTTTTAGTAAAAGGAGTCATAGCCATTGAGCTTTGAAATATAGAGGTTGAAACACTAAGAGGACCATGCTCAAGAGGTCTTTATATCTGACAAGATGTTGATATTCACAACAATTCTATTATATGGTTGATGTAGCTACTATGTTGGGTGCCATTGTGATGTAAAAAGGATGTGTGAAGTGAGTTCAAATATAAAGGCTACAATATAAACAAACAAACTGGAAAAGATAACAAGGGTAACAAAAGAATATAGCTAAGAGGTGGGGAAAACATGAAAGATAACTTTACATAATATGAAGAAAAAAAAATACCACAAGAGGAGCCAAATGCTTAAAATATGGCACTTTTTGTTTATTGATGAAGATCGTGGGATATTGTTGTAGGAAAATTAGATTGTCTTTAAGGAACCTTGACTATAGAAGCTAGATAAGGAAAGGTCTAACCTCTTACTTGCATTGGGTGCGGAACTTACAAATAGAAGCTCATATAGAATAAAGTTGGAAAAAATATAAGAATAAAAGCTTATATAGAATATGGTTGAAAAATACAAGAATATTGTTGTTATTAACAAAATCTCTTACATCAACATATAATAGGCTTTCATAATAGGTATAGAATATGGTTGAAAAATACAAGAATATTGTTGTTATTAACAAAATCTCTTACATCAACATATAATAGGCTTTTTTATAGTTAGGTTTCAATTCAAAATGGAGAAAATCAAGTTTTATTCTATCTCCAATTTATTAAAAATATTTTTTTTACCAACTGCCTTAACAAAAATAAAAACCTACATAACTAAAGCTTTCTTAATGTATTACATATCTTCCTTTTGAATTCATGTAACATCTACTTAGATACAAAATTTTATTAATAAAATAGATCAATAATCCTACAATAAAGAAAGTTTCATATACTACTTTGATATTTAATTTTACAATAACTTTAAAAATTAAATAACTATTGTCTTTCAGATTAATCACATCATTGGGACTAGGTCAACGCTTTAAACCAACTAATGTGGTTCATCCTTAGGACAAGGTGGAGAAACTAATCGATCTTGATGAATAAATAGAGGAGATGCATCATTGCCCGGAAATAGCCGCTAAGAACTAGTTGTTGAAAACTAGTCGTTAAGACTAGCTGTTAAAAACTAGCCGTTAGAAGGTTAGTCCATAATGAAGATCGATTAGTTTCTCCACCTTGTCCTAAGGATGAACCACATTAGTTGGTTCTAAAGGTCGACCTAATCCTAATGATGTGATCCGAAATACAATTTATCTACATTATGGATCACAAAAGTCTTAGATCTAACATAAATAACTATTTTTGAAAAAATTCTTTCGGTAAAAAATCACATATGACAATATTTTTCATATGTGATTTTTTACTGAAAGAATTTTTTCAAAAATTTGTGGATCATAGAAGCCATATCTCAAACATAAATAACTATTAATAAAATTTTGATAACAATAATAAAAAATATTAAAATTCATATTTTAATAATAAATTCTATATCTAAATTTATTTATATACCTATTTAGTGTTCGGTGTGGAGCCTGATTATCTTGTTTATTTTTTATCACAACATTGGACCCCTATACCTTAATGGGGAGGAAACGCTTCCCGTAATTAAACGCTTCCTGGGGGGTCCAGAGGGGGCGGCTGTGACTTTATGAAGCCCCCCTTCCCTGGCGGGGGGTTTCGAGGGCAATGCCCCCGAAGCTAAAAACAAATGTAAAATTTCCTTGTAAAAGTATAGTAATTTCTAGTCAATCTAGGTCGTTCATTAGGCGGATGATCTGATGGTAGAAGTTATGTTTAGTTTAGGGTTTTTTTTCCTAGAAGGAAACCCCACCCTTGTATGAGGTTTTGTATTGTGACTATGTATTGTATGTGTATTCTCAGAGCAAGAAACAGATAGGGAGACTGTGAGAGAGAACAGAGGATATTACAACGAATCTATTGTAGGTTGTGTCTCTTCATTTTGCCGGATAATAGAAAGGAAGGACTGGTTGTTCGGGGTGGATGTAGCCCAAACTAGGTGAACCACGTATATCTATGTTTCTCTGGTTTTATGTGCTTTGTGTGTTTGTGTTTTCCGCATATATTTTATTTGTTCCATTGCTATGTAAGATATAATTTTCTAACAACTGGTATCAGATCCGAAGGTTTATTTAGCTAATAAACTCGCAGGAAAGAAGGGTTCTTGGTTCAAGTGGGAGTAATGGCGGAAGATGGTAAATTTAGGGTCGAGAAATTTAACAGCCAAAAATTTCCGATGTGGAAGATACAGATGGAAGATTATCTGTATCAGAAAGATCTGTACCTACCATTGAGCGGAAAAAAAAAAGAAGCCGACGACTATGAAAGATGCAGAATGGGAGATTCTCGATAGAAAGGCACTCAGAACAGTACGGCTGTGCCTCGCAACGTCGGTAGCCTTCAATATTTCGAAGGAAACAACAATATAGGGTTTGATTAAGGCATTGGAAAAACTATATGAAAAACCCTCGGCCTCAAATAAGGTATTTCTTATGAAATTTTTATTTAATATGAAGATGTCAGAAGGTGGATCTGTTGCATACCATTTAAATGATTTTAATATAGTTACCAATTAGTTAAGTTCTGTAGGGGTAAACTTTGATGATGAATTTAGGGCTCTGTTATTTCTATGCTCATTGCCAGAAAGTTAGAATGGTTTAGTTATGGCCATTAGTAACTCTGTCTCTGGATCTAGTACTTTAAAGTTTGATGATGTTGTCGGTGCTATCCTTAGCGAGGAAATGCGACGGAAAAGCTCCAGTGAGACATCGGGTAATACTTTGAGTGTAGATTTTAGTGGAAGAAGAATGGAAAGAGGAAAGAGCTCGGGATATCACAGTAAATCAAGGAAAGTTAGATCCAAGTCCAGATTGGGGATAGTGTGCTGGAAATGTGGAAAGAAAGGACACTTGAAGAACAACTCTAGATCTCGGAAGGGAAAAGAAGGAGATACACAGCAAGAAAACAATCATGAAGCAAACGTGACAAGTGATGTGTTACAAGATGATTTGATTCTTTCTTTCGAAAATGTTATTGATTCCTGAGTGGTAGATTCAGGGGCCTCATTCCATGCCACACCTGATAAGAAATATTTTCATGACTATGTTCAAGGAGATTTTGGACAAGTTCGTTTGGGTGATGATAAACCCTGTAAAATTGTTGGAATGGGTAAATTTCTTGTAAAAAAACAAAATGGAAACCAATGGCTATTAAAGGAGGTAAGACATGTTCTAGATCTGAAGAAAAATCTGATTTCAACAGGGCAGTTAGGCGGTGAAGGTTGTGTGACAACTTTCACAGATAAAACTTGGAAGGTCATCAAAGGAGCCTTGGTAATAGCAAAAGGTGAAAAGGTTGGTACATTGTATTTATGAAATGGTATTTCTAACTTTGTTAATGCTTTAACTTCCAAAGGAGAAAATGCAACATTATGGCATCATAGGCTGGGACACATGAGTGAGAACGGGATGAAGATTCTTCACTCAAGAAATTTTTTTCCGGGTTTGAAGAATGTTGATTTGGATTTCTTTGAGAATTGTTTTTATGGAAAACAGAAGAGAGTCATAATTCTCAGAGTTGGGAAAGAAAAGAAGAGCGAAAAATTAGAGCTTGTGCATACATATGTATGGGGACCTGCTCAGGTATCATCTCTCGGTGGCTCTCGTTATTATGTTACTTTTATTGACGATGCAACTAGAAAAAACTTGGATTTATTGTATTCAGAATAAATCTGATGTATTTGATACTTTCAAGAAATGGAAATATTTGTTTGAGATTGAGACAGGAAAGAATTTGAAGTGTCTTAGATCAGACAATGGAGGTGAATATTGCAGCAAAGAGTTTGATAGGTACTGTTCATAGCATGCAATTCGCAGAGAGAAGACAGTTACAAGAACACCACAAGAAAATGGTGTGTCAGAAAGGATGAACAAAACAATCATGGAGCATGCAAGGTGCATGAGATTGCATGCAGGATTGCCTTTACAATTTTGGGCAGATGTTGTAGATACTGTTGTTTATCTAATAAACAGAGGGCCTTCAAGTTCCTTGGATGGTGGTATTCTAGAGGAGGCATGGATAGGTAAAAAGGTAAACTACTCCTTTTCAAAGCCTTTTGGTTGTGAGGCCTTTGTCCATATTAATAAAGAAAATAGAACAAAGCTTGAGGCAAAATCAAAGAAATGTACCTTTATTGGTTATGGTGTTAATGATTTTGGTTATCGCTTATATAATTATGAAAATCACAAAATCATTAGGAGCAAAGATGTAATATTCAATGAAAAAGTCTTGTAATATAAGAATCAGTTGCAGGAAAATAAACATGAAAAAGAAAACAAAGAATACACAGTTCTTGATGAGATCACAGAAAAAGCAAAGGTGCCTAAAAATAATAATAATCAATAGCCACAACAACAGCAACAAGCACCTCAAACACCTGAAATTGGTGTCAGAAGATCTACCAGGATAAGTAGATGCCCTGAATGATACTCTCCTTCATTATATTATTTATTGTTGACTGATTTTGGTGAACCTGAATGTTATGAAGAAGCAATGCAGGTTGAAACCAGGAAGAAGTGGGAGATAGCCATGGAAGAAGAGATGGACTCCTTAATGCATAACCAGACTTGGGACTTAGTCAGGTTTCCTGCAGGTAAAACTGCATTGTAGAATAAGTGGGTTTACAGGCTGAAGGAAGAAGATGGAGGAAAACAAAGGTACGAAACTAGACTTGTGGTGAAGGGGTTTGCACAAAAGAAAGGTATTGATTTTGATGAAATATTTTCTCTTGTTGTTAAGATGACTTCAATCAGAACTATTTTAAGTCTTAGAGCAGCGAAAGATTTGCATCTTGAACAGTTAGATGTAAAGACAACATTTCTCCATGGAGATTTGGAGGAAGAGATCTATATGAAACAACCAGACGGATATGAGGTCAAAGGGAAAGAAAAATTAGTGTGCAGGTTAAAGAAGAGCTTGTATGGCTTAAAACAGGCTCCAAGGCAATGGTATCTAAAATTTGACAAGTTTATGTCTAAACAAGGTTATACTAGATGTCACTCTGATCATTGTGTTTATCTGAAAAAGAAAAATGAGGGCAGCTATATTATATTGTTATTGTATGTAGATGACATGCTTGTTGCAAGGTCTAACATGCAGGAAATAAATGTGCTCAAAATAAAATTGGAAAATTCCTTTGCAATGAAGGATTTGGGAGCTGCAAAACAAATCCTTGGTATGCGAATAACTAGAGACAAGAAAAATTGAAAATTAACACTGTCTCATAATGAGTACATACAAAAGGTGTTGAAAAGATTTAATATGCAGAATGAAAAACCAGCTAGTACACCTTTTGCTAGCCATTTCAAACTTAGTAAGGAGATTTTCCCCCTGAGACTCAAGAAGAAATGGAGTATGTGTCTAAAGTTCCATATGCATCAACAGTTGGAAGCTTAATGTATGCAATGGTATGCACAAGGTTTGATATTGCACATGCAGTGGGAGTTGTAAGCAGGTACATGAACAATCCAGGAAAAGAACATTGGATGGCAGTGAAATGGATTCTCAGATATTTGAGAGGAACCACAAATCAAGCATTATTCTTTGGTGGTCCAAACATTTCTCTACAAAGATATGTTGATGCAGATATGGTAGGTGATGGAGACAACAGGAGGAGCACTACAAGATATGTATTTACTATAGGTGGAACAGCTATCAGTTGGGTTTCAAAAATCCAAAGTGTTGTTGCACTTTCAACAACAGAAGCAGAGTACGTTGTTGCTACAGAGGCCAATAAAGAAATGATTTGGTTACAAATGTTTATGGATGAATTGGGTAAGAAGCATGATATGGGAATTTTATATAGTGATATCCAAAGTGTCATTCATCTTGCAAAGAACTCAACATTTCATTCCAGGACTAAACACATACATCTCAAGTACCATTTCATACGGTCAGTGTTGGAAGATGGACAGTTGAAGCTGGAAAAGATACACACTAGCCAAAATCTTGCAGATATGCTAACAAAAGTTGTAACCAGGGAGAAACTGAGATTATGCTCAGTTTCAATTGGCCTTCAAGTATGATGATGAAGATGAGAAACAATGAGGTCCAAAGTGGAGTTAATTTCCAGCAAATGAAGCAGCGATGGAGTTACTACAATCACTCTCCAAGTGGGAGATTGTTGGGTGTGGAGCCTGGTTATCTTGTTTATTTTGTATCATAGCATTGGACCCCTATACCTTAATGGGGCGGCAACACCGCCTGTAATTAAACGCTGCTTGGGGGGTCCAGGGAGGGGTGGCTGCAACTTTATGGTGCCCCCCCCCCCCCCCCCCCTAGCGGGGGGTTTCGGGGGCAGCGCCCCTGAAGCTAAAAACAGATGTAAAATTGCCTTGTAAAAGTATAGTAATTTCTAGTCAATCTAGGCCATTCATTAAACAGATGATCTGACGGTAGAAGTTATGTTTAGTTTAGGGTTTTTTTCCCTATAAGGCAACCCCTCGCTTGTAAGAGGGTATTTTATTGCGGCTGTGTATTTTATGTGTATTCTCAGAGCAAGAAACAGATAGAGAGACTATGAGAGAGAACAAAGGATATTACAACGGATCTAATGTAGGTTGTGTCTCTCCATTTTGCTGGATAATAGAAAGGAAGGACTGGTTGTTCGGGGTGGACGTAGCCCAAACTGGGTGAACCACATATATCTGTGTCTCTTTGGTTTTATGTGCTTTGTGTGTTTTTGTTTTTTGCATATATTTTATTTGTTCCATTTCTCTGTAATATATAATTTTCTAACATTTAGCCCATATAAATAATTTATATTTAGGTTTTTAATTTCAAAAAAATTAATTGTACTATTTATATCAATTATCACCATTATAACCAATTAAACCAACAAAGTGAATTATATTTTTTAGTTTGTTATTGATTTATGATATGCCAATGTCTTTTAGGTGTGGGTCAGGAGTTTGCATTGCTCCATACTTAGTACTACTGATTCATCTTGAGCTCAAGACAAGAGTAAGTTCTTAAAAGTTAAGGTTATAAATTATATATTTCATTTAACTATTTTAAAAGATAGGTTAAGATCATAGAAGCCTCAAGTAATTTTGATACAAGAAACGAAATCTCTAGCCAAAAATTAGAAGGGATCCTTAAGTCTTATAAACCTCATTATGAAGTAATGGCGATAGACTCATGCAACAGTGCTGGGGGAATAACCATCCTCTGGAATCCTGCACAGGTAATGGCAGATGGCTGGATTGGCCTGCCTCGCATTCTTACTGGCCTTTTTAAACAAATTGGAACGAAGGAAAATTTACTTATTTCCTCTGTTTACGGGCCTCATATTCCAGGAGAAAGAGAGGCGTTTTTGAATAGTATAAGTAATCTTAGTAATATGCACACCAAGAAATATTGGCTGCTTGGTGGGGATTTCAATATGATTATGAATCTAACAGAAAAGAAAGGAGGAGCAAGGAGATAGGAACCGGAAATGGAACTATTTCAGGATTTAATCACGGACCTAAAGTTGGTGGATATACCTACTAACGACAAATTTACTTGGAATAACATACGAGGAGTTGCTCATCAAGTGGCTTCCAGACTGGACAGGTTCATTGCATTAGAAGATTTAGTCAGTATGGATGTGTTTTATGAAGTAGTTATCCTCCCTACTTTGGGGTCAGATCACTGGCCGATAAGCATGGAAATTTACATGAAATAATGTCGGAAGAACCGCCCATTTAGATTTGAAGCATTTTGGTTGTGGGATCCTAACTTTTTGGAAAAATCCAAAAGATGGTGGGAAGCAAGTGACATTCAGGGACAGAACAGAATGCACTCCTTTCAACTCCGGTTGAAAAATCTAAAGCAGGAAATAAAAAAAATGGAATAAAATTGAGTTTGGTAACATTCAACAGGATAATGAAAGATTTCAAGGAGAAATGAAGCGAGTACAACAACAAATGATTACAAATGTAAGGACGGAGGCTCTCGCCTTGGAAGAAGGAAACCTCCTAAACCGATTGGAAGAAAAAAGGAAGCAAGAAGAAATATTATGGAAACAAAAATCTTAGGTTCAATGGCTAAAATAAGGGGAAAAAATACAAATTTATTTCATAAGGCAATGATCCAGAGAAGACAGCACAACCGAATCTTTTCTCTAAAAGATCCCAAAGGAAATCGATTTCTTCAACATAATGAGATGAAAATCATGTTAGTAATTCACTTTAGTGACATACTCATAGAACCGAATCAAAATAGATCAGCAGCCATTGAGTGAATCACTAGAAACATACCTACAATTGTTAGCAAGGATCAAAATATGGCCCTACTCAGGGAAATCACTTTTGAAGAGGTTGAAGAGGTAGTTAGAAATCTGCCTAAAAATAAAGCCCCGGGACCTTATGGATTTACAGCGGAATTCTACCAAGCTACTTGGGCATTTATGGGAAATGATATCTAGGAATTGGTAGAATAATCTTGGCGTTCATGACAGGTCTATCCAACCCTGAACTCCACCTTTATCTCTTTAATCCCCAAGCAGGAAAACATAGATGTCCCAGCGGGATTCTGTCCTATTGCCTTATGTAATGTCATTTATAAGATCCTATCGACGATCATGGTCAACAGATTAAAACATATTCTCCCCAGCCTTATCTCTCCAGAAGAAACTAGTTTTGTGAAAGGCAGACAAATCCTGGATGGTATAGTTACGGCGCATGAAGCTATCCACTCTCTTCGCACTCTTAAAGTGAAAGGTATGTTAAGAAAACTCGATCTTTCTAAAGCTTATGATCGTCTAAGTTGGTCTTATCTGAAAGAAGTACTTGAAGCCTTTGGCTTTGATAAAAGATGGATTTTCTGGTTAATGTCTTTCATTTCTTCCCCTAATTTTTCAATCCTGCTTAATGGTACTCCTTCCAACCCCTTTAATGTAACTAGGGGACTTCAACAAGGAGACCCCCTATCCCCTTTTCTTTTCATCATAGCAGCATAGGGTCTTGTCCCTCACATTAAATCTAAGATTCATGGGGGGCAATTGAAGGGGCTGAACCTTTGGGGACCGGATCTAACCCTCTCTCATCAACAGTTTGTAGATGACATCATGCTCTTCTATCAAGCTACCTTAAAATAAGCTAAGGCCATTTTATCTGTTCTTAAAGACTTTATGGCTGCATTAGGGATTGTCGTAAACAATGACAAATCTAATGTCTACTTTTTTAATACTAACGATGTCTCTCAGAGGTTCCTAGCCTGTACTCTGGTTTTTAATCTAGGTTCTTTCCCAATGAAGTATTTAGGCATTCCCCTCAGCCTTAATTCTCTTAGGGTTTCGATATGGAAAGATCTCCTTAACCGTATTCAGAGCTGTCTACAGAATTGGGCACTCTGAGTTCTCAATGCCCCTAGTCGGGTGGTATTATTACGCTCTGTTTTGCAATCCATCCCAATTTATCAGTTATCAGGGCGGGCTGTCCCCAAAACCATATGCACTAATATGGTCAAGATATTCAAAAAAAAAATGTGGTGAGGCACTCAACAAACACATAAATGGGCTCTTCTCTCTTGGGATAAGCTCACTAAACTCAAAAAATCAGGAGGATTGGGATTACGAGACCCATATGTGTTAAACCAAGTGATGGGAGCTAAAATTTGGTGGAGATGGCTCCAAGGGGGTACAGAACTATGGAAAATTATTTGGGAGAGGAAATATGAAATGCCCCGAACAACTGTTGGAAAACTGAAAGTTGATGTTACCCCAAAAGGGTCCAACATCTAGAATCTGGCAGCCATTAACAGAGACCTTATTCGACAACATAGCTTCTGGGAAATTTGAGGTGATAACATAGCTCTATTTTGGGAAGATTCTTGGCAGTAAATGGAAAAATCAATCAATCATTTAGACTTAGGAGAGATCTTCCTTTTCACCAATCTGCCAAATATAATATTAGTAACTAACTACTGGAGTGGGGAGAATGAGGGGCAATGGAGAAAATGGAAAGGTAAAGAACATTGGATGAATGCCCCTGAAAAGCTTCTATGGAACAATTATGAAAAAGAAATGAAAACTAGGAAATTGGTTTCAACAAACAGAGAAGATATCATGAGGTGGGGATACCGTAATAAAGGAATGTTTAGCATACAAGAAGGGTATTATATCAAATCGAACAATCTACACAGTATCACAGTCCTGCTTTGGCAAAAAATATGGGCAGCTAAACATTGGCTGAAAATTGAGCATTTCCTCTGGCTTGTTAGTCATCGTAAAATCCTTACCTGGGATCAGTTGCAGAAAAGAGGGATACAGGGCCCTTCGCTATCCATAATGTATAACATGCATGATGAAAGTATTGAGCATTTTTTAAATACCTATGATCTGGCTGAAAAAATTTGGCAAAACATCGTTGTGTTCTTCCAACAAACTGATAGGGACAATACCAGCATCACCCAGACCATTGTAAATTGGAGAAAAGGGGGATATACCAACGTAGTCCTCAACAAAGCTTGGAGGCTATAGATGGGGTTTCTTCTTTAGGACATCTGAAAGAAATAAATCACATAATCTTCATGATCCAGGTGGATATTGGTGGCCACCCACCTATTCCATTTGGACTCACACCATCAGTTCTTTCAGTTTTTCACTTTCAGTGCAACTTACTATTTTTAGCAGGTTTTCAGGTACTGAACTTCCGGAGCCATTTTGGGGCCCTAATGATCCAGGTGGATATTGGTGGTCACCCAGATGTTCCATTTGAACCCCCAACATCAGTTCTTTCAGTTTTTTAGTTTCGGTACAACTTAAAATTTTTAGCAATTTTTCAGGTCTTGAACTTCCGGAGCTGTTTTGAGGCCCTAAACGACATTGTTTGGGAAAACTGGGAGCAATATGGATTCATGGAGCAATGTTTCTCACATCAAAAGTTTCAGTCCTCATACAATTCTTTCTAACGAGGTATGGTGCGTGTCAAACGAATATCGTGTGCTAAAGTTACGTCCCCAGGAAGTTGAAACACCAATTTACCCAAACGGGGCCCATAGTTTGGGCGCTTCATCTACTAGGGTTAGGTTTTTGGATGTTTATGGTTTTCCATTGTTTCTCAATAATAAATAGGCCCTCGAGCCTCATTGTAACATAGTTCATAGGCCTGTAGCCTCCACATCTCTTCTCAGAGATACGCTACCAGCACCCTAGCTAGTTTATTTCCATTATGTTTGTAAGCATATTTATGTTATTTGATATTAATGAAATGAAATATTATTTCCACTGCATCTTTGTGTTTATGTTTATTTATATGTATTATTTTGTTCCTGCATAAATTTGGATCAGTGGTCTCAGAGCGGTCTTCTCTTTCTCTATTTTTCTTTGCATGTCCCCAACGAGGCCAGGGTATAAGGAGTTAGGGCTCGATCTGGTTGAACCCTTGCAAGATCAGCCTCGCAAACCCTAATGACCTCCCATGGAGAAAGAAAAAAAATATGAGGGAGCAAGAGATCCTCTCAAAATATTGCTCAAGGAAGCCCTCTAGGAACAAAGGAATGCGATGATGGATAACTTTGCTCAGATCCTTCAACAACTGCCCACCTATGACGCATATGCATCCAACAACCACTCTGAAGGTGCCACTCCCTTCAAGGTATAGGTAAAGTTTGAAATTCCTATATTTGAAGGCCAGATAGACGCAGATGTCGTAGATAGATGGTTGAATTTTCTATAAGGGTCTTTCTCGGTCCATGCCATTCTCCGACCGAGAAAAAATTATTTATGCACTCCTCAAAGCCGCCCCCCATGTCAAAGACTAGTGGGAAACCTACTATGAGCAAAATTACGAGGGGGAATCCTCTTTGTTCTCGGCCGCACCCACTTGGAATTCTTTCCGAGATGGCATCAAGGAACAATATTACCCCATGGGGAGCTATGAGGACAAGTACATCCAATGGAGCACACTACGGCAGCAAAGGGATCAAGATGTGCATGAACTGACGAATTTTTTCCATACCCTACGCACAAAGTTGGGTATTAAAAATTTGAAGATACATTTGGTGCTCAAGTATCGTAGTTGTCTGCACAGACACATTCAGGAGGAAATGGATTTCCTCGACATTACCTCGCTTGGCATAGCATATCACTATGCCGCAAAGATCGAGCAAAAATTTAAGCAAAAGAAGCGAAACTTTGGATCCGCAAATCCGAAGCGAGGGAAAGACGCCCCTGAACCACAGAAAAGGGGGCAGAGCCAAAGTGGGGCGACTCAGAACACCACTACAAATCTAAAGAAGGACACGGGAAAGTGGTGTGAAATTCATAATAGCCCCACTCACAACACAAATGAGTGTCGGGCCAAACAGTCGCTAGTGGCCGAACTGAAGGCACCCGAATCACATGCATGTTTTGATCCTGAGCCAGAACTAGACAAGGGAGATGACAAAGGGAAGAATATCATTGATACGGACCCCAATGCCATTGTTTCCACCACCAAGCTCCAGAGGGAGGATCCCAAGGATCCAAAGGAGGGGGAGCGCCTCTTCCATTCGTAGATGTGGGTGAAGGGTTCTCCACTGCAAATTCTTGTCGATAGAGGAAGCCAAAAGAACCTCATTTCAGTAGAGGTCGTGAAGCAGCTCAGCTTACCGACCATAGCACACCCGTAGCCATATACTGTTGGGTGGCTTCACCCTGGGAGAGATCTCCGCGTCCGCCAACAGTGCTGCCTTCCGTACAGCATCAAGCCATTCACGGATGAGGTATTGTGTGATGTTGCTCCTCTTGATGTAGCTGATGTATTGTTGGGCCAACCATACTTCTGGAGGCAACATGCTATGTATGAGTCTAGGCCTGGTTCTGTTATTATTACTTTGGGAAATAAATTGTACAGGATACCAGAGGTGGTACCGCCTTCTGCCATCTCCTTGACTATTGCAAAACAACACAGTAAGATTCTTTTCCAAACTAGGAAATTTATTTTCCTTACAAATCACTTACAAGGAAAGAAGAATATTGTGGCCACAACCTCGAAACATGGCTCCCTTGCATGGCTGTAGCAGATGGACAAAGTCGTGGAGGAATACGAGGACATTTTCTCCTCACCCACAGAGGTTCCTCTACACTGTCAGGACAAACACTCAATTGATCTGACCCTTGGCGCACCACCGCCTGATATTTCCATACCTCATGCGACTAACAAATAGAACCCACATATGTACTGTCTAAGGCTGATAAAGACACCAAATTTACTGAACGCATTCAGCATGTCTACCCACGGGTCCATGACATCTTCAACAAATCCAATACCTAGTTCAGCAGAATTTGCCTCATGTCATGGAGGATCTCAATGCAATGTGGACCATTGCTTCCTAAGGGGGGGGGATTACCTAGGTGGGTATTGATGCCACCCACCTATTCCATTTGGACCCGCACCATCAGTTCTTTCAGTTTTTCACTTTCAGCACAACTTACTATTTTTAGTAGTTTTTCGGGTACTGAACTTCCGGAGCCGTTTTGGGGCCCTAATGATCCAGGTGGATATTGGTGGTCACCCACCTATTCCATTTCAACCCCCACCATCATTTCTTTTAGTTTTTCAGTTTCAGCACAACTTACTATTTTTAGCAGTTTTTTGGGTCTTGAACTTCTGGAGCTATTTTGAGGCCCTAAATGACATTTTTTGGGAAAACCGGGAGCAATATGAGTCCATGGATTAATGTTCCTCACATCAAAAATTGCATTCCTCATATAGTTCTTTCTCACGAGGTATGGTACGTGTCAAACGGAGATCGTGTGCCAAAGTTACGTCCCCAGGAAGTTGAAACACCAATTTACCCAAACGAGGCCCGTAGTTTTGGCACTTCATCTCCTAGGGTTAGGTTTTTGGATGTTTAGGGTTTTCCATTGTTTCTCAATAATAAATAGGCCCATGAGCCTCATTGTAACATAGTGCAGAGGCTTGTAGCCGCCACATCTCTTCTCAAAGATACGCTACCAGCACCCTAGCTAGTTTATTTTCATTATGTCTGTAAGCATATTTCTGTTATTTGATATTAATGAAATGAAATATTATTTCCATTGCATCTCTGTGTTTATGTTTATTTCTATGTATTATTGTGTTTCGACATAAATCTGGATCACTTCAGGGACGAGACTAGACAGAAAGACCAAATCTGGCAGGTAACCCTTGAAAATATCTGTGAGACCATCTTAGTTGAGAAATGGAACGAGGAAGACTGGACAAAAAATTGCAATGAAGCTCGCATCCTTGCCATGCTCAACCTAAAACCCCAAATGCTGGCCCAGACCTTATGAAAAATAAAACAACTCAGGAAAAACCCTCTGGACAAGTTTCAGATGCCTCAACCACGGTTTCTAAAACTAAATTATGATGGGGCCTCTAAGGGCAACCCTGGATAGGCAGGGGCAGGTGGAATTTTCCGGAACTCCCAGGGCTCAGTTTGCAAAATATACACGATGGAATTAGGTTTTGCCACTAATAATGAAGCATAATTAATGGCAGTCAAACAAGGGTTGATAATTGCAGCTAGGGAAAACTACCACAGAATCATTGTTGAAGGGGACTCGGCTATGGTAACAGGGATATTACAGAAGTTGCAGCAGGGGACTCCATGGGAGAAAATAAGTCAAAGCTCGAGGACCACATGACTAATCCATGAAATCAGTTTAATTATTCAAGATATCGGTTACCTTATCCCATCACATGTTCATAGAGTTGGGAATGAGGCAGCAGACTACCTAGCTAACTGGGGGTGTAGCAACGAGGGTCGCCAACTTAACAGTAATCAATCTGACAAGGCTTGGGACATTGAACTACATCCACTCTAGGTCATCATAGACAGAGATAAGGAGAGTTCTTGAGACCCCCGAACGAGGTGCCACGCGGAGGCTGATGGGAGACGTGGGGTGTCATGTGGCGGCATGCACCCCACGATCACTTAAGCATAAGGTTGGCAGACAGCCAATAGGTAGTACGTTCACACGTCGGTTCATTGTGGTTGTCAACGACATAGATGGAAGCCAACTAACGTTGACAGAGTGGTTTGGGAAACAACGTCCTGAAGGGGTTATTGCAAGTTGCGGAAAGGAAGGGGGACATAGTTCTCAGGCGCAATTCGGAAGGAGGAGTGTGGAAGAAGGCTGAAGTTTTGCAACTTCTGTTGGTTACCTGGTACGTGATGTATCTTCTTAAAATGCATGCAGAGGTCATTCGTCCAGTTGGTTACACTGTAATTTTCAGGGTTGACATATATACGTTGCTCAATTCGTATGCTTATGTTCAATGTCTAATTTTTTATGGAGGATACCGAAACTTAATGGGTTTGCATGTTGCTCATTACTGTGGGTGTTTGTTGAATTATGGTTCCTATTATAGCTTACAGTCTGGTTTCTTTGCTTGCATGGCCCTAAATCAAGGGTATTTACAGTTTTTCGTTTTTATATCTCTCTGTTTAAGTCAATTGCCTTATCTTCTAGTGACTCTTGTCTTGCCAGCCCCTGTTGTCAATCCCTGCTTCCGAACTCCCTGTCATGCTGGCTTCCACTCTAATTGTGCCCTGATTGGGGTTTGTAATGAAGGAACGCAAGCTTCCGCATCTCAGGCCTATGAGACAGCATGCATGGCCATGTAGGACCACCTTGTTAATAGCATTTGTGGTGTTTCTGTCTCTGATTCCGCTCACCCTCATTTTTCTGTCAAGATATTGGCTCTCTGCAGGGCCTGTGGAAGCAATTCTCTGTTTTAAGGTCTCAACATATAGTTAATAGCTCTGACTCTGGTCATAGAATTATATGGGAGGGTTATAAGAGCCTCTGTTCAACTAGGTCATACCCCCATCCTCATGGGTTTTGGGTTTGGGATTTGTGTTGTTTGCATTCTTCCCCCTCACTACCTGAGCTCAATTTCTATAACTCTACCACCCTCAGAAGGAATAGCAACGTTGTCTATTACTTACGACGACAACTGTGGGACCTATTTATTGTTGCATGCAAATGGTTATTGACTTTTTCTTGCCATATACAAGCCTCTTTAAATTAATAACAGGTGTTTCCCAGTCATTGTCCAAGGAATTGCAACAAAACAATTAGGTGTTTGTAATTTGGAATACAAATATGGTAAAAGGACAACTTGCTAAGAACCAGGTAAAGGATAAAGGGAAACAGAAACTTCTAAAGCCCACTATAGGGTCTAGCAAGCGAGGCAGAAAATAAAAAAAGGAGGTTGTGGAAAACCTCTTCGATGTTTATTCTACAAGTAATCCGCCACAGGTTCGCAATCACAATCTTATTCAGGGTTGGGAGAGAGACTGCAACAACAAAGAGGAGGAGATAGACATACAGGAGGAAGCAATGGACTTCATTAAAGACCCTGACAATACAAGAGGGAGATTGTCCCTTTTTCATCAGTCCATTCACACTTATTGGACGCTCAAATGCATTTTGGCCAAGGTTGTCATGAGCTTACAGGAAATGGGAGGATATCCCCAAGTGGTTTATGTTCTGCAAGAAATCAAAAAAGAGATACAAAATATCTGTGTTTCGCAGCATCACGCTACAGCTCGTCTTGGATGAATTGAGCGTTAGTTGCAAACAATGCATCAAGTGGATATCCCTGGCTCCAATGTCAAAGAAATGGCACCTATTGAATCTTTAGATGATTGACCAAATATTTCCTTGGTATTCTCATGCATTTTGCAGATAGCATTTACTGTTTACAGTTAGAATTTGTTAGAAATAGTAGAAAGGACATAGCGGTTATTAGAAGGCTTAAAATTTTCCAATACTGGATGGCATTTAACTCTCTAAGATGGCCAACAGACATGGCTTCCTTCAGGCAGGTTGAGGCCATCAAGTTTTGATCTATTGCAACCTGCTGCTTTTTTTATTAATAGAAAATAGTAAGGCAATGCTAAATTTACAACAACAAAAAAACTATTTTAAGAAATATATTTATGTTTAGTTTTTTATTATAAATTAATATTTATTAAATAATAAAGTAATTATAATATATTATAATGGTTTCACATTAAATCAAATTAAATGGTGGTGGTGGTGGTGGTGACCGTCCGCTAAGACCAATGCGGTTTATCGGACCTTAAGAAAGGAGAAAGAATCTAAGTTTGATTCTTCAAAATCTTGTTTCTATGGTCAAAATGAAGGGAAATAAGTGCTCCAAGATCGTTATAGGTGGGTTGGCTTATAGGTCAAGAAGATTGGAAATGTGGCAGATGGTAGGGAATTGAGAGCGAATGTGACTGAGTAGGGCAGTCTAAAAGGAAGTGTTTTTCATCTTCCACCTGCTTAGAATCACAAATGTAATAGATTCTATTGTTCCAAGGGGTCTTGGGAATAGACCATTGCCTTGTCTCACTCCAAAGCTCATGAGAATTAGTTATTATCTTAGTAATGTTCTTTTTTTCTTATTGTTGAACAACATAGAGAGATAATTCTAAGATAAATTGATGTAAGTTGATCTCTTAATTCTGTGATAATAATAATTAAAATGTATATGTAAATAGTATTCTAAATACTATAGAAAACTATACATATATATTAAAACCCTTCTCTATATATATAACGTTTGAGCGAAAGTTTCGGGAAACAGTATGACATACAAGTTACGAAGCTCAAATAGTGTTCAGGTGGTATACTAACGCACCACTGTTAATTCCGTCATGATCTTTGACATACAAGGGCGCCAAAGGCTCTAATTCTTGAACAATGTGTCCAACTGTGACAAGTTAGCGTAAAAACACAAAGTCGGGCACATAGAATGGTTACTCTTAGTTGCACATAAAAGCTGAATACCAATGGCTGCCCTCTGATTTTTGCAGCAGTATGAAAGATACTGACCAAAATTGCAATGCATAATCGCTGACCCGTAGAAAAGTGAACAATCTTAACTGACTTAAGGATTGAAGTAGGAATCTGGTTTGATTGTCAGAGAAGACCTTAACATTTCAATTTTTCTGGTCATAAATTCTGCAACAGCTAAAGTCTAGTTTCTAGAGCAACTAATTCTGGTTTCTGAAACGATTTGAACAAACAGCAGGCTTGACTTCAGCTAGGAATGTCATCTTCCTGGTTTCTTTTCATTTATATATGATACATTGTTATTGTTATTATGGTGTCTGAATGTTATAGTGTGGTCAATCCTTACCGTCTGTGAGTGATTTAATAGTTTTCATCGTTATTATCATCTTTGCATTTTATAAGAATCCTCTGTTTCCGTCTTCGTTTCATATTTTTTTTTATATCTGCAATGCAAAAGCTTGTAAGGGAGCCATCAACAGCAGGGGCTGTCATCAAATGTCATGGGCAGCAGAGGATTCAGGGTACTCCCCACTTGAGAGAATACTTACAGGATGTACCCACTTTTAGAAATCCTCTTATGCATAACCAGTATTTTCGCCCCATTGAAGGGTTTTTTGTGACTGAGAACGATATGGTAATGGAGGACATTGTTGTGGATATACAGACAATGTCAAGGGAAACACAAGTACTATATCACAGAGCAGGGCCTCGGTCTGAAATCTGTTTTAGCCCTGATGAAGTCCATGCTGCCATTGTTACATGTGGAAGGTTATCACCTGGCGTTAACACAGTCATCAGAGAGCTTGTAATTGGTCTCTGGTTTGGGTATGGAGTAAGGGATATAAGAGGGATTAGGTCAGGCTATCGTGGGTTTTATTCATCAGAGCCTGTGGTTTTGTATCCAAAACTGGTGGATGATTGGCACAAGATAGGAGGGACAATGCTGGAGACCTCGAGGGGGGGATTTGATTTGCAGAAGATACTGGATGGCATTGAAGCCCATGGTTTTAACCAGGTTTATCTCATTGGTGGGGATGGGACCATGAAGGGTGCAGTGAAGATATTTGAAGAAATTAAGAGGAGGAGACTTAAGGTTTCCATTGCTGGGATCCCAAATTCTGTGGATAATGATGTGGGGATTATTGATGTGTCTTTTGGGTTTCACACAGCAGTGGAGAAAGCTCAGAGTGCCATCAATGCAGCCCATGTTGAGGCCGAGAGTGCCCCTAATGGAGTAGGGCTGGTTAAGTTGATGGGTAGGAATACTGGACATATTGCCCTGCATTCAACTTTGGGTAGCAGGGATGCGGATTGCTGTCTTATACCTGAAAGACCATTTTATCTGGAGGGAGAAGGGGGGTTATTTGAGTTATTAGAGCAGAGGTTGGCAGATAATGGGCACTTTGTGCTTGTTGTTGCAGAGGGGGCTGGACAAGAATTGATTCCCAGGAGACCCGAGGACAAGGAGAAGAGGGATGAATGTGGCAATCCTGTGTTTATGGATGTTGGGCCATGGCTCAGGGATGAGATGAAGCATTGGTGGAATAAACATCACCCAAATGAGCTTTTTACATTGAAGTATATTGACCCAACTTATATGATCAGAGCAGTGCCTGCAAATGCTGCTGATAATATCTACTGTACTATGCTTGCTCGTTCTGCAATCCATGGAGCCATGGCAGGCTATACGGGTTTTGCTGCAGGGAGGATAAATGGGATCTATGCCTACCTTCCATTGGATCAGGTAGCTGCTACTCAGAACTTTGTGGATGTCAATGATCATAAGTGGGCTTGGATGAGCTTTGTAACTAATCATCCCTACTTTTCCAATCTTACCAAATCTAGAAAGGAGAATTCATTTGTAAAATAGTGTGGCAGGCCAGATGCATGATATTTGAATCTAAATTTAAAGCTGAATCCACACTCTCATATTTAAGAGCAGAGGCTTTATCTGTCCTTGTATCCTCTCGATTAATTACTTTCAAGTACTTCCTTTAGTTCAGGATGAGGACCTTACCTGCCCGAGCAGAGTTCAAAGCAGAACCTTCCCTGACTCCAGTTAAATAGAATTATAGAATTTTAAACTTCCCCCCTTCATGTTTATTTTCTCTTTGCTTCCTCTGATTCAGTTCGATCTATTCTGCTGGATGTGGAAGGAAGTTGGAACCATAGCAAGATTTGTAATAATATCATAGCTAGTTGCAATCTAATGAGGTTACCAGTTCCATCCTGCTGGAAACATCTCTGTCAGTATGGGATTCCATATCCACCTGGTGCATCTAAGGTTTGGGAAATGGGTTATTAAAGCTTTAAATTGATGAAATTAAGACTTCCTACTCAATTTAGGACAAGATACATGCTTGTCTATGAGGATATATAATAAATTTTGATTCTCTGTAATGCATATCTTTAGTTGATTTTATGGGTTTTATGACAACTCCTACAGTTTTCTGAAATTTTATTGATAACAACTGTAAGCATTACATATTTAGTTAATTTGAAAGAGGTTTCAGTTTTGAAACAGTTTCATGCAAATTATTGACTAGTATGTGCGTATGTCCACGTTAGGAGCAAGACTCACCAAGTGCTCTGGAAAACTATTCTCTGCCATATTATCCGATATTGATTGTGAGAGTTTTCCATTGCTATTGAAAATAATATTTTCTTAGTATTGAAAATAATTAAATGCATGATGTTTCAAGGAAGTATGGTCGAGAAAGTAATGAAATGATTGGATTATGCCAGGATTTTAAGAACTCTATCGATATCAAAAATAACAATTAATTCAAATATATAATATTTTTTAACAACATACAAAAATTGTTTAATGAACACAGAAAGGCACAGAACATTTTCAATTTTATCACCGTCTTTTTATCGACATTGCATGAACAGATGACAGAATTGAACAGTGGCGATCACCCGTAACAACAGTTCTGTTTTTTTTACACTACCGGCTTCTCTCGTGCATCACATGCAGAGTCTTTTATTTTGTATATACTAGCAATTGCACCAACGGAGAGGTGCAAAGGAACGACCAATGTAGAAAGGAAGGAAATACGTGAGAGGTGAATAAATAAGTGAAATATATTATTAGTTTGGTTGGATTACTAGTTGTATTTAGGAAATTTTTCAAAATGAATTTTGTGAATTAAGTTTTATTTTAGTATAATGTTGCTATTTTAAATATTTATTTTGAATATATGTATATACTAGCAATTGCACTAACGGAGAGGTGCAAAGGAACGACCAATGTGGAAGAAATAAATAAGTGAGAGGTGCAAATAACAACCAATGTAGAAGGAAATAAATAAGTGAATTATATTATTAGTTTGGTTGGATTACTAGTTGTACTTAGGAAACTTTTCAAAATGAATTTTGTAAACTAAGTTTTATTTTAGAAATATGAAATTAAAATATTATCTGTTTGAAAGTTTATTAGTATATTGATTTTGGTGTATATGGAAATATGTTGGGTTAACTACCACCGTAAGCATAAGTAATCACCCATCAACTTGATATAATGTTGCCATTTTAAATATTACTAAAGCATATTATTTTGAATATATGTATATACTAGCAATTGCACCAACTGAGAGGTGCAAAGGAAAGATCAATGTGGAAGGAAATAGATAAGGCCGTAGTCTAACTAGCCAGAGGAATCGCCCTGAAAATCATGAAAATTCAGATAAGATTTTCGGAAAATCCGGCAGGAATTTTTCTAAATCCATGTTATAACTATCAAAGTTTAATATTTTGGGTGTCCTACAGGTTTTTGATGGTGCTGAATCCATTTCCAATGTCAAAATCAGGATTCAAACACTGTTTCTGCAAGATTTTTTAAAATTTTTTGGCCCGGATTCCGGCCAATTTTGACTGTCCGGGCAATTCCTCCGGCTCGTTAGACGACTCCATAGATAAGTGAGAGGTGCAAAGGAACAACCAATGTGGAAGGAAATAAATAAGTGAAATATATTATTAGTTTGGTTGGATTACTAGTTGTACTTAGGAAACTTTTCAAAATGAATTTTGTGAACTAAGTTTTATTTTAGAAATATGAAATTAAAATATTGTCGGTTTGAAAGTTTATTAGTATATATTGATTTTGGTGTATATTGAAATATGTTGGGTTAACTACCACCCTAAGCATAAGACCCATCAACTTAATATAATGTTGCCATTTTAAATATTACTAAAGCATATTGATGTAACAACAAACCTTTATACATTTGTATTCAACATAGAAATTAACTTTATTGAATTGTTAATAAGCTGGAAGAATCAAGCTACAACAATGCTCTTTAAGACCTTTGCACAAAGTTGACATGTGCATAAAGTACATAAAATATCATAAGGTATAACTTGGTCAATACCTAAATAGTGTTTCATAAAGTTATGAGTTGACATGTGCAAAAGTATTGATAGAATATCATAACTTATAAAATACGTAAATAGTGTTTCATGAGTTTATGAGTGGAAGCATCACTGATAACAATTGATGAGCTTTGGTATATTTTTGTTAAATCATAAATTGAGAATTTTCTTAAAAAAAAATATTTGAGGTTTTTTTTTGTTTTTTTGTTTTTTTTGTTTTTTTTTTTAATATAATTGGAAATACTTTATGTAAATGTTTTAATCTATATATTAAAAAATAGTATATTCGAGATTTTAGAAACAAATTCTTGATAAATATAAAATATAAAAAGTAGCATATTACAATTTGATTTTTATTTTTATAAATGTAAAAAGTAATATATTAAAATATGAAAAACAAAATTATATAAATAATATATATTTCATTTTTTTAAAATATTTTTTAACATATATTTCTAATTGTAGTGTAATTTTTTGGAAAAATAATTGATGACTTGTAATCACCTTAATAAAAATGAATGTACAATCTTGTTAAGCCACAATTGATGACTTGTCATTACCTTATTACAAATGAATGTGCATTATCTTGTTAAATGTCTATACCAGTTTAGATCCATCTTAACTCCGGATCTACCTAGGGTCAAGAGGGATCAAATCTCTTTATATCTTAAGATATTTCCATCTCAAGAGATTTGATCCATCTCGATGCTTGGTAGATCCGGAGTTAAGATGGATCTAGGCTAGTTGTATTGCCCCCTTTAAATAAGCTATATTCCACATGAATACCATGAGTTCTAGTAAATTATTCAAATTCTAATATTAAATTCTAATTGATTATAAATCTATTCCCATAATGTAAGTACTATTTTTTAGTGATAAGTTAATTAGAAATACTGGGTATGAATGTGGGAAGCATCTTTAACTCATCTCTAAAATAAAATAAAACCAAAAAACTTTACAAATTTTAAGGAAAAGTGTATGTAATGTTAGGGAATTCTTTTTTCCACAAATGGGAAAATGTCTCATACATTAGTTTGATATTTAACTTAATCACAATTTTAAAAATAAATTATTATTAATTCTCATAATTTATAAGTAAAAATCAATTAAAAATGCTGAAAATTTTAAATTTATTAAAAAACCAAAAACCAAAACTAAACTGCAATTTAAAAAAAAACCGCAATTTTAAATAGACACATATATGAAAACAAAAACACATAATGAGAGGTACTTTGAAATCCAACCTATAGAAGATGAAGAAGTTATTTTAACATCCACAAGGCTAAAGATAGCCTATGGGACATATTTCTTCTCTATCTCGCTCTTGTATTCTGCCCTTTTCCTATGAAGTTTCACAATAAACTCTCCCAACTTTTCGACAAAGCCCTTGCTGAATAGAATATCCCAAGAGCTAGCTATGAAAATATCTGCATTTCTTTCTCTGTTGTCTTTGAAGGCCTCACATTCTAAAATGAAATGATTTTATGTTTCCACTTTTCCGGAAGAGCAAAAAATACATACTCTTTCCTCCCACACTTATTTTGGCCTTTGACAACGCCTTGTTTCAGAACAGATTTGATGCGAATTAGTCCTCAATTAAGTGATAAGAATTTTGGCTCTCCAAAAAATATTAGCCCCTATGTACGCTTTTTGTTGATGATTATCTATTTATTGTTTGTGGGACACATGCTCAAGCAAATGCCCCATTTTCTAAACCATTTGTTATTTTGCCGCATCCAAGTCTTCTTTCTTGTGCACAATATTTCATTAAACACAACCTTAGGCCATCTGCCCTCTTCCATTTGCTCAATTTTTTTTAAATACCTTATAACCCGCAACATATCTATTGCTTCAAAAGGAGCAACCCATGTTTCACTGATCCGGATTTATGTAGGAACGCAACAGAATACAGAAATAACCATAAACATAGAAATACAGTGGAAATAAGGCTTCATTTCATTAATATCAAATCACATAAATATGCTTACAAACATGATGGAAATAAAATAGCTAGGGTGTTGGTAACGAATCTTTGAGAAGAGATGTGGCAGCTACAGACCTCTAAAATGTGTTACAATGAGGCTCGAGGGCCTATTTATTATGGAGAAACAATGGAGAACTCTAAACGTCAAAAACCCTAACCTTAGGAGATGAAACGCCAAAACTATGGGCCCCGTTTGGGTAAATTGGTGTTTCAACTTCCCGGGGACGTAACTTCGGCATACTATCTCCGTTTGGTGCCTCAAAACGGCTCCGGAAGTTTGGGACCTAAAAAACTGCTAAAAATAGTAAGTTGTGAAAAAAACTGAGAGAGACAATAGTGGGGCCCCAAGTGGAATAGGCGAGTGGCCACCAATATCCACCTGGATCATTCCTCCCCCCTTAGGAAGCAATGATCCCCGTTGCGTTGAGTTCCTCCATGAGATGAGGAAACTTTTGTTGAACTTGGTCCATAGTGAACCACTTGCCTTGGTGCAGGAGTTGGCCAACTTTGACAACTCGATACAGTTGGATCTTTTGTCGGCGAGTGTTCTTGATTTGCATGTCCATGATACAGTTTGTGGTGGCTTGTTCCATGCAACCTGGGTTTAACTCTTTTGGTGTGAGTTATTCTGCAATGTCAGAGGTGTCCAATAAAGGTGGGAAGTAGGGACGAAGGCAGTCTACATTGAATACTAGGTGCAGACCAAGGAATGGTGGAATACTGAGCTTGAAGGCATTGTTCCCTACAACTTTGGTGATGGTGTACAACCCATATCGGAGCTGGCGAATCTTGCGGTGGGGTCCAGTGAGGCACTCCTTCTGCAAATGTAGCCACACTTTTTCGTCCACCTGGAAGTTGTGTGGCACCCGATATTGATCATGTCGTTTCTTGTACTTAGCATTGGCTCTGTCCAATATGTCATGAACCTATTGGTGGATGTGCTGAATGTGCTCGATGAAGTTGCTAGCTTTGTCAGCTTCAGACTGGACATGAGCCGAATCGGCTTGAGTAGCTGCAAATGGCATGGCTATGTCAATGGGACATAGTGGTTGGAATCCCAAGCCCACCTGAAAGGGGCTGTGGCCGATTGAGATGTGGAGAGCCCGGTTATAACTGTGTTGTACATAGGGAAGGCTCTCATCCCATGTGCGTGGATGCTTTGAATTTTACATGCACAGAATGTGTACAATCATCTTGTTGACGACCTCTGTTTGGCCATCAGTTTGGGGATGGAAAGCTGTGGACTTGGTGAGCTTGGTGTCCAACATTGACTAGAGGCTCGACCAAAATGTGTTGAGGAACCTGCTGTCGCGATTTGATATGATAGACTGTGGGATCCCAAAGTGCACCCACACTCGTTCAAAGAAGAGTTTAGCAGTGGCTTCTACTGTGATATTCTTCTTGTAGGCCGCCATAATGGCCATCTTTGAGAATATGTCGACGACCACGAAAACACAATCGTTTCCATGCTTAGTAGAAGGAAGGTCTGACATGTAATCCATGGAGATGGATTCCCAAGGTCGTCTAGGGGTAGGTAGCGGAGTATAGAGCCCTTGCTTCTTGATGGTCGGTTTAGCAATGACGCAAGAAGTGCAGGATATGATGTACTTCCCAACATCCTATCAAAGGTTCAGCCAATAGAAATACTTTTGCAGTACTGCCACTATTTTCTCGACCCCAAAATGCCCAGCGACTCGATTGTAGTGCGCTTCCCATATCATCTTGGCACGCTCACTTGAAGGAACACAAAGGTGTCCCAGGTGACATAATAGTGCATCTTGGAGGTGAAAATTTGGAACTTGCATACCCCTCAAGAGTGCCTTGTATGTGTAGCTGAATTCAGGATCGCTCTTGTAGAGAAGCGGCCAATTAGAAGTCTCATGCCCACAAGAGTTGAGAACGGTGGTTATGGCCATGATCGGTGGTCGGCTGAGGCAGTATGCAACATTATTGGTGCTACCCTTCTTGTACTTGATGTTCAAATGAAATTGTTGCAGATATGTGGACCACTTCTGATGGCGATCGTTTTGCAACTTCCCATATGTCTGTATGAACTACAAGGGTCGGTGGTCTGTGTGAATGATTGTCTCCTTCCCCAATATGTAATGCTTCCATTGTCGACAAGCCTGCACAATGGAATACATTTATTTGTCATAAGTGGGATACTTTCGAACTATGTCAAACAATGTCTCACTATGATATGCCACTGAATGCCCCTGTTGAGTAAGAACTGCCCCAATAGCATAGTCAGAGGCATATGTCTCGATCTCAAATGGTTGTTGCAAGTCTGGTAATGTGAGCATTGGGGCAGAATAGAGGTGATGTTTCAATTCTACGAACACCTTCCGTTGAGATTCTGACCAACATAATTTTTCTTTCTCTCCTCCCTTGGTGACTTGACTCAAGGGCCAAGTGATATGAGAGAATCCCAACATGAACTTGCAGTAGAAATTAGCAGGACCTAGAAAGCTGCGAAGCTCTGTTAGGGTGGTTGGGGCTGGCCAATCCCAAATGACTTAGATCTTGGCTGGATCCACATGCACCCCCCTTTCATTAATAATGTATCCCAGATATTGAACCTAGGTCATGCCAAAAGTGTACTTCTCCAAATTGGCACACAACTTGTGTTGCCGCAGTGTTTGGAGGACTTCTCAAATGTCATGGAGGTGATCTTCCTAAGTCTGGATGAAGATCAGAATGTCATCCAAGTATACCACTACAAATGAGTTGGTGAATGGACGCAAGATGTCATCCATCAACCTCATGAAGGTTGCGGGAGCATTTGTCAATCCGAAAGGCATGACAAGCCATTCGAAAAGGCCCTCCTTGGCTTTGAAGGCAGTATTCCACACATCAGAGGGTTCGATTGGTACCTGGTGATACCCAGACTTCAAGTCGATCTTGTTGAAATATTTTTCCCCTTTGAGTTGGTCCAAAAGGTCATCAATCTGTGGGATCAGGTACCTATTCCGGACAGTGATCTTGTTCAGTGCTCGATAATCAATACAAAGTCTCCAAGTCCCATCCTTCTTCTATACAAACACGATAGGGCTCCCACAGGGTGATGAACTTGGCCGGATGTGACCTTTCTGCAGCAACTCCTGAATCTGCCTCTTGATTTCATCGTTCTCCAGAATAGAGCGCCTATAGATTGGTCCATTAGGTAGCAGTGCACCTGGGGTCAGGTCAATGGGGTGCTTGACCTGACAGTGTAGAGGCACCCATGTGGGCGAGGTGAAGATGTCCCTGTACTCCTCCACAACCTTGTCCATTTGTTGTTGTCGTGCAGAGGAGCCATGTCTAGAGGTCATGGCCACAGTCTTCTTCTTTCCCTGGGGGCGGATCATCAGGAAATTTTTTTTCCTAGTTTGGGAAATGAGCTTACTGCATTGTTTTTTTGTAACCAAAGAGATAGTGGGATGTGGTGGTACCTCTGGTATCCTGTAAAATTTATTTCCCAAAGTAACAATAACAACGCGAGGTCGGGACTCATACACAGCATGTCACTTCCACAAGTATGGTTAGCCTAATAATACATCAGAAACATCAATAGGAGCAATGTCACACAATACCTCATCCGTGAAGGGCTTGATGCTATAGAGAAGGCAACACTGCTGGCTGACGCAGAGATCCCGTCCTTGGTGAAGCCACCCGATGGTGTATGGTTGTGGGTGCGCTGTGGTCGGCAAGCCCAACTGCTTCACAACATTTGCTGAAATGAGGTTCTTTTGGCTCCCATTGTCGACAATGAACCGTAGCGGGGAACTCTTTACCCACATCTAGGAGTGGAAGAGACACTCTGCCTCCTTTGGATCTTCTAGTTCCTCCTTCTGGATCTTCGTAGTGGCAATAATGGCGTTGGGCTCCGCATCAATAATCTGCTTCCCTTTGTCATTCACCTTGTCAGGTTCTGATTCAGAGTCGGAGCATGCATTTGATTCAGAAGCCCTCATCTCGGCCACCAGCGCCTGTTTGGCCCGACACTCAGTTGTGTTGTGAGTGGAGCTCTTATGGAACTCACACCACTTTCTCGTGCTCTTCTTTGGCTTCGCGGTGTTGTTTTTCGCTTGTGTCTTTGGCAGGTTGTCTTGGGCTGCCATGCCTGGTCTCACTTCGAAGCTCAAACGTGATAGATTCTATCGTTCCAGGGGGTTTTGGGAATAGACCACTGCCTAGTCTCACTCCGAAGCTCATAGGAATTAGTTCTGATCTTAATGATGTTCATTTTTTTCTTATTACTAGACAACATAAAAAGATAATTCTAGAATAAGTTGATCTCTTAAATCTGTGATAATAATAATTAAAATGTATTTGTAAATAATATTCTAAATACTAGAGAAAAATATAAATATATATATATATATTAAAACCTTTCTATATATATATAACGTTTGAGCGAAAGTTTAGGGAAACAGTATGACATACAAGTTACGAAGCTCAAAGAGTGTTCAGCTGGTATACTAACGCACGACTCTCTTAATTCCGTCACGATCGTTGACATACAAGGGCGCCAAAGACTCTAATTCTTGAACAATGTGTCCAACTGTGACAAGTTAGCGTAAAAACACAGTCGGGTACACAGAATGGTTATTCTTAGTTGCACATAAAAGCTGAATACCAATGGCTGCCCTCTGATTTTTGCAGCAGTATGAAAGATCCTGACCAAAATTGCAATGCATAATCGCTGACCCGTAGAAAAGTGAACAATCTTAACTGACTTAAGGATTGAAGTAGGAATCTGGTTTGATTGTCAGAGAAGACCTTAACATGTCAATTTTTCTGGTCATAAATTCTGCAACAGCTAAAGTCTAGTTTCTAGAGCAACTAATTCTGGTTTCTGAAACGATTTGAACAAACAGCAGGCTTGACTTCAGCTAGGAATGTCATCTTCCTGGTTTCTTTTCATTTATATATGATACATTGTTATTGTTATTATGGTGTCTGAATGTTATAGTGTGGTCAATCCTTACCGTCTGTGAGTGATTTAATAGTTTTCATCGTTATTATCATCTTTGCATTTTATAAGAATCTTCTGTTTCCGTCTTCGTTTCATATTTTTTTTTATATCTGCAATGCAAAAGCTTGTAAGGGAGCCATCAACAGCAGGGGCTGTCATCAAATGTCATGGGCAGCAGAGGATTCAGGGTACTCCCCACTTGAGAGAATACTTACAGGATGTACCCACTTTTAGAAATCCTCTTATGCATAACCAGTATTTTCGCCCCATTGAAGGGTTTTTTGTGACTGAGAACGATATGGTAATGGAGGACATTGTTGTGGATATACAGACAATGTCAAGGGAAACACAAGTACTATATCACAGAGCAGGGCCTCGGTCTGAAATCTGTTTTAGCCCTGATGAAGTCCATGCTGCCATTGTTACATGTGGAAGGTTATCACCTGGCGTTAACACAGTCATCAGAGAGCTTGTAATTGGTCTCTGGTTTGGGTATGGAGTAAGGGATATAAGAGGGATTAGGTCAGGCTATCGTGGGTTTTATTCATCAGAGCCTGTGGTTTTGTATCCAAAACTGGTGGATGATTGGCACAAGATAGGAGGGACAATGCTGGAGACCTCGAGGGGGGGATTTGATTTGCAGAAGATACTGGATGGCATTGAAGCCCATGGTTTTAACCAGGTTTATCTCATTGGTGGGGATGGGACCATGAAGGGTGCAGTGAAGATATTTGAAGAAATTAAGAGGAGGAGACTTAAGGTTTCCATTGCTGGGATCCCAAATTCTGTGGATAATGATGTGGGGATTATTGATGTGTCTTTTGGGTTTCACACAGCAGTGGAGAAAGCTCAGAGTGCCATCAATGCAGCCCATGTTGAGGCCGAGAGTGCCCCTAATGGAGTAGGGCTGGTTAAGTTGATGGGTAGGAATACTGGACATATTGCCCTGCATTCAACTTTGGGTAGCAGGGATGCGGATTGCTGTCTTATACCTGAAAGACCATTTTATCTGGAGGGAGAAGGGGGGTTATTTGAGTTTTTAGAGCAGAGGTTGGCAGATAATGGGCACTTTATGCCTGTTGTTGCAGAGGGGGCTGGACAAGAATTGATTCCCAGGAGACCAGAGGACAAGGAGAAGAGGGATGAATGTGGCAATCCTGTGTTTATGGATGTTGGGCCATGGCTCAGGGATGAGATGAAGCATTGGTGGAATAAACATCACCCAAATGAGCTTTTTACATTGAAGTATATTGACCCAACTTATATGATCAGAGCAGTGCCTGCAAATGCTGCTGATAATATCTACTGTACTATGCTTGCTCGTTCTGCAATCCATGGAGCCATGGCAGGCTATACGGGTTTTGCTGCAGGGAGGATAAATGGGATCTATGCCTACCTTCCATTGGATCAGGTAGCTGCTACTCAGAACTTTGTGGATGTCAATGATCATAAGTGGGCTTGGATGAGCTTTGTAACTAATCATCCCTACTTTTCCAATCTTACCAAATCTAGAAAGGAGAATTCATTTGTAAAATAGTGTGGCAGGCCAGATGCATGATATTTGAATCTAAATTTAATGCTGAATCCACACTCTCATATTTAAGAGCAGAGGCTTTATCTGTCCTTGTATCCTCTCGATTAAATTACTTTCAAGTACTTCCTTTAGTTCAGGATGAGGACCTTACCTGCCCGAGCAGAGTTCAAAGCAGAACCTTCCCTGACTCCAGTTAAATAGAATTATAGAATTTTAAACTTCCCCCCTTCATGTTTATTTTCTCTTTGCTTCCTCTGATTCAGTTCGATCTATTCTGCTGGATGTGGAAGGAAGTTAGAACCATAGCAAGATTTGTAATAATATCATAGCTAGTTGCAATCTAATGAGGTTACCAGTTCCATCCTGCTGGAAACATCTCTGTCAGTATGGGATTCCATATCCACCTGGTGCATCTAAGGTTTGGGAAATGGGTTCTTAAAGCTTTAAATTGATGAAATTAAGACTTCCTACTCAATTTAGGAAAGACACATGCTTGTCTATGAGGATATATAATAAATTTTGATTCTCTGTAATGCATATCTTTAGTTGATTTTATGGGTTTTATGACAACTCCTACAGTTTTCTGAAATTTTATTGATAACAACTGTAAGCATTACCTATTTAGTTAATTTGAAAGAGGTTTCAGTTTTGAAACAGTTTCATGCAAATTATTGGCTAGTATGTGCGTATGTTCACGTTAGGAGCAAGAATCACCGAGTGCTCTGGAAAACTATTCTCTGCCATATTATCCGATATTGATTGTGAGAGTTTCCCAGTGCAATTGAAAATAATATTTTCTTAGTATTGAAAAGAATTAAATGCATGATGTTTCAAGGTAGTGTGGTCGAGAAAGTAATGAAATGATTGGATTATGCCAGGATTTTAAGAACTCTATCGATATCAAAAATAACAATTGATTCAAATATATAATATTTTTTAACAGCATATAAAAATTGTTTAATGAACATACAAAAGCACAGAACATTTTCAATTTTATCACCGTCTTTTTATCGACATTGCATGAACAGATGACAGAATTGAACAGTGGCGATCACCCGTAACAACAGTTCTGTGTTTTTTACACTACCGGCTTCTCTCGTGCATCACATGGTGTTTTATTTTGTATATGCTAGCAATTGCACCAACGGAGTGTTTATTTTGTATGTAGGATTTTTCAAAATGAATTTTGTGAACTAAGTTTTATTTTAGAAATATGAAATTAAAATATGGTCTGTTTGAAAGTTTATTAGTATATATTGATTTTGGTGTACATTGAAATATGTTGGGTTAACTACCACCTTAAGTTAATCACCCATCAACTTGATATAATGTTGCCATTTTAAATATTACTAAAGCATATTATTTTGAATATATGTATATACTAGCAATTGTTGTTGATTAGCGGTTGTCATTGATGTCAACCCAAGCAGCACTAGGGGCTAACCCAATATTGAATGGAAATTTTGACCTACCAAATTAATATATTCCGGTTCAATAATGTTTTTGATGGTTTCTACTTGTCGAGATGTTTCCGTTGATATATGGCACGCCATGTAATTCTTCACGGTTTGAGAGATATTTATGTTTGAAGTTTGTACCCCCAGTTAGTGGGCTAAAACCCCATGGGGTTGGGGCATGAGTCTTTGAAAAATCATAATTAATATTTTTTAAGCTCTTAAAATCTCTCCCATGTTCACTTGTTGAAGCCCCTCTCAACTTACGCATTTATATAAATTATGATCTTCATTTCTTCCTTAGGCAAGGGATTCGGCCATCTGAAACAAGTCATCATGGCATTTGCGCTCTAACTTTTTTTCTACGAAGTTTCAGAAGCTGAAATTTCTATGAGGCGAAGCCGAAATCATGAGGAAGCTGTTGTTAAAATTTCAGATCAAGGTGCACAATATTTTTGGAGATATGCTCTGTGGAAGTTAGGGTTTTTGCAGGCTCCTAAAATTCATCTCAAATAAGTGACTTTGGTAAATTCGTCATAACTCTCTCTCTGAGTATCGGATTGGAATTCCGTAAAAAGTGGCAGATAGTGCACAATCTGTAATTTTCTCGCTATCAATTTCAGAGCCAAATGAAGAAACAGTGACACGTGGCACGTCGTACAAGTGCGCTCTACTGAAATGGTCCATAATTAGGGCATTGTGAGAGATTGGGTATAACTCTCTCTTGAAGAATCCAAATTGGGTCAGACCTGTGGCATTGGAAAGACGACTCAGATGACTACTACAGGACCAAAAATCAGATATTGAGGATCTAAAATAACAGAGATACACCAGATTCAATATCGAGCTCTTAGAAGGAAAGAAAAAGCTAGATCATGTGTTGTCAAGGGTTGCAAAGAAACAAACTTTCTATGGTAGCAAAGCAAATTAAGGTGCAGCAGAGGGTAGCATGACAAGAGCAGCAACCAAGGTGCATAACAGCAGCAAGAAGTTCATCATATGAAGTCTTCAAGTGGGCACTACATACAATCATTGTAAAGGTATCATTGTACTTAGTCATTGTAAATACATTATTGTACACATTGTACTAGTGTCTATCTGCCAAGGGTTGAAGAGGTAGTGTTGGGAGGTCTAGGATCATCATTAGGTGGTTGTGTCAAAGTTGGGGTTATGGTCTAGTATATCTTCTTCTTCTGCATCATTCTATATCATTGTAAGTGGACCATTTTCCCTGGTACGGGAGTCCATTCTTCTTTTATTCTTCTATAGGGTGGTAGGGTGGTGCTAGGGTGAGTTGTAGCTCATTGGGTGTTGGGGCATCCGTTCAGTGACTACTGAAGAATCTCGAGCGTTGGAGCGTCCATCCAGTGGGAGCTGGAGAAGAATGCTTTTCTAGATTCTAGGAAGTTGGAGCTTTATTTTCAATTGGAGTTGAATATTAAAGAATTATTAGAAAAGCATTAGGTGGTTTTTGTCCCGGAGTGGGTTTCCACCTTAAAAACTATGTGCATTTGTGTTCCTCTTGTTTACTGCTATCATTGTACAAACACTAATAATAATTGAATATTAACTAATGCTCTAATTGAAAGGAATATTGATTCACCCCCCCTCCCCTCTCAGTGTTTCCAACAATTGGTATCAGAGCTTGGTTCCTTCAATAGCAGTTTAACAGCTGGAAGGAGGTCATGGAGCATACCAAGAATGGTGTACCTCTATTCAACGAAAATAATTATGCACTCTAGAAAGGAAGAATGGAGGTCTATCTCTTGGTACAAGGTTATGAAGTATGGGACACTATTCAAAATGGATTTACATCAACCGCGGATGAACAAGGTAAGAAGAATTTAGTAAATGATGCAAAAGCAAAGAATATTATTATCAGTGGACTTATTGAATCTGCTTATCATAAGGTGTTGGGTTGTAAAACTGCCAAAAATGTATGGGACAAGCTTGAGAATATATATGCAGGTGACTCAAATATCAAAGAAGCAAAGCTTCAAATCTATAGAGAAAAATTTGAGCAACTCAGAATGAAAGAAGATTGCAACATTGCTGCATACTTCCAATACGTTGATGAAATAACCAATACTCTGGAAGGATTGGGAGAGCCAATTGACGAGAAGACTATTATACGGAAGATTCTTAGAACGTTGCAGTGAATTCAGCAGGTATCAGTCTTAAGTCTGATGAAAAATGCTGGACAAAGCTGAGCACGCGAGAATTACATGGAGTTCTCATAGCATATGAAATGAGACTTTATGAAGAAGAGGGTACTTCGCATCTAGAAACTGCGTTCGTTGCATCTAAGAAAACCAATAAGGATGAACAACCTTCAATTGAAAAGACATGCACCTACAAGTGTGAAGAAAAGGGAGATGATGAAGAAAGTATTTCAGATGAAGAATATGCTTACTTCATGAGAAAACTAAAAATTGGTAAGGGAAAATTCAAAGGTAAACTTCCATTGATATGTTTAAGCTATAATGAGGTTGGGCATTTTGCAGCAAAATGTGCAAACAGAAGTAATGGCAACTCAAAAGGAAAGAAAGGCTTTAAGAAATTCAACAAACTAGTGAGATCCAAAAGGAACTTTCTCTCTAAAGAAAACCAGCTCATCATCCAATGAAGACAATGTGAGTGAAAGAAGCCAATAAAGAGTATTTGTTTGTGGCGAAGCACAATAAACAAAGAGTATCAAACAACGAAGAAGAAGAGATGGACCATAAAAGAATTTTATGAGGAAACAGAATTAAACTTATAAAAGATCTCAAGGCGGAGAAGATCCATTCCAAAACTCTTGAAGAACAAGTTAAAGTTCTCAAAATTGAAGTTGAAGAACACAAATGCATTGAAGAGTCACTTCAAAAGAAGTTGGAAGAAAGCAACCAAGAAAGGGAAGAATTAGAAGCCGAAGTAGTCTTGCTGCATGAGGAAGTGAAGAAAGGAAAAACTATCCAAAACTATGCCAACAGCTCAAGGGCATTGGAAGAACTCATCAACAATCAACGATCTTACAATGACAAAACTGGCATCGGTTACAAAGAAGAAGAAGCAAGACCTTCTACAACAAAATACAATGAACCTATGAGATCCGACATGCATGTAGACTTCATTGGACAAGATTCACAAGAACAGCCTTGGAAGACAATTCCTTGACGAAAATTTCCATCCAGGTACCAACATATTTTTTATGGCTACTGTTATTCATGTGGAAAATTTGGTCATAAAGCTGTAGAATGTCGCACGTACCCTAGGAATGAATACAATTCCAGGAGATCTGTCAAATATGAACCTCCCAGGGCTCAGCGAAACATCAATAGATTTGAACATTTAAGAAATAATATTGAATGTTACAAATGTTGAAACTTTGGACACATAGCCAAAGACTGCAGACTTGAAAATCCTCCAGAAGAATCTTCGAAGCCACAAAATGAACGAACATGGAAGAAGAAGAAGAATGATAATTGTGCTCTCGCTCTCAAGGCTCAAAAGAATAAAGATGTGTGGTATGTTGATAGCGGTTGCTCAACGCATATGACTGGAGATAGAAATAAATTTGTATCTCTGAAAGAGAAGAAGGATGGAACCGTGTCCTTTGGAAATGATGGATCTTAAAATGTTATAGGATCAGGTACTATCACTCTCGGAAGCAAAGATGTTCTAGCCAAGAATTTTCTATTAGTTGAAAACATGAATCACAATCTGCTCAGTGTTGGACAAATGTGTGATCAAGGACACACAATACTATTCAACTCCACGAAATGTGAAATCAGGAAAAGCGTGTATGGTGAAATTGTGGCTACAGCAAGTCGAGCTCCAAACGACATATATGTTCTGGATGAAGCAACTAAAGCATGTCTAATAGCTAAAAAGGATGATACAATAATTAGCAACGATGATCGACTAAGTAAGAAATTTTCTACAAAGATGCAAAGTGAGTTTGAGATGTCTTTACTTGGTGAGCTGACATACTTCTTAGGGCTTCAAATATCTCAGCAAGAGAAAGGAATATTTATATGTCAAGCCAAGTACATCAAGGAAGTGCTCAAGAAATTTAAAATGGAAGATTGCAAACCCATCCTTACTCCAATGGTAACAGGTTGCAAATTGAGCATAGACGACTCATCTAAGGATGTGGATCAAAGGTTGTACAGATATATGATTAGTAGTCTTCTATATGTAACAACCTCCCGACCAGATGTTATGCAAGCAGTTGGACAAGTAGCAAGATTCCAAGCAGCACCAAAAGAATCACATATTAAATATTCACCAGCATTGGAATATCTTCGCCAGAAGCTTGGGATTCTCCCAAGTTCTCATCAGATTTTCCTTTTTTAGAATATAAAGGGAGAGTGGAAGTATATTACAAGTCTGCAGGATGGTTGTGTGTTAGGGGGAGTGGAAGTGTGTACAGGTCCACAGAATGGTTGTGTTTCAGGGGGAGTTACACTTTGCCATTGATGTCAAAGGGGGAGAGAATGTTGTAGGAAGAGGTTTCATGATCGCGGGGGGAGTACTTGTGTTGCCATCAATGCCAAAGGGGGAGATTGTTGATCAGCGGTTGTCACTGATGTCAACCCAAGAAGCACCAGGGGCTAACCCAATATTGAATTGGAATTTTTACCTACCAAATTAATATATTCTAGGTCAATAATGCTTTTGATGGTTTCTACTTGTCGAGATGTTTCCGTTGATATATGGCACACCATGTAATTCTTCACGGTTTGAGAGATATTCATGTTTGAAGTTTGTACCCCTAATTAGTGGGCTAAAACTCCATGGGGTTGGGGCATGGGTCATTGAAAATTCATAATTAATATTTTTTAAGCTCCTAAAATCCCTCCCACATTCGCTTGTTGAAGCCCCTCTCAACTTAAGCATTTATATAAATTGTGATCTTCATTTCCTCCTTAGGCAAGAGATTCGGCTATCTGAAACAGGTCATCGTGGAATTTGCGCTCTAACGTTTTTTCTACAAAGTTTTAGAAGCTGAAATTTCTATGAGGCGAAGCCGAAATCATGAGGAAGTTGCTGTAAAAATTTCAGATCACGGTGCGCAATATTTTTGGAGATATGATCTGTGGAAGTCAGGGTTTTTGCAGGCTCCTAAAATTCATCTCAAAGAAGTGACCTTGGTAAATTCGTCATAACTCTCTCTCTGAGTATCGAATTGGAATTCCGTAAAGAGGGGTAGATAGTGCACAGTCTGTACTTTTCACTCTATCAATTGCAGAGTCAAATGAAGAAACGATGACACGTGGCACGTCGTACAAGTGCGCTCTACTGAAATAGTCCATAATTAGGGCATTGTGAGAGATTGTGTATAACTCTCTCTTGAAGAATCCAAATTGGGTCAGACCTATGGCATTGGAAAGACGACTCAGAGGACTACTATAGGACCGAAAATCAAATATTGAGGATCTGGAATAACATAGATACACCAGATTCAATATCGAGCTCTTAGAAGGCAAGAAAAAGCTAGATCATGTGTTGTCAAGGGTTGCAAAGGACCAGACTTTCTACGGCAGCAAAGCAAAGCAAGGTGCAGCAGAGGGTAGCATGACAAGAGAAACAACCAAGGTGCATAACAGCAACAAGAAGGTCATCATATGAAGTCTTCAAGTGGGCAGCACTGCATACAATCATTGTAAAGGTATCAGTGTACTTAGTCATTGTAAATACATTATTGTACACATTGTACTAGTGTCTATCTGCCAAGGGTTGAAGAGGCAATGTTGGGAGGTCTAGGATCATCATTAGGCGGTTGTGTCAAAGTTGGGGTTATGGTCTAGTATATATTCTTCTTCTTCTTCATTCTATATCATTGTAAAGTGGACCATTTTCCCTGGTACGGGAGTCCATTTTTCTTTTATTATTCTATAGGGTGGTAGGGTGGTGCTAGGGTGAGTTGTAGCTCATTGGGTGTTGGGACATCCATTCAGTTGACTACTAAAGAATCTCGGGCATTGGAGCGTCCATCCAGTGGGAGCTGGAGAAGAATGTTTTTCTAGATTCTAGGAAGTTGGAACTTTATTTTCAATTGGAGTTGAATATTAAAGAATGATTAGAAAAGCATTGGGTGGTTTTTGTCCTGGAGTGGGTTTCCACCTTAAAGACTGTGTGCATTTGTGTTCCTCTTGTTTTCTGCTATCATTTTACAAACACTGATAATAATTGAAGATTAACTAATGCTCTAATTGAAAGGAATACTGATTCATCCCCCCCCCCCTCCCCCTCTCAGTAATTCCAACAATTGCATCAACGGAGAGGTGCAAAGGAACGACCAATGTGGAAAGAAATAAATGAGAGGTGCAAACTAACAACCAATGTAGAAGGAAATAAATAAGTGAATTATATTATTAGTTTGGTTGGATTACTAGTTGTACTTACGAAACTTTTCAAAATGAATTTTGTGAACTAAGTTTTATTTTAGAAATATGAAATTAAAATATTGTCGGTTTGAAAGTTTATTAGTATATTGATTTTGGTGTATATGGAAATATGTTGGGTTAACTACCACCCTAAGCATAAGTAATCACCCATCAACTTGATATAATGTTGCCATTTTAAATATTACTAAAGCATATTATTTTGAATATATGTATATACTAGCAATTGCACCAACCGAGAGGTGTAAAGGAAAGATCAATGTGGAAGGAAATAAATAAGTGAGAGGTGCAAAGGAACAACCAATGTGGAAGGAAATAAATAAGTGAAATATATTATTAGTTTGGTTGGATTACTAGTTGTACTTAGGAAACTTTTCAAAATGAATTTTGTGAACTAAGTTTTATTTTAGAAATATGAAATTAAAATATTGTTGGTTTGAAAGTTTATTAGTATATATTGATTTTGGTGTATATGGAAATATGTTGGGTTAACTACCACACTAAGCATAAGTAATCACCCATCAACTTGATATAATGTTGTCATTTTAAATATTACTAAAGCATTTGATATAACAACAAACCTTTAGACATTTTTATTCAACATGGAAATTAACTTTATTGAATGGTTAATAAGCTAGAAGAATCAAGCTACAATTCTCTTTACGACCTTTGCACAAAGTTGACATGTGCATAAAGTACATAAAATATCATAAGGTATAACTTGGTTAATATCTAAATAGTGTTTCATAAAGTTATGAGTTGACATGTGCAAAAGTATTGATAGAATATAATAACTTATAAAATACCTAAATAGTGTTTCGTGAAGTTATGAGTGGAAGCATCACGGATAACAACTGATGAGCTTTGGTATATTTTTGTTAAATCATAAATTTAGAATTTTCTTAAAAAAATATTTGAGTTTTTGGTGTTTGGTTTTTTTTTTTTTAATTAATTTGAAAAAATTGGAAATACTTTATGTAAATGTTTTATTCTATATATTAAAAAATAGTATATTCAAGATTTTAGAAGCAAATTCTTGATAAATATAAAATATAAAAAGTAGCATATTACAATTTGATTTATATTTTTATAAATGTAAAAAGTAATATATTAAAATATGAAAAACAAAATTATATAAACAATATACATTTTATTTTTTAAAATATTTTTTAATATATATTTCTAATTGTAGTGTAATTTTTTGGAAAAATAATTGATAACTTGTAATCACCTTAATAAAAATGAATGTACAATCTTGTTAAGCCATAATTGATGACTTCACATTACCTTAATACAAATGAATGTGCATTATCTTGTTAAATGTCTATACAAGTTTAGATCCATCTTAACTCCGGATCTACCTAGGGTCAAGAGGGATCAAATCTCTTTATATCTTAAGATATTTCCATCTCAAGAGATTTGATCCATCTCGATGCTTGGTAGATCCAGAGTTAAGATGGATCTAGGCTGGTTGTATTGCCCACTTTAAGTAAGCTATATTCCACATGAATACCATAAGTTCTAGTAAATTATTCAAATTCTAATATTAAATTCTAATTGATTATAAATCTATTCCCATAATGTAAGTACTATTTTTTAGTGACAAGTTAATTAGAAATACTAGGTATTAATGTGGGAAGCATCTTTAACTCATCTCTAAAATAAAATAAAAAACCAAAAAACTTTACAAATTTTAAGGAAAAGCATATGAAACGTTAGGGAATTCTTTATTCCACAAACGGGAAAATATCTCATACATTAGTTTGATATTTAACTTAATCACAATTTAAAATAAAATTATTATTAATTCTCATAATTTATAAGTAAAAATTAATTAAAAATGCTGAAAATTTTAAATTTATTAAAAAACCACAAACCAAAACTAAACTGCAATTTAAAAAAAAAACTGCAATTTTAAGGAGAGACGTATATGAAAACAAAAACACATAACGAGAGGTACTTTGAAATCCAACCTATAGAAGATGAAGAAATTATTTTAACATCCACAAGGCTAAATATAGCTTATGGGACATATTTCTTCTCCATCTCACTCTTGTATTCTGCCCTTTTCCTATGAAGTTTCACAATAAACTCTCCCAGCTTCTCGACAAAGCCCTTACTGAATAGAATATCCCAAGAGCTAGCTGCAAAAATATCTGCATTTCTTTCTCTGTTGTCTTTGAAGGCCTCACATTCTAAAATGAAATGCTTTTCTGTTTCCACTTTTCCGGAAGAGAAAAAAATACATACTCTTTCCTCCCACACTTATTTTGGCCTTTGAAAGTGCCTTGTTTCACAACAGAGTTGATGTGAATTAGTCCTCAATTAAGCGATAAGAATTTTTGCTCTCCAAAAAATATTAGCCCCTATGTACGCTTTTTGTTGATGATTATCTATTTACTGTTTGTGGGACACATGCTCAAGCAAATGCGCCATTTTCTAAACCATTTGTTATTTTTCTGCATCCAAGTCTTCTTTCTTGTGCACAATATTTCATTAAACACAACCTTAGGCCATCTGACCTCTTCCATTTGCTCAATTTTTTTAAAATACCTTATAACCCGCACCATATCTATTACTTCAATAGGAGCAAACCATGTTTCACTTAACAAGATATCATAAGGAACTGCACTTTTAATTTTGAATTTGTATGTAATAAAACGCTTCTAAATTTTCTCAATCTGTTTCCATTGCATGTCGGATGTATTGCTGACCCACATTTCACAACCGTAGAGAATCACCAGAATCACTAAAAGCCAAAAAAGAGTTAGAGTTGTTTTCCAATCCCATAACTCTGCCTCTCTACACCTATTTTGAAAAGCATAAAATTCTTTCCAACCCCCCAAAGTTCTTTTATTTCTACATCCATCCCAGCTTAGATTTATGTTGAAGTCAGTTCTGAGGTATTCGTAATCCACATATTCTTCGAGGATGTTGCCTTCAAAGTAGAACTTATGCTGGTTATGTTTTCTTTTGTTATAGAAACCCACTACTTTTGTTTTGCTCATATTGATCCAAAATCTTTTGCTTTGAGATGTATTAAAAAATTACATGTAAAACTGCATCTTAACCATGAAACTTTAAAGGTAAACATAATAAGAGAGAATCACATAAAATCAATGGGGAGGCCCTCTTTCATTAAGTGGAAAATAAAATGAAAGTACAAGAATAAATGAAAAATTACACCCTTATACCTCCATAGCTAAAAGTGCCTGAAAATTGGAGACCTCTGATGAAGAAATGGACAGCACCGTTGGATTCGTAGTGTCGAGAGGTGTAGAATCCATTAAAAAATTTCCTGATTCTAATGTCGGAAAAATATGGCCCATTTGGAAATGGGCTCAGTTCATGGTTCCGCCCCCCTCTTGCAAAGCTCTCATGGTTCCACTTCGTCTCGTACTCTGTACCACTCCTGGCCTGCCTGTGTGCACTTCTGAAATGAATGTTTTAAGTATGTGAGGCTAGGTGGACTCCCCAAGGAAGCTGCTAACCAAGTCAGTTTGAGATCCTTGTTTGTGGGAGGGGGTCAGGTGGTCAAACCTCGCCCCCTCCATAATAAGGCTAAGTTGGTTTCAACAGCCTGCACATGTTCTTTTTTTAAACCCCATCGTATATATATTTAATACAAGTGTGGTACTTTGGGGGGTCAGGCCTGCTTTGGGCGGCCCGCCCCATATACTCTGTCGGCTAGTGGTGGGTTGGGGCCATGGGGTCACAACCGTTGGCTCCACCCTTTTAATACGTTGACAGTTGCCAGAAATGTGGGGGCGACGGGGTCATGTCCGTCGATCCCCTTTTTTTATTATATTTTTGTTGTGATCGTTGGGTAGGGGGTCATGGCCCACCCTGCCCTTTTTAATATATTTTTTTTAATTCTTAAAACCAACTAGTCATTTTTTAATTTTCTAGAAATTGACGGAAGGAGTCAATTTAAGTGTCCCACAATTTCGACCGGAATATGGCCGAAGTTGACTGGAATCCGGTGGCCGGATTTTTGCAAATTTGTTGCCTCCTTAAGCTGCCACATGACCAAGTGAACCCTAAAACTTTGAGTGCTTCTAACTCCTCCATACATACTCAGAATTAAGTGACGTTTGTGTTGTTGGAAGTAGAAAGACGAGATATTCAACTTAACACCAAGCTTTCCACATTTCTAACACTTTGGCTTTTGAGCCTTTATACTTAAGCCACTTGTACTTGGACCTGTTCGATCCTCCTGGATCATTCCTCCCCACTGAAGAGCTTTTGGACACCCAAAAGCCTTATCAATCAACAGGCAAGTGAGGGAATTTCTCCCTCACCTTCTCCTTTTCAATCCATTTAGCTTTACTTGGGTGCATCCTTTTGAAACCAACATGGAGATATTCCACATCTCCTCATCGTGAAGTCCTAGTTCTTCGATCGAGAATGATGTATTCTGGTAATTCATCGAGATACTTGGGTGCAAAGTCATCCACTGTAGGCACTGATCCTACCTAATCGGTGTCCATAATCAATTGTGGTTCATAAAATTTCATATTTTCGACATTCACGACTAAGTACATCTGCATATATATAGGAAAATCAAGTCAGAAAGCATTATTCTGAATATTCTCCAATATGGTAAATGGACCATACCAGATTGGTCGCAATTTCTTTCCTTCCCCCTTCATTCGATCCTTGTTGATATGAAACCACACCTTGTCACCAACTTGAAATTTATGGTCGAATCGGTGCTTATCATGTCAGGCCTTATATCGAGTCTGACTCTTTTCCAACTGCTCTTGCATTTCTTGGTGAATTGTATGTATCCGTTGGATGAACCGATGTGCTTTGTCCCTATCATCATGTCCACTGGAATCTTCATCCCTTCCATAGATCATGTCAAAAGGGTCCTTTAGTAGGTAACCAAAACATGTATCAAATGGCAAGCGATGCGTAGAGGAATGCACTGCTCTATTGTAGGCATGATTCACATATGGAAGATGCTCATCCCACAACTTGGGATGTCTGTTGCAATAGCCCCGCAACAAGTGTACCATGATACAGTTGACGACCTCGGTCTGTCCGTCAGTTTGTGGATGGAATGTCGTACTTCTCTTCAACTTGGTGTCCATCATTCACCACAAGCTGGTCCAAAACTCCCCAAGGAAGCGAGAGTCTTGATCTGACACAATCGATGTGGGCAACCCAAAGTGGACCCAAAAAAACCAAAAGAAAAGATGAGGAGTCTGCTCAGCAGTGACCTACTTTTTACAAGGCATTAATATGCATATTTTTCTAAAGTGGTCTAAGACAACATACAAAAATTCATGACCCTTTCTAGACATAGGAAAACCTCCTACAAATTCCATCGACACACTTCTCATGGACGACCCATAATAGGGAGTGGTGTGTAGAGCCCGAGTTTTCTATTAGAGGGCTTTGAAATAGACACGGGGGCGTCACTGATAAAGCAATATTATATCACGTGCGTTCATATTGGGGTAAATTTTTTTAGTAAAACCCAAAACATTATATTGGACATATAACCATGGGTTAAAGGGTTTTTTTTATTACATAGGAAATATAAATATTTTAGGGTATTTATTATTGATTTATTTGGCCAAATGGCTTGTTGTGTGGGCATGTCAAAAATAAAAAAAGCGCCTCCGACAATTTTGTCATTGGAGCGCATTCCATTGCAGAGAACCATTGCCATTGTCATTTGATTCAGATTCAACAGATCAGAAATTCACCAGAGGCCGACCACAAATTTTTCCATTGGAGCACGTTCGATTCAGCGGAGGTTCATTGCCATTCGATTCAGCAGAGGCCGACCATTGCCATTAGATTCAGCAGAGGCGGACGAACATTGCAGACATCAAAGGCGGACGGACTAGGGTTTAGACAAGCAGTGGACGAATTTGAGATTCACAAGCAAACTCTCTTGTCTCTACTGTAGCTGCTAGTGATATCCGCTGATATCCGCTGGTGAGTCTAGTTTTGCCGTAGAAATCACATTCTCAGAGCGCTAGAGCAGAATACTATCATTTTTTTCAGTGAGAAGGTTGCTTTTGTTGAAGGAAAAGAATGATTTCAGAGTCTAATTATGGCATCTCCATTCAGATTTCTTTCTCCTGCTCTGGAGCGGCCCAAGACTGCCTTCACAAGCCCAGGAAATGGGAATGGCCTTCGGAAGAGCTTCAATGTCAATGTGCATTCCAAGGTTCCCGCCAAGAATCTCTGCGCCTCCACCCTAGCTAATAGTCCTGCAGAGTATCCTCAGAGAGCACCATCTTCGTTCAAGGATTCATTTTCCAGGCAAGCTGAGGAGATCAAAGAGAACAATGGGCCTAAGAACATCATGCCTCATAAATATGCAAGCATGAGGTCGCCCACACCCAAAGGCATCAAAAGTTTCATGGCCCCAACGTTTTCAACTGCTTCTAAGGTTGCTGAACCCAGAAAGAGGATTTTGATGGAGAAAAATGAGACTGTTGGTCATCCTGCTTCTTCAATGCAATCACCGACCAAACTCCTAGTGAAATCGCCATCTGTGCCGAAGCCTCAAAATTCGGTCCTGTATGAGCCTATGATGGAAGATAGCCCACTTGCTAGAGAAGAGCATGAAGAAGTTTCAGTGGATTTTATGGAGGTGGACGAAGTCCAATCCATGCCACAGACTAAAAGCAAGGCTTGCAAGGTTTTTTTTGAAGCTGGGTTTGTTTCCAATCCCGACGAGGGAAAGGAACCTAACCTTGAATTAAGCGAGGAAGGTGATTCATTAGCCTTTCTGGCTCAGTTTCCTGACCCTGGATACGAGCCCACAATCCTTCCACCCTATGATCCTAAGACTAATTATCTATCTCCCCGGCCTCAGTTTCTTTGTTATCGTCCAGAAAGAGACTTAGAGTTGGAAGTTGGGGGACAAGATTGTGGGGAGCAAGGGTTTTTGGAATCTGGACCGGAAAGTGGGCTTAGCAAAGTCACAGAGATTAAGAAAATACAGTCCCTGGGAGACCGAATGGCTTCTGTAGGTATATCCACTGATTGTAGAGAAATCCATGAGGTTGAAGAAAAAGAAATAACATCAGTTGATAAATCTGAGGAAACGCCCTGCAACACTGGTGGTGCAGCCTTTGAACCTAGGTTGAATATTTTTGAAAAAGAGCGGGAAATGTATGATGATGAAGATGAGGAGGAGGAGGAGAAGCCCTCTGGTTGGTTGAAAATGTCATTGTTGTTTGTATTTGTTTTTCTGTCTACTTTAGTTGCTTTTTTGGGATCGGGAAGCCCCGATCTTCTGCCACCATCTCTGCAGAACAATGCATTGGCTAATGGTGAGTTTTATGCCTCGGCAGTGAATGTTGTTAAAGATGTACAAGGGTTTTGGAGAAAGGATTCTGTCAAAGATATGAATCATTCTCTTTTACAGTATTCAAGGGAAAAATTCTATGTTATTGTAGAAAATTTTAAGTTCTGGGTTGATTCATCCTTGACCAAGCAAAAGGTGCTAACAAATTCTATTATTGAAAGAACAATGGAGAACTCCTTTGAGAAAACCCATAGCAATGGTATTAAAGGAATGGGTAATCATCTTGGCTTGGAAACTATTGTAGACAGGTATATCAAGGACCATAACCTTTCCTCCGGTGAGGGCCTACTGGATAAGGGGAGTAGCACAGAGGCTACTCTGAAAGGATTCGATCAGTTTGTTGCTTCTTCAGTTCATAATGAACATTCCACCCAAATATCCAGTGCAAGGGAGGGAGGGCATGTTCCAGAGGGGAATACTAAGCTTGAAGCTGATCTTCACAGTGCATCTGAGAACCCGTCATCCTCTAGAATGCAAGAAAAAGACAATAAGGTTGGAGTACAAGAACATGGAGACTTAATGCCGTTATCTTCTCCAGAAAACCTTCCTCGTTTAGACATACCTTTATCCTCCTACTCTGACATAGATGATGAAAACGATAGATACGGTTTTGAGGAATCTATGTTCTCATATTCTTCATATAGAATAGACATTTCTGCTGCTTCTGAGGAATCTCTGCCTATGGTTCATTCTGAAGAAGTAGATAATATCAATGAAGCAGCAGACATTGATGAGATTCCTGAAACTACCTTCGTTCCTAAGCATGACCAGAAGTTTGCATCAGTTGTCAGCGAAGATTCAGAAGTCAGTGAACCTTGGTTTCACAGAGAAATACAAAAGTCAAGCAAGAATATGAGGCACTAGACATGGACAGCCAAACACCTGAGAATGTGACTGTCGAAGATGAAACTTACAATGCTTCTCCTTCAAATGTAGATGGTGAGTACCTTGTGAAGGAGTTACAATTCACATAGATGACTGACTCTATGATTTCCCAAGTGGAAGAGAGAGCACTAGAAGAATCTCCTTCATCTGCTGCAAGAGACTTCATTGGTTCTGGAGTTGATGCCTCCACCCTTCCAAAGAACTCAGCAAGAGAGCTTCTGCCTAGTCCAACTATAGGTTTATCAATTCTAGTAGCTACTGCATTAGCTACTATTTATTTTGTTTCTGCCTCTAGGAGAAATTCTAAAATCCCTAGTGAATTTGGAGGGAAATCAGTTAAAGCAACGAAAGAACAAGGAAACATTTACTACTCCCCATACTCTAGGGTGCAGTTTATGTCATCCCCTCAAAACAAAATAGAGAAGCGAGTAAATTCCAGGCTTTATCCACCTCGTGTGGAATTACTTGCTGAGTATTTTCCAGGAGAGATGAGCAGCTCAGATAGAATTATCATCAGTAGAGCGAGTGCATATGACAATATTGCTTGGACATATGAAAGAAGGTCAAGAAGAGGAGACAGCATATCCTTTGCAACTGATCAAGAGTATTCAGTTACACTAGAGTTTTCCACAGACTCACCTTCTTATGGAAGCTTTACAAATTATAAGAACATTGTCCAAAAAGAGGGTGTTCGAGATGAGGAGCACAAGGTAGTCACCCCGGTGAGAAGATTGAGTAGAATCCGCAAGCAAGCAATATCTCCTCTGTGATGTGAAGATGAAAACAAAGAGGGTTTTTTATATCCCCTGGTTCACATGGCTCATCCTATCTGATGAGCAATATTTCTTTTATTGTTCTTGGGCATCATTTTACATTCCAGAATTTAATTACTACTTAAACGATGCATTCCTCATTGGAATGGCGACAAGGCAACAAGATTACATATGGGTTGTCTTAGTGCTCTGTGATTAAATGATTAGTTACTTGTGGATTTAACTAGTTTTTATTTGAAGGGAAAAAACTAATGTACATATGGGTTGTCCCGGTTCTCTATAACTGAACTAAATTAGTTATTTATGGATTTGACTGGTTTTTATTTAAAAAAATGTAATTTGAATGTAATTTACTTCATATAATATAATAAAATCATTCATTACCTGAGTCAAATTCTTCATATAATACTCCTCTTCTTCAAACAAATGCAAATGCAGAATCCCCTTCTAGTTTAGTTTCCCAGTTTGTCATGGTCACGTTGTAACAAGTTCCTGTATGATACTGTTTTCTCCTCACCTTCGTTTTTATGTACCTTATATACCCTTGCAATTGTTGGTTTGTCTTAAGATTCTTTTCAATTTGAATAGCAGAGAGATATTTCGAGTTCTGAAAGTCGGTATCTGCAGAGAATTTGATGGTGTCAATTGAGATTGGCGGTGTGTCACACATATCTGTTATGATGTTATGATCTCCAACACAGAGAATAGCTCCATGGCATCGTCTAAGCCTAAAGGAAAGGAGGAGTTCTTTAGTAGGATTAAGGTTTTCTAGCTTGATTTGCTTATTTTTCCCTTTGTCTTCTGTTTCTTTGTTTGAGGTTTTGAAATGTTTAACAGTTTGTCCATAAGAAGTCGGTGTTCATGAATTTTTTATTTCCATGGACACATAATGCAGAGTCATCTTCTTCTTGTGTGTGAGAGAAAGGATGCATTTTGGGTGATTCATGAGGAGCAGATGTAGTGGGTCTGGCCTAGCGCTTTGCAAGTATGCTTGGAACCGACTTTATATAGAGGGAGTCCGAGAGAAGTGGGTTTTTGTATGATTAGCTTTGGGTTTTGTTAATTGGAGTCCGAGTTCTTGGTTGTTCTTGAATAAAGGGTTGAGCGATGGATTTCCCTTGTTAGGTGGCAATTGCTAGCGTTGGTTGTCCTTGTTAGGTGGCAATTGCCAACAAGATATGTTGGTAGTTCAAATCTGATGAGAAGTTGAATACCAATATGGTATGAATGGATGATAAATACAAAATTTTAAAAAATAATGAGGGGAAAGGGTTTGCCACAGTTATCAATGGCCTGCAGTCTCCCCCTCCGTGCTTGAGATCTGTTTTCTCTTTTGTTTGAGGATTGATGTATGTTGCTTAGATGGTGGGATAAGAGTTGTAAAATTAAAGTGGCCAGTGCAGAGCTCCCAAGCTTGGTTCCCCCTTTTGTTTAAAGATCGGTCTGTGTTGCTTAGATACTGAAATATGAGCTGCTGTAAAGTTCGTAAGTGGTCAGTGTAGAGCTCCTAAGACATTATGAGAACATGGGTGCCGAAAAGGCATGAAACTATGTTTAAACCCAGAGCTTTGCCAAACCAGAATTGGAAGAAAAAGAACCAAAATTACTATAGGAAGATTTATATTTCTTTAAACTTTTTATGTCTGGATAATTTGATTATCAGAGTATCTTCTATTCTGCAATACAGGGGATATGATTATATGTGTATGTTTGCAAGTTTGATTTTTTCTGTATGTTCCTTTCTGCCACACTGGGGATATCAATTTATGTTTGCATTTGGGGATTTGCTAATTGGAGTATATTATAATTTGTCAAGCTGGGGAAGCCAGGCATTCTGTTGGACAGTTTCTTTGACTGCATCACGGAGATTGTTGCAGCGCTGACTCTTACACGGATGGGTGAGGCTGGCTGCAGAGTTGACACTACAGCCATGCTTGCCCAATGGAGAATAGAAAATTTGGCTTCTTATACTTCCTACAGGAAGTCCGATCCTTTCAAGATAGGGGTGTGGAATTGGTAAGCATCTTTATTCTGTTATTAAATCTATTTTTCTTGAATCATGTGTTGGAAACTTGCATTTTTTAGTATGTATTATGCCAGCTAGATGCGATGCCAAAAAGAAGTTATGTGCAACTTCCAAGTTCGTGAAAATTTATTGTGTGAGACTGCTTATGAAACGTTGGTGATTTTTATTTTTTCAGTTATCTATTTGCTATAGTAAAAGAGTAACAAGATCTGCGATGAGCATGGGAGGATTTTATCTTTTTTATTCCTTGCAAGATTTGTAGATGTTTTGGACTTCCTATCGTGTCTTAAGTTGGCTTTACTTTTCTAATTTTAAGAATCAAATCATTAGTTCTAAGAATCTGGGTTCAGTCATCAAGTCCTATATTTTCTACATTTTATTCCTGATTTGTTGGTTTTTGCGATCTGAATCTCTCTGAAGGTTGATTTTGGCATCATAGTTTCTTTTGTCTTAGTGTCAAGTGAATATCTTGCTTTAATTTCTTCGTACTTCCTGCCTTTGGACATTTTATTTCAGAATTTTAGGTTTTTGATCTGTGCATTACTCAAGGCTTCTCTTCCTTCCTGGGCCTAAATCATATTTGTTTGGGGGTCAATGTGATTTGATTTATGATGAAGCCAAAGTTCATTTCCATTTCCAATGTCAATTTCCTGCATCATTGTGTTTGTAAGCTACATTTATTTGGCCACTATACTCCTATTTGACCATTATTCTTCAGCCCTACTCTTCTTCTTGATTTCCACTTGATTTCAGATCTACAAAATGAGCTATTCTTGTTTCAGTGTCATGGCTATTGTTTGAAAAAATGTGACATATACATTTTACCGAGGTCTCCTATTTGAAAATCTAGGGGCTAGTAACATACTTGGGTCATTGTCTCCCCTCATTAAACTTTATGAGAAACCTCACCCTTCAATAAGAACGATGTTCCCCAACAACTCTTCATATGAAAAATCAAGGAAGCATCCCCTTGAAGTAATTTTTATAGATATAATTTGCAAGAAAAACATGTTTAAAAAAACACATTTTTATTAGAAGTGTAGAATTATGGCCTTCCTTTTAAATTTTAATAACTGGGCAGAATATTTCCAGTCCTATGATAGGCCATTTGCTTTCGAACTTAAGAGATATACTAGCTACAATTGCATCTACTTTCCCTTGTTCTTCATGCCACTTATAAGTTATAAGTTATAACCTATGAAACCAAATCAAACAACAACATCAATATCATAAGCATTACAAGATAAAGAGCAACATCAATATCATAAGCATTGAAAGATAAAAAGTATTTTGTTAATGAATTAACCAACCTCTTGTGGTTAGAATGTACGTGTCAGGAAGAACTGATTTAATGTTTGTGATTGCATTTTTTTCTTTTCAATTATTTTTTCTCCCTGCCCCCTACAAGTATTGATAATGTACTATCTTAAATGTACAATTTTTTTACAGATGAGGGAAGGGGTTGCTTAGACCTAATTTAGATGACATGACTCATAACACTGGTTTTAATTTTGTAGGCACATTTCAATAGAAAAAAGTAAACTATCATATGTACGATGTTTTCCAGAACCTTCAAAGCTGTTGAAGGAGCAACCTCCAATAACATCATTTACTGTTCAAATTGCAGGGTATCAAGACTTTCAGTAAAGGCTATGGTACCTTCTGAAAGTTCGAAAACCTGCTGGCCACCGCCTTCATGAGGGTTAAGGTGCCCAGAGGGTTTTCCTTTTATTAGTCGGTTGTCTTTTTTCTGGTATTTTGTGCACAATTCAAGTGATTGCATTAGGAATTCTGAGCAGCTGACAAGAAGGTTGGTTCAGGGAAATTGCAGCTGCTCATTTTTGGGCGGTTGATATTTTTAGCAAGATGAATGTTGTAAAGTCACAGGTCTGGCAGCTTTGTAATCGTAAGCGTTATTAGACCAGGGGAGGAGGGAGGGGCATAGATCTAGAGGCAAGAATATAATAAAGGGAGTGAGTTCCATAGGTAATTGATCCACACGAAGGAGCGCCTTTTTCTTCTTAGATTTTTCTGTGTTTTTTTGGAGAAGAGAGAGGCAGAGAATGAGCGTGCAGAGTGTGAAGACTTGTGTGGGCAAGTATGAGTTGGGACATACCCTTGGCGAAGGCACCTTTGCCAAGGTCAAGCTTGCCAAAAATATAGAGAATGGTGAAAACGTAGCCATCAAGATCCTCGATAAAGAGAATGTCCTCAAACACAAGATGGTGGAGCAGGTACCCTCATCTTTATTCATCTTTAATTTAATTTCTTGTTTTTTCGTTTTTTTGGTTTGTTGTTTCAGTGCTAACCTATAGAACAGAGCCTCTTGAAATTCAAAATTTCACCCCTTTTGTTTTTAAATTTTGGACAAGCTGTCCCAAATTTCCAAAAACGCCCTTCTATTTTAATTTTTTTTTTGGTTTGTGGTTTAAGCGCTAACCTATAGAACAGAGCCTCTTGAAATTCAAAATTTCACCCCTTTTGTTTTAAAATTTTGGACAAGATGTCCCAAATTTCCAAATACGCCCTTCCTCACTCTAACCCAAAAATTTCTAACAGGCTCTTTTCCATTCTAGGTATTGCTGTCACAACATGCTAGAACCTCCCTTTGACTGAGAAGTTTTGGGTGAGGTTTCTATACTTTAAATAGAATTTGCACTTAGCCCACCTGCATGAAACATTCTCTATCCTTAAAACCCAAATCATGTTTATGTTTGTAGGAGATATAACCCAAAACTTTCGAATAGGCTCTTTTCCACCCTAGAAGTGTTACAGTTACAACATGCTAGAAGCTCCCTTTGACTGAGAAGCTTTGGTTGAGGTTTCTAGCTATTAAACGCAATTTGCACTTAGCCCATCTACATGAAATATTCTCTATCAAGAAAACCCAAAGCATATATATTTTTTAATGTTTACAGTAGATTTAAAGTTTGAAACTTGGTGGAGATACAAAACACTTATGCTTGGTGACTCACCGAGATCGATCAACAGACAGATACATATATATTTTCTGTGGCCTCGAGAGTTTCACCTTGTGATGCCCTTCACATGGGTTACTATATATATATATATACCTTATGGCACCTTTACCTTGGATGATGGGTTCTCAGGTATGTTTTGCACTGGATTCAATTTCTTGGTCATTATAACTAATTGTCATTGCAAGTGCATAGTCATAGACGACATAGGCCCTGCTTACAGAGGCAGAAAAGTGAGAATAGGGAGCTTGAGTCCATATAATCTTTTGAAACCCTAGTTTAATTTCATTTAGGGTGTAACATCTTTGATGTTGTAAAAGCTTGCTCTGTATCAACTTACTGCCAAGGCTTCTTTGGTTTGTGCTGTGACATCATAAGGTTGAGCAGGAATTTTTGTCATTGTCTTTAGATAGTGCACAGCCAAGATGTAAACAGCTGGTCCAAATGAAATCTATATAGGAATTTTTCTTACGTGTCTTTTATTCCTTGAGTTCTTAGACCTGTTGTCAGAAATTTGTAGGATATGTTGAAATCTTGGATATTTTCTGTTTGGTGGCATCAAATTTGAATTTTCCTCCTTGGTTTGAAAATGTACAAACTAAATGGTCAACACATGAGATAGGCACATAGAGCGTCCATTAAAAGGCCCAAAACTTATGTGACTTCTTGTAGTTATATATTTGGTCTAAATTAAGTTAAGGTGAAAATTTGACCTTTTTCTTGCCATGTCTGTGCTTTACTTTCAAGACTTATGTTTCTGAAACCAAATGAAATTGCTAAATTTTAAGCATAAACAGACAATTTTAAACATAAAGCCCCCACTATGGCAACACATGAGTTTGGTTGCATAGCATCTTCAGTCCTTTGTTATTGCAGTGAATTGTGTATAGGCTATTTGTACTGAATGCTACTTGGTTATGTGGGAAATGATTTGCTGATTGATGATCACTAGGCTCTATAGTTCAAATCTCATAGCATTAAAATACATCGGAGGTAAGACACTGAAATTGATATATGTGTTTCTAGCTTCTTTATAGAAGTGCTATTATGGGTTCCAAATAACAAAGGGACATATCTGCAAGCTTCTAATAAGTAGACTGTAACTCTGTTTTAAAAATTGAAGTCTGGTAAAGGCAATCCATCTGGTAAATACCTTTGAATGTTTTAAAGTAAATATCTAGTTTATGAATTAAAGTAAATACCTTTTTTATTTGATGTATTTTGTGTAATCTCGCGAGTTTAGTGGATATGCAGCCTCACTATCTGGGGGTGGGTGAAGTTCAGACACGTGTGATGGTTCTCACAATATAGACGTGTGATTTTGATCAGATTGTTGATATCTATTTGTTTCTTTCCAGTATGAAGCGAGCAAATGGGCCAGTAGGCCAGTCTAGAGGAAATTCCACTGTAGGCCATCCTCAACCTAATTCTATTCCGAAGATTCAAAATGGTGGGCACATTCAAAGGCAGCAAACAGGGGGAAATCCCACTGCAAGATCCTCTCAACCTAATGTTAATGTGAAGATTCAGAATGGCGGGAATACTTAAAGGCAACAAACAGGAGGAAACCCCACCGTGGGCCCCCTTTTTTTAACATTCATTATGTCCCACATGTAGCACACCTTCCAGCGTTCCTTTGTGCCTCTTGGTGCAATTGCTAGTTTAGATGTTTCCATGTATGTATGTAACAACATCTATTTCATACCAGGTTGTAGAGCACCTTTTTAGTCTCGGTGCAATTTCCAAGAAAATAATATATTTATTTTGGTACACTGACCTTCCAATTGATGAAGTAAAACTTATGATGAGTGTGCCTTTCGTCCCTAAATGTGTAAAATTTTTACAGCTAAGAATAACTGCAAGTAAATCTAATTATCATTAAAAAATAAGAAGCCTCAACAGGTCATTGTGGATCCTGCTTCAGATATTAAAGATGTAATGTAGAATAAGCCTAGAACCTAATTTCTATTGAGGCCATTGTACCTCAATAAATTACACTGTAGAAAACAATTATTCGAGTGACACCTTCCATTAATTCCATTTCAGCAACAACAATCTCAGTTGTATACCATGAACCATGTCGTCAAAATTTTAAGGTTCAGGGTAAATAATTGAGATTGTTTTTGCTGAAACAGAACTGATGGGAGGTGTTGCTTGAATAGTTGTTTTGTACAGTTTAATTTCTTGGTGTACATTTGGATTACGTGGTTCATGGTATGTAACTGAGATTGGCGTTGCTGAGATGGAATTGATAGTAGATGTCTCTTGAATACTTGTATTGTACAGTGTAATTCCTCAATGTACATTGGCCTCAAATATAGAAAAGAAAGTATAGGCACTAAGTGCTCACTCCTAGATGAGGATCTAAATTGGTGAGAGTTAGTCCTAGCTATTTAGTATTTTTTTTATATTACAGTACAATTTCCTATTAACGGACGACAGAAGATAAGATAAGACTAGTTTTATTAATGGAAGTGGGCGACAAAAAGATAGGTCAATGGGGCTCAAAAGTACACCAGTTACAACATACTATGGGAGTGCCCATTACTTGTCATTAGGGATAGATGTAAAAAGTAGAGGGAGAAGAAGCATCCACATCTATATCAATCACTCTGGAGCTACCGATGTACTGCTTGATAATGTCAGCTGGGGAGTGTCAATATATAGTCTACATATTTAAATTAGTACTGGAAAGGGGTTTGGAAAATTTCAGCCTTTAGTAGGGTTTGATTCCCAACTTGAATCATAATCTAGAATGAGATTCTTGATTTTGCCCACAATGAAACTGTCTAAATTAGCTAATTTGTAAGTCTACTTCAATTGTTACCAACCTATATCCTTTCTAAGCTAGATGATAGGTATCACGCGTTGTTACCAAATACAAATATTTTTTATTATATTATTTTTGAGCCCCGAGGATTGGCTTGATTGGCCTTGGAGTCAGACATTGAACTTCTCATAAGTGGGATGTCACGAGTTCAACTCCTGTGATTCCTTTGAAGTGGGATGTCACGAGTTCAACTCCCGTGATTCCTTTGGGGTTATGCACTGTAATCAATATTGATGGTCTACCTGGTTTACCATTTATGAATACTCAGATTCCTTTGGGGTTATGCACTCTAATCAATACTGATGGTCTACCTGGTTTACCATTTATGAATACTTGGAAAGTGACATGTATTTTTTATGTATTGTTTTGCTATTGCTAGTTAATCAAAAATTAAAATTAGACATGATTAAATTGGAATAGGTAAAAAGCAAGGGCTTCTGTGGAAGTGAAAAGAACTAATGGAAGTCTATGTGCTTGTGCGTTAATGACCAAGCCTTAAAGTATAAAATTGTCTAGGATTTTGATGTATTGAGTTGTCTAGCTAGATGCAAATAAGTCTTGAGTATATCTGTGTATCATAGATAGCATGTTCTAAAGCTTATTAACAAAATAAATTTCAGTTGGTTGCTGCAAGATTTGATTCTTGAGGCAGTATGGTTGAGCATGGTGATTGAGCATTTAATATCGTCACGATGTCTTAACACCTTTGGTGACATAAGAGAACCTTGATTTGAAAATGACATTTATAATAATCTTGTGGATAGATAATAATGAGACTGTCAAGGGAAGTAATCTATAGACGGTGACCTATGTGTCCGTGATTGACCCTGTTTCACATTTTTATACTAATGTTCAATGGCAACATGACAGATCTTGCTTTTGTCACAATAACCTTGACATCTGTATAGCAACAATCTTCTTTGTGACATGGTGACAATGATCCCCTTTTGTGAACACTGTTGAAGATTCATCTTGAGGTTGTTGAATATAGTTGTTACAATAATTACGACTGAAGATTAATCTTGAGGTTGTTGGGTATATTTGTTACAGTAATTATGACTACTTCTCCAGTGCTTCCAAATGGGCCTTGAAATTTCTGGTATCATTTTGAAAACACATTCTTGTCTTAAGCTAGTGAATATTGGGCTTATTAAATCTTCTCCAATCCAACCAAGATAGTGTTGTGACACCACAAATCCCTCCAAATGTGAAATCCCATCTTTGAAAGATGCTTACTGAAAAACTTGGGGGTATACCTACCTATCATGTTGATGTTGGAAAGGTTCACAAAACATAGCCACATAATACCATCCATTTGAACTTGGGGGAAACTATCTACAATGCTTACAAAATATTTTTGATAATCCCGAAAACAAGAAATCTAGCGGTAAGAGCTCTTTAAATCACATCACCAAGCTTAAAAAACCATTAATGCCATCCACATGGGTCGTTTCCAAATGATGTATTAATAAAATATACCATGGCGCTCTCATTAAAACACTTAAATTAAAAACAAAAAAGAACAATGTTTTTAGTTTTTTTTTCATTAAAGCAAAGGGAGGGTCTCATAACTCTCATCCTCACCTTGCCTTTTCTTCTCTATATAACTCTCTGAAATTGTAAATTTTGTTGTTCCACCTTAATAAGACACTAGTTTGGGTACATGAGATTGTAGTTGGATTTTTGAACAAGAAGCTTTCAAAGGGAAGAGGGTCTAGACTTGTGATTGAACACCTTATTTGGTGCAAACATATTCATGAAGATTGATCAATTGATTTTTCATCATCATATAGATCAATTTCTATGTCACTTTATAGACATGCACATAATCAATCTTCCTAAAACATGGTTGATCTTTGTATGCCTTAGACCATTAAATGCCACAAATCATAGTGAGATGTGCTTGAGTGTGGATTGAGTAATCACATTGTGGGAATACTAATATGCATCTCCTATGTATATCACAAGAATAAAGGTGAATTTTAGAATGCATGTGGGGTGATAAGAGAGGCATCATGTCATTATGTTAAGGATATAAATATAAAGGGGTATAAAAAATGTTAATGAAAAAAAGGATACCTACAATATCTAGTGAAAGTAGGGGGTTTTTAAATTGGGAAAATGAAATGGGTTAGTATTGGTAGGGGGTTAAATAAAGTGATTTTTAAAGGTATTTTCCAATATGTAGTCAAACTAAGGGTATTGTTTAGTATGCCACGAACGCACTTGCTATGCCATAGGTTAATTGAGTGACACCCCCATGGAAATATAACACATCACACATCCCTTTACAAATTGGGTTACAATGTTTTTCATATGAGGCCAAAAGAAGAACCTTTGTAAATGACATACAGTTTTTTCGACACCAAAGTGACCTGACACAAGAGAGGTGTGTGCCTCTCAAATTACATGTACCCTTTCTGCTGTGGATATGCACAATTTTCCAAGGTGATACAACGAATTCCCCTGCAAATGATAGTTGTCCACCTATAATCCATGAGTTAGTTTTGCATATATTGCTTTAAATTCATCATCATTAGCGTATTGTACAACATAAATTTCAAAAGACAACGAAGCACTATGAAAAAGAATAGAAGCAGTAATAGGAGGGCGAGAGAGCATATCTGCTACTTTGTTGCTAGCTCCCTTCTTATACTTTATTACCAGATGAAACTGTTGTAGAAAACCCATCCACCTAAAATGATGAGACTTTTGTAGCTTGGTCTGTGACTGAAGGTATTGCAAGGGTTGTTGATCCGTATGGATAATGGTTTCCTTGTCGATCAGGTATTGTTTCCACTTTTTCACACTTTGGACCAAGGCATACAATTCCTTGTCCTAAGTGGGGTGAATTATGACAACCTAGGAGAAATTATCCAAATAGTAACATATCGGATTCTTTTTCTGGAACAATACAACTCACATGGCATACCCAGTGGCATCAGTTTCGATCTCAAAAGGCTGTTGGAGATTGGGTAAAGTCAAGACTGGTGCGGTGCTAATTTTCTCTTTCAATGCTTCGAAGGACTTCTGCTTCTTTCCTCCCCATTGAAAGGCTTGTTTTACACTTGTCAATGTATGTAAGGGTGATGCAATAACGAAGAAGTTGGCAATGAATCTCCCCCAGTACTGTACTGCACCTAGAAAACTACGGACCTCTGTAACATTGGTAGGCTTAGGCCATTTTAGTATCACCTCAACTTTGGAAGGGTCTATTTTAATTTACCATTACCGACAATATGACATAGGTAAACCAAAGAGGTTTTCCCGAACTCACACTTTGACAATTTTACATACATTTCTTCTCTTTTTAATATATCTAGCACTTTATTTACATGGCATACATGTTCATCCCAAGTTCTACTAAAGACAAGAATATCATCTAAATACACAAGGACAAATTCATCAATGAAAGGCCTAAAAATATCATTCATGACCCTCATGAATGTGGATGGAGCGTTGCACAGTCCAAATGGCATCACCATCCATTCGAGCAACCCCTGTTTCACTAGAAAATTTGGCGGAATTTCCGACGGCCAATTCGTCACTATTCAGACACATAGTCGACACAAGAGCGACAGTACGAGGACGGGAAAAACGTGATTTTCCATACCGTCGCAATTCCGACGCAACTAAAAAGATGTTTTTCACTATCGACACTTTTTCCGTCGCTTCCAAACAAGCGTCGCTCTTCTGACGTTTCCCAAACCGTTGCGCTTCCGACGTTTGTAAACTGTCGCACTTCAGACGAAATGTGGTCCGACGTTTTGAACGTCGCTCTTCCGACGTTTGTAAACTGTCGCAATTCCGACGAAATGTGGTCCGACGTTTTGAACGTCGCTCTTCTGGCGTTTGTAAACTGTCGCAATTCCGACGCAATGTGGCCCGACATTTTGGACGTCGCTCTTCCGACGTTTGTAAACTGTCGCAATTTCGACGAAATGTGGTCCGACGTTTTGAACGTCGCTCTTCTGACGTTTGTAAACTGTCGCAATTCCGACGAAATGTGGTTTGATGTTTTGAACGTCACTCGTCCGACGTTTTTATACTGTCGCTCTTCCGACAGAGTTGTAAACTGTCGCAATTCCGACGCTTACAAGGTGTCGGTATACCGACGACGGGTTCAATTTAAAAATAAAAATAAAATGAAACTTTAAAAGAGGAAAAACGTTGTTTTGAATATATTATATGAAGTAAAACAATCCATGAAGTCATTACATTTTCACATCTAAAGATTGGAACCCAAATATCCATCCAGAAAAGTGGAAGTCTCGCCCCAGACAATGATAGAAAAATACCCCATGTCACATACAGGGACATGATATAAAACCCAGCCCGGTCCACATGGAGATTATCGACAATCTGAGAAAGCATCCAAATATGGCCGAGGCATCTATAAGAAAGTGAAATAGCAGTATGTAGAATAGTAAAGCAACAGATAGAGTATCGACATCCATTGTTCCAAATACAAATTAAAGTACCCAAAATCCTTGAACAGAGAAAAAAACTAATCATGTGAGGAGTGTGATATGTCCAAAATATAAAAAGACCATTAGACCATATCAATAAACCAGCATCGCTAGTTTTTAAGGCAGAGTGATAAACATTAATCATTTTTTTTTCACAAGAGAAAAAAACGTTGTTTTGAATATATTATATGAAGTAAAACAGTCCATGAAGTCATTACATTTTCACATATGAAGATTGGAACCCAAATATCCATCCAGAAAAGTGGAAGTCCCACCCCAGACAATGATAGAAAAATACCCCATGTCACATACATGGACTTGATATAAAACCCAGTAACGGTCCACATGGAGATTATCGACAAATCTGAGAAAGCATCCAAATATGCCCGAGGCATCTATAAGAAAGTGAAATAGCAGCATGTAGAATAGTAAAACAACAGATAGAGTATCGACGTCCATTTTTCCAAATACAAATTAAAGTACCCAAAATCCTTGAACAGAGAAAAACGCTAATCATGTGAGGAGTGTGATATGTCCAAAATATAAAAAGACCATTAGACCATATCAATAAACCAGCATCGCTAGTTTTGAAGGTAGAGTGATAAACATTAATCATTTTTTTTTCACAAGAGAAAAAACGTTGTTTTGAATATACTATATGAAGTAAAACAGTCCATGAAGTCATTACATTTTCACATCTGAAGATTGGAACCCAAATATCCATCCAGAAAAGTGGAAGTCCCACCCCAGACAATGATAGAAAAATACCCCATGTCACATACAGGGACATGATATAAAACCCAGTAACGGTCCACATGGAGATTATCGACAATCTGAGAAAGCATCCAAATATGCCCAGGCATCTATAAGAAAGTGAAATAGCAGTATGTAGAATAGTAAAGCAACAGATAGAGTACGTACCGACGTCCATTGTTCCAAATACAAATTAAAGTACCTAAAATCCTTGAACAGAGAAAAACGCTAATCATGTGAGGAGTGTGATATGTCCAAAATATAAAAAGACCATCAGACCATATCAATAAACCAGCAACATAGACCAGCATCACTAGTTTTGAAGGAAGAGTGATAAACATTAATCATTTTTTTTTCACAAGAGAAAAAACGCTGTTTTGAATATATTATATGAAGTAAAACAGTCCATGAAGTCATTACATTTTCACATCTGAAGATTGGAACCCAAATATCCATCCAGAAAAGTGGAAGTCCCACCCCAGAAAATGATAGAAAAATACCCCATGTCACATACAAGGACATGATATAAAACCCAGTAACGGTCCACATGGATATTATCGACAATCTGAGAAAGCATCCAAATATGCCCGAGGCATCTATAAGAAAGTGAAATAGCAGTATGTAGAATAGTAAAGCAACAAATAGAGTACCGACGTCCATTGTTCCAAATACAAATTAAAGTACCCAAAATCCTTGAACAGAGAAAAACGCTAATCATGTGAGGAGTGTGATATGTCCAAAATATAAAAATACCATCATACCATATCAATAAACCAGCATCGCTAGTTTTGAAGGGAGAGTGATAACCTGTCAACACATAAAATAGTATCATAAAGCAGATACAGGAAATGTGCAGAGACATGTACTGTTGATATACACCTCACACAAAAAGCATCCATGATAGAGCAAAAATATGTATAAACCCAGGGTCGATTGTATGTTCTGGATCGCTTGTTCCCAGAAATAAAAACCATCTGCAGAAACCCAGGCTCGCTTGTAAGATCAGGCTCGCTTGATTCCAAAATTGGTAACCATTTATTGCATTCGAGATGTAAGGTTCAGGCTGACTTTTTCCATTAGTAGCCCGCTACAGAATCCACCCTGTTCATAGCAAAAAGGTTCCTATAGATATACAGAGAAAGAGTATAATACGTAGTCCATATAAACATGGCTCTGTATTTCAAAAAATAGGTTTAAAATAGAAACAGGGAAACATTTTTTTTTCTAATTAAAGTTAATCTATTAACAGTGGGAATAAAATTACAACGAAGTCAAAAACATTGCCCAGACTCATGGCAAATTTGTCATCAAAAAATCAAAAAATTAAGAAGACTACCCTCATACGGGGAAACCAGTCTTGAACGTTTAATTTATAGAATTAAAAAATATTACAAAGGTCCAACACAGTAAAATAATCTAAAAGCAGCCCAATTAAGTGGGCCACGAAGCAAGAAAAACAAATTAACCAAACTACTCCTCCGGCTCCTCGACGATTCAGCACCATCCTTCGGAAGGTCCAGGATCGCTAGGTGCCACCTCCACAGTCATGCCACCTCTCCCCTCCTAAAGGCCCGAATGTTGGCCGGCTTTTTCTGAGCTCGGACTCGCCGGACGGGTGCATTGTTCTTCCATTTGGGCCTCCTCACGGAAAACCACAATAATTGAAGCTGTGATTCTTAGGCGGTTCAGAGAGAAATTAAAGGAAAAAAGCGAAATGCATGTCGTGGGAGAAGGTGAAGCTATGGGGAAATGAGGAGCAGGGGAGTCCATACGGGGCCAGATCCTAGAACCCGACCCCAACCACTTCTAGTATCTGGATAGCAACCTGCGTGATAATCACTGGACTGGGAAGTCGACTCGGTTGAGGTGCTGGAGGGAGCAGGCAGGGGTTGACCTTTAGTACTCTCCCTGCAGAAACACATCCTTTGACGCAGGTGAGGCATGGGTGCAGTCTCAGCAGTGGGCACAAGAGGAGACGGAGAAGCAGAATTCCAAGAAACAGAGGAAGACAGACAAGGACCAGATCGAGAGAAATGCAGATATACAGCAAGGTCTACGCAGCAGTTTAGCTGGCCACTTCTCCTTCTCGGCATAGTGAGCAGGCAGTGTAACCCAGCAACTGGCTCGTCTGAAAAACCATAGCGAAATGCCATTTTATCAACCCGACTGCAATGAAATCAAAGTACGCTCGTCATAATTAATCTCTGATCATTAATGAGAGCCGAAGGCCGGATCATATTGGAGCATGCAGAATCGCTAACAGGAGTGGAGGTCCGATCTTGAACAGTGTTAAAACTTAATGCGATTAGATGTGAAAACCTTGGAACTTAATTGAACAACGTTAAAACTTAATGCGATTGATATGAAATCGCCACATCCATGTCCCATCGCCTTAAACGCCATCGAATGCAACCGCATCCGGGAACAGGGCAACATTTGATTGAGGACACATGGTAGAAATTGATTGGAGCGGATATTTGTTTGGGCCGCTCGCACAGTGGAAATCCGAACCCAAAAAAGATTAGGGCGAATTTGATAAGAAATTCGCGTCACAACTCTCCCTCCGTACGCTAGCCCAACTTCAGACCAGAAAAATATTAGGGTGGAATTCAATTGGTTTTCGTGTCACAAAATTGGCCGACGTTAGCAGGCTATTTTGGAACGCGAATTTGGTTTGAATTATGGTTTATCGTCGTTTGAAATTCGGCGGGCTCAACATAAGAACAATTTTGTTTGATCCCATTTTATAAAATTTGTTTTGGTTTTCTTTGATAATACACATATTTATAATAAATCATGGGAATACCACACTAAACATGTGGAAAAGTTATATAAATTATTGAGAACAATCATTTTTATGTAAAAATATCCAAATGTGCTTTTGGGAAATAAGAATTTGAGTATTTGGTTCATATTGTTTTAAAGGAAGGAGTGAAGTTCGAGCCTCAAAAGATGCAAGCTATTACAAAATGACCTATTCCTAAGAAAATCAAGGTTCTTAGAAGATTTTTTAGACTTACATGATATTATTGATAATTGTTAAGAATTATGCATGCATTTTGAGTCCACTCACATATCTCTTGAAGAAAATATCATTTATATGGAATGATGAGGCTACTTTGGAATTCTCTCTTTTAATGGATGCCATGTCTTCTACACCAACATCGGTTGCACCTACTTTTGGTAAAACATTCATAGTATAGTGTGAGGCACTAGGACAAGGAATTTATGTAACATTAACACAATAAGGGATATCATTGGCTTTTAAAAGCAAGGAATTCAAAGAAAATATTTGGTGAAATCTACGTATGAAAAATAAATGGAAGCAATATTACATGCAATAAAAATGGGGATAGTATATCATTGGGAGGTACTTTAAATTCAAGATATACCATGATAGCATAAAGTATTTTTTGAAGCTATGATTTTCATTAGAAGATTAACAAAAATGAGGAGAAAAAATGCAAAGTTTTAATTTTGAGATAATCTGCAAAAAGGGTAAGGAAAATTTAGTACATGATGCTCTTGCTAAAATAGAAGAGGCCTCAAATTTATATCCAATTACATTTTCTATTCCTAGGTGGCTAGAAGAAGCTTGCCATAATGGAAAAATGACAATAGTACTAAACAAAAACTAAAATTTATAAAGGATGGGATGAACTCTATGGAACATTGGGAGTGAAAGAGAGATATACTTTGGTGCAAATGTAGAATATTTTTATGCACGCAAGCATATTTGAATAAAAAAATATTAAGGGAGTCCCACGTTTCTCTGATGGTAGGACGCAGGGTTCCTTAAAACATCTCAAAGGATAAAAAAATATATTTTTGGAAGGAATGAAGAAAGATATTCAAAATTTTTTAAGAGAAGGTCAGGTTTGCATAATAAATAAAAGAGAGATAGTAAAATCTCTAGGGTTACTTCAACCATTCCACATACATATTCAAAGAATAGAAGATATATCAATAGACTTTATTACAGGGTTACTGAAATATAAAGGTAAGTATTACATTTTTGTGGTCATTTATATAGACAAATTTTGTAGATTTTTTTTGTAGAGCTCAAAGTACATAAACAACAAGCCAAGTGGCAGAAGTGTCCGTGAAAGAAATTCATAGTCTTCGTGGTTTTCCTAAAGTAATAGTAACAAGAAAATTTTGGAAATAATTATTTAATATGAGTGGAGAAACACTACCTGCCATGAGTTCTACATATCAAACACAATCAAATGGTCAAACAAAAATAGTTAACAAATGTTTTTAAGGTTATCTACAATGTTACTCTTTAGAAAAGAAATCTTAATGGATGAAGTGGGTTCGTCAAGGAATAATGGTAATATGATACTACCTATCACACATCTACTAAAATTTCCCCATTTAAGGCCCTTTATGGATATCCAACTCTTAGTATCTCATACTTTTTGCAAGATAAGTCCAAAGTATAGGAAACAGAGTCACATATGGAAAATACTAAAGAAAATTTGAAAATTATTATGGAAAACCTTAAAATGACATGAAACATGATAAAACAACAAGGGGAACAACATTGAAGTGAAAGCTAATTTGAGGAGGGTAATTGGGTATTTTTTAGATTATAGCATTATAAGCAATCTTCATTCAAGAAAAAGAAGAATAAAGAATTAGCTCAAAAATGTTATGGCCCTAAATAATTATTCATAGGATTGCACAAGTGATATAGAAGTTATATTTTCCTTCTTCTTGCATTCATAAGGTTTTTCATGTATCTTGCCTAAAAAAGGTTTTGGGAAAAAATATGCCAATGTAAATAGAACTTCCAAAATTAGATGAAGAATGAAAGTTTATTCTTGAACCACAAAAAGTTATAGATAAAAATTATGTATCTCTTTGACATATAACCATTATGAAGTACCTAATCAAGTGGAAGAATATTCCTCTAGAAGAAGGTACATGGTAAAATGATCAATTCGTGATGAAATACCCACGGCTAAAGGGTTTGTTTGAAGTTTTGACAAAGGTTTTGTTATATGTTTTATATAACGCGCGACAGAATAGTTTTATTGTTTGTTAAGGTCCCACACAATGATCAAATTTGAAGGGCAGGTCCGAATTTCAATTAGAAGGGCATATATCTATGTTGCCCTTCCATAATGAAAATCTTAAAAAAAAAAACTTTTCAATTGACCACAATAAATTATTTTTACATTTCATTTTCAGAAAGACAAAACCATCAATCTTTATATTAATAAAAGACTGTTACATATACAACAATGAAGAAGGCTCCATCTTTCATTGCTTAAATATCTCATTGGCAATGTCAACATAAGTCTTGAAGGCACTATTATAAGAATTTGGATACATACCACCGGGATATAGGAGATTCTTATGTGTCAGATTGTGTAATGCAATTTTGACTTTGTCTCACAAGGAGCAGCAGCATGGAGGTCTGGATTTTTCTTATAGAACTTTTTTATTATTATTTGAAACGCTGTTTATAGATATGAAGACAACAATGAAATTATGAGCATGGTGGACAATTAGTCAAGCTCATGATGCCAAACCATGATGATGTAAGTTTGGAATTTAACATTTTTACATGTTAAAGACAAATAGTCAAAATCACCGACAACTTAGTATGCCATAATTAATAATCATTCCCTGTTCACTTTTTTTAATAGGTTTATGTCACATGATGATCTCTCTTCTCTGGCATTTACTTGTATTGAAGATCACTATTCTAGGAATAAGGAGTTATTTTCTCCAAAAATAACCCTAGCCAAACATTGAAAATGCATCAAGGATATCTTTCTATGCTTCATAAGTACATATGTTATACTTCTAAATCATGTCTTGGAAGTGGTTGTTTTGCTGGAAATTATTCACCAGTTGGTTTCATACCAAAGTATTTTTCTCATTTTCAACATCCAATACATGAAAAAGATAATGGTTTAAAACAACATAAATATTTGAAATTTTGCAAGAATTGTCTGGCACACTTTGAATATTAATTTTGAAGTCAAGTGCATGATGCTATATAGGATCAAGTGTCATTTTGAATACCAAATGTTTCACAAGAAACTTCTCAACATGCTACCCTGCAGTAAGGATTAAATGACAATATTGCATCAACTATTTCCATAATAAAAGTGCACCTCGGCCATAAGACTAAACAACTACAAATGTTGTAGATCTAACAAGACCACACAATCAAATGTATTCCACAAGGCCAATACTGTATGAAAAATGAAAAGGAGTTTGCACCCAAAACTACCTTAGGCAACTAATTCAATTAGATACACCAAACCGTCAGCAAAAAGGAAAACCAACCTACTCAAAAGGCAAGCGTTTACCTCCTTTGACAAAATTTTGAGTTACGAAACAAGGGCTTTTATTGTCTTGTCAATGACCCTAATAATTTGAACGGGGTTTGCACCTGCTGCAAAAACCTAAACAAAAAGGTTTCATTTCAAATTATTTTCCATAAATTTAAGATACAACCATTTTCAGTTTTGTATTTCCTAACAAGCTAATAAATTTTGACAAAAGAAACAAAAATTTTTAATACTCGATAGCAATTTTTTCACTCAAAAACTATCTTAGACTCAATAAGCCCAACCCAAAACTAAAAAACCAAACACCATAAGACCCTACAAAAATGAATAGATGATCTTAATCCAGTACTATCGACAAAAAGTTACCTTTACACCCTCACTTATTAAACTGTGTGCTGTTGAATTTTAACTTCAACTGCTGCAGCAAAAGGACGGATGCAGCAGCAACATTTTTTTTTGGAGGTTTCTTGCACGCCATCCAGAAGTTTAATTCAGCATTTAAAATTCCTGCAAGTTTTTTTTGTAGACAACCGCAACCATATTTCTATACAGGATTGTATTTAAACACAACAACCAGCTTTAACGCAATTCACCAACCAGAAATTTACCCCCCAGTTTTGTAAATTCAAAAGGAGGACACGTGGAGCATTAATATTGGATCGCATGAAATTGAAGGGAATCCGAAAACCTAAAAACCGGACCCGAATTTTTTATAAGGCACATTGGATTGAGAATTCGCGTTACAAATTAGGCAGACGTCAGCATCCCATTTTGGAACGCGAATTCGGTTTGAAATTCAATCTATTCAGACTTTTGAAGTCCGACGGAAAGGGTTCTTTAATGTTTTGATAGTTTAATTTTATGTATGCTTTAATATATACATATGTTTTAAACATATGTTATATATATATCATATGTGAAATGAATGGTGGGCCATAGAATTTAGTTTTAATTTTATTTTTTTTAAAGGAGGGTTTGTTATAATATGTTTTATATTTTACGACATATAAAAATAAAAAGGACAAAAAAGCTTGGTAGTTTTTTTTATAGATAGTACGTAAATTTTTTATTACACAGCAGTGTGTAAAAAGTGAAAGACTGAGTGTAACTTTTTAAGTGTGTATGCACAGCAGTGCGAAAGTGAAAAACACAACAGAGTGTTTTGGAGACAGAGTATGTTTGTTTTGAACAGACAGTGAGTTGGTTTTATGCACTGCGTTTTGTAGCGGTCATAATTTTTTAATCCCTCTCAGTGAGGAAGAAGTGTAATAGTTTTTTTTTTGAGTTATTGAAGGGAATAGAAGTTTGTTTTCAAAGTATTGAAACTTTGTCTCCTGTCAAAGAAATTTTTATTTTCTCTGTGTTAGAGGAAGGGAGATTTATTCTCCATTCATTATTCTGGAATTTTTCAATATTCCAACATGTGCAAGAACAAAAGATGTTGTGGTTCCATCCCCAGCTAAATAATTTGTCTTTGCCGCAACTTGCCTTACCAACTTGGCCCCAATATTTTCAACTGGGTCCTCTAATTCAACCAATAAAAAGGCCAAAACCATAGCATTGAGATACATTTCATTACACTGTCAATAACAATAAAATTTGACTCAGCCATAACCCTTTCCTTTTATTGTTGTGAAAATTTTTATGCATTACTCTAATGTGGCTATTCCATAGCCCAAGTAGACCACTGGGTAACAAATATGTTTCCTTTCACCTTTGAGTTTTAAAATTATGCCTACCAAATCTAGGACATTTAAGAGGGGGAACTAATACAACGTTAAAAAGAAAACCAGAGCACACATCTACAAATTACCTCCTTAGCTACTGTCACACCATCATTAACTATTTTCGGAGAACCATGCTTGCTCTCCAATACAACATTTTTCCCCTCGCCCCAAGGGTGACTCCAACAAGATCAGCAAGTTTGTTCACACTGCCTGCAAGACAAATTGAAAATGCTTTCAATAAGTGTGCAATTGAATGCAAGACCATATGCCAAAACAACCCTCCATGAAAAATTAAAATAACACATTAAAATCGAATATAAGTGGACAAGGAAAGATCCACCGCAGTGAAGTTTCACGTGTAGGTGACCTTCCTTAAAACATAATTTTTTCTCTGACTTGCAATTTTTTTGTCACTGAGCCATCCTTGTTGAAGGACAACTCCTTTTCCATAGATCTTGTATTAACTACCTTCTCTCTGTCGCGTAATCTCAGAGTCCCTCTTCTTCTTGAGAGATTAAAGGAAATGGGTGAAAAAACTGAAAGAGAAGACAATTGTCTGCCATAATTATCAAACATTGCACCCAACTTCTTCCCCTTTCCATTGTTACCCAATGAGGTAGATGTGGCAATTGTTGTCATACTGCCCAAAGCAAAGACCATCTTCTCTTATCCTGAATATATAATTACAAGATCTTCATATTAGTATGAACCTTAAAAAACATGACTCCCATTACTAAAAACCACTTTTAAGTTGTAACAGGCAAACTAAACAACTATCGCAACTTTTGGCAACTTCTGGAGCATTAATAGATAAACACCCAAAGAGAAATACAACCACAATCCTCATTTTAATGAGACCGGACTATATATTTGCATTAAGATAATAGAAAGAAATCACGACTATATTAAGGCCAGCACAAAACAATCTTTAACCAGTGTCTCTCGCGGCCTTCAGGTTGCCATGCTAGAGGTTGTATATTTTTAATTTAAATTCTTGACCTCTCGTGCCCATCTATGAATGCATCCAATGGGATATCTACATCAAATGCTCCTTTATATCCCCAAAAACAAATTCCCTACTACAAGAGCACCAGTATTGATGGATCACCCCACACCATCCCACCCACTAGAAACGGTGAAAAAAGGAAACCCGAGAAAACTTCTGAAATATCTCAAGATGACTATATGGGTGGTTCTTATGAATCAACCAACCATTTAGAACATGCTCATCAATCCAAACCATGAGTATTATGTGACGATATTCAAGCAGGCACTAAATCGTATTTCTGAAGCTATGTTAGAGAAACCCTAAACTCTCACCGAAAATAGGTGAAATGTGGCACCACTCAGAGACTGACATGTGCCAATTGGTACAAGTGGTAGACAATTGGCATGCTCAAACAATGAGGTGATGCAGGAATGACATGAGGGAGAAAATATCAGAAAAGCCCCAAATCTGGAGAACTAAAGCTCATCACCAACCTGAGATTGAAAACTTTACATGATGTAACCTATGAAATCGTAAATGGAGAAATCATAGTAACAATAAAGTAACCTATGTAACAATAAAGTCGGATTCATCCTAGGAGTGGTAATGGGAGAAATCATAGTGAACAACAGGAAACATGCAGAGTTGCTTACAATCAAATAGATGAAAAAACACATACAAAAAACCTAGATGATAATCATGAACAAGCTTAATATTGAATTATGAATTGTAAATGAACTTACAAAATGTGACATTACGAACCTGGTCAAGCGCACAAGCAAAATTATCCTGGACATGACCCTGGTTGACAAGTTGTATTGCTCATGATGCAAGATGATCTGTACCTGCACTTCCAAGTCAATCAAAATCCATCATTATCTATACAATAAATACAAGTAATTGATGTAGTATTTTTTACTCTAAGATGCATTCTTATGATAATGCTAGAACATATGTTGAAAATGTCAAAACATACCTGAATAAGCTCCTCTTCGTTTCAAGAACAATTTATTGGAGTCGCATGAACTTGGAACAAGCCTCCCATGATCTCAAAGAGTAGCAACTAAGTCAACAGTGACTTTTTTGTTGCTACGCTGGATCAAGGGAGGTTTGCTCCAAGATTAAATCGCTCCAATAAATTATTCTCTACTAAACAGGGCCAACCACGTGAAGGTGGAAGCTCTTATGGCCCCCCCCCCCCCCCTCACATCACTCTCAATTCCCCAATACCCAATCTATATTTCATTTTTTACTTTCATGAGCATAAAAAAAAATATTCAATAACTAATAAAAAAACAATTCAACAAAAATTACGCAAGGAAACATTGCAATTAATGCTTGACATAAAAATAGTATGATAAATGAGCTTTTTATATAACGCAAAAAACGTTCCAAGTATGGTAACGTTTGTCTTGTAATAATACAATATTTTACATTATCAAATTTTATTTTTCTTCTTCCTATTTCTAAAGCTCCTAATTACATCATCAATATCATCGTGCTTTGCTCCTGTTTCATGCCTTTTGACCCGCACTGCTGACCTAGTTGCGTAGTCACGATGTCTGATCTCATCCAGTGACGGGGCATCGCCTACAAAAATAAATAATATTAAATTTTAATTGTCAGTTTTTAAATATCATTGAACTAGTTCCGTAATATTAATAAAAAAAATTGCAATGAGATTATTTACCTAGTGCACCAGTTGTCGCCGCTGACCTAGTTGCGTAGTCACGATGTCTGGTCTCATCCAGTGACGGGGCATCGCCTACAAAAAATAATAATATTAAATTTTAATTGTCAATTTTTAAATATCATTGAACTAGTTCGGTAATATTAATAAAAAAAATTGCAATGAGATTACTTACCTGGTGCACCAGTTGTCGCCGCTGACCTAGTTGCGTAGTCACGATGTTTGGTCTAATCGAGTGACGGGGCATCGCCTACAAAAACAGATAATATTAAATTTTAATTGTCAGTTTTTAAATATCATTGAACTAGTTCGGTAATATTAAAAAAAAAATTGCAATGAGATTATTTACCTGGTGCACCAGTTGTCGCTACTGACCTAGTTGCGTAGTCACGATGTCTGGTCTCATCCAGTGACGGGGCATCGCCTACAAAAACAGATAATATTAAATTTTAATTGTCAGTTTTTAAATATCATTGAACTAGTTCAATAATATTAATAAAAAAAATTGCAATGAGATTATTTACCTGGTGCACCAGTTGTTTCCGTTGGGACTGTTGCCCTGTCTTCCTCTCTGGTGGTAAGATCCTCAAGGGAAACATTCTTTGTCATTTAAACAAAAAAATTTATAAGGACAACCATCAAGGTATAATTAGAAAAAATTATAAGTGGAAATTAATTACCGTCACGACCCTCACTGATAGTAGAATTGTCGGCATGGTCCCCACTACAATGATCAGGTTGCACGTGAGGATCATCTACATCTGGCTCTAAAACTAGGTTATTTGCCTCGTCGGTAGTGTTGCTCCCCTGATTTAAACAAATTTGTTAGACATTAAATTTATGGACGAAAACAAACATATTGAAAGGTTAATGTTTTACCTTATCAGACATTCTGGATCTTGGGACCTGCCCCAAGCTTCTGCGATGTTCAACTACAGCTTGATAGCCGAAATGGAAAGCGATATTTTTATCTTCCTCTGTAGTTTTTGTTCCAAAGTCATCACCCTACATTACATATGATTGTGTATTTTTAATCATATTTGATAGGATTACAAAAACGTTGGAAGGTGATACAATTAATTATAAGATGTTTAGCTACTTAATTACAATTCTTGCAGCTAATTTCAAGTAGCCGCCCTGGCCTAGCTTGTGATGGCCCTTTTTTTCAATCATAGCTTTGGTTGCCTTTGAGGTGTCAGGAAACCTAGCATCAAAACATTGAATTCAGATATGACGTAGCACACTTTTATTTTAGACATAGAGAAAATTAAAGATATTGAATTAAAGTTGTAATTTATCTTGCGGGTCCAGTTGGCATTTTTCCTTCTTTCTTTGCCCTTTTCTCTTTTCCGTCATGGATGAGTGCTCTCCACTCACTCTCTGGAACTGTGAGAGGACGCTCGTATCTAGGGTTAAATTTTAATTGCGTCCTATAGGTGTCCCTGGTATATTTCAAATATTTTCCGGCTACTCGAGCCACCGTTGTTCTGTCAAATGTGCCGACCCCAAAAATGGCTTCTAGATAATCTAGAAGTTCTTTTTCAGGTTGGAATTCTGGGAATTCCACCCTGTGCGTATGGTTGGGCCAAAATTTACCAATGCATGGCTCTCCAAAAACCTGTAGAACTCATTGTTTCCTACACAGGAAAAAAGAAAGATATTATCATTAATTTAAAAATAAAAATCATGATAAATATGTTTTAGATAAAGTACATGAAATAGTTAAAATATTAAAATTTACCTAGGAGTTGTACGTGCTTTCTAGGGACACCTTCATAGTTCACCAACAACGTGCCATTAATGGTCCCTGTGGAGCTGACACATGTAGCTCCAGGAAACGCAATAATGTAGTTGGCCATATCAGCCTCATCATTTCCAACACATTCAACGGTTGGCTGGGTGTCTGCTTGGGCAAGGTGTGTTTCTTGGTTGGCACCTAAAGGAGTAGAAGGTGTACGCAAGGGTTGTTGGGAAATCTCTTGCCCTTTTGTCCCACTACCACCAACACCGGGTTCAGCAAGTGCCAGAAAACGCTACATACAAAAGAAATTTTTGTTAGTTTAGTCAATGTAAAAATTAAAAATCAAACTATCACAATTCATCTCATGCAGAAAAAAAAATAAAATAAAATAAAATAAAATTTTAAAAAAAAATTAAAAAAATATATATATATATATATATATATATATATATATATATATATATATCCTTTTGACTTTTTATTATTACCCGATATGTTTCTAGCTGGCTCATAAGTTTTTTTATCCTCTCTTTTGTTTCTGGTGTTTGAGGCACGTCTATCAAAGTATTAAATTCTGACCTTGCATCTCGTGCCTTTTTTCGCAACAAGAACATTGGAGATAGGGATGAAGAAAGCTCTTCCTCAAAGAGGGAATCATCAGGCATACCATGGCTAGGTGTCTGCATACTTGAATAAAATTAATATTATTTCAATTATGTAAATAACTAAAATACCTGAAGATAGAGCAATGCTGGCACTTTACATGTTCTTCCGCTGGCCTCTTTCCGTGATCATCCCGTATCGGGGTTGTTCCTGTACTGCCCTGATCAATTTGCCAAATTGCAATAAAATTATAAATGTAAAAACTTGAAAACAATATCTAACTTGAAAACACAAATGAAAACTGAAATAAGTTCTAATAAGACACCGGAAGATAGAGTTAGAGTTTCAAATATGCCTTGCATTGAATTCAGTCCTGGAAACATGTCATTGCACATTAAGGCACCCAAACAAGAGACAAGTTGACAATGAAGACCTTATTGAATATATTGTTGGAGCAACTTCTAGTAAAATTGTTGTGAAGACCCCGAGGACATTTTTGGAGCAACATTGTTGAAGCTGACGATATAGCATTGTTGGAGACGATCTTGAAGGGCCTTGAAGTGAAGCTTTTGGAGCAACTATTGAAAAATCCTTAGAGCATTTAAGTAAGGCACTTTCTATCTTCCATCACCTTTTTAATTTCAATATCCTTTAAACGATTTTGCTGATATTTAATGTTTGAAATCACGTTATAATTCCTTGATTATATATGTTTGGGGACTTTCCCTTTAAAATTACCCAAAAATACCCTGGTAATTTTATCTTCAGGATGCATGTCTGACCCTATTGTTCAATATTTTGATTGATATTAGTAAACATAGAGAGTTAGGGGGCTCTTGAATTGGTTTGGTTGGGCCATTAGATCCCTAACATCTACTAGGGAGAACCCCCCTTGAGTTGGAGGAGAGCTAGACCGAAGTGAAAAGAGGTTGGTGAGGTGACAATGGGGCTATTGAATTACACATGGTATCACACTTTAGCTTTAGGAATTTATCTTGAGAAGTGTGAGATTTTGCTATATCAATTCTCAAATTGTTTAAAACACTGTTGTTAAGAACTAATAAGAAGTGATGTTGAGGGGTTTTTGGGTATAAGAAACAATACCATTTAAAAACTAGGGTTCTCAGTCCTTGGCATTCCTTCACCTGGGCCTAGGGGCACACTAGAATAATTTCACACTAAACCATGCAAACTTAAAGTAACTTAACAGATCCATAAAGTAATAATAATCATAATTCCTAATTTCCTATTGTACGATATGATGCAAATTATTCAAACATGAAGCAATGAAGACATGCAATGTCCGAATTTCAAGATTGATGAACCAATACAAGAAGTTAGAAACTACAACTTTGATTCAATACTTTGTGTCCTAACTCCAGGAAGGAATCTAGTTTGTAGTACAGAACATGCATCGTGTATTATCAATTCTTAATTGACATTAACTAAAGGACATCTACCTCATCAATTCCTTCCCATTTTGTGTTTTTATGTTATATTCCTTATAAAAGTGTCAAATTTATCTCAAAGTAAGCAACCACTGAATAAAATAAAAAATAGTTGAGATATGATTGAGAAATGGTCATTTATTTCTTGAAAGAATCTTCATGATTTCTTTGGTTGTTTTTCATCTCAAGAAACAAGAAATGACCTAAGAAACTATCGTGATGTAATATAAGAAACAACACGGTGCAACGGCCATTTTCAAAGCCAAATGATGTCCATTGAGTACATGGCCTTTATTTGGTTCCTGTTTCATAGGAGTTTCGGGTAGAAATGGAACTTTGTTGTACCATTCCAGTAGTAAAAAGGGAAAACCTTCTTTTTCCATGGGAAATAATTTACCTTTCCTTTTTCAAGATAATTTAAATCACAAAAAATATGAACTATACTGCACACATTCTTGGATAATGTGAAAGTGGAAAAGGAATACCCTACACAAGTGATGCACACATGTACATTTGAACACTAATAGATTTTTTAGTTGAAATGCAATGCTTGTTTTCATTTAAATGTAGGGTTTTTAAAGCAGGGAGAAATAACGGCTGCCAAATTAATAAGCATTTCTTTGGGAAAAATTTAAATCTTGTATTGGGTGATGAAGATAATAGAGGGTATTGAATCTTGATTCTTGACATCTAGAGAGAACCCTGCAGCCTAACACAATCCAATGGAATTGACCAAAAAAACCCAAATAGAGTCAACCCTACTATAGGAGGAAGGGCCTGCAGTAAGAACTTACCATTTTGCAAGAGCTGAGGGTGAATGTTTTTTTGCAAGAGCTGAGGGCGAATACTGTTCTGCAAGAGCTGAGGGCGAATGTTGTTCTGCAAGAGCTGAGGGCGAACGCTGAGGGCGAATGCTGAGGGCAAATGTTGTTCTGCAAGAGCTGAGGGCGAATGCTAAGCGCGAATGCTGTTCTGCAAGAGCGGAAGGCGAATGCGCGCGTGATATCAGACGTTAATGTAGCTATTGCGATGGATACGAAACAATAAAATCATTTTTATGTAGCGCGCATATAAGTTTTGTATTTTTATTTAGCGCACATATAAGTGTCGTTATACCGACGGCGGAAAAAGCGTCGCTATTGCGATGAAGGCCTCCAGACGTTTGCATTATCGTCGCAATAGCGACAATTATACATTGTGTCGCACTTACGACGTTTGCATTATCATCGCAATAGCGACGCTTTTGGCCATAGTGTCATAATTACGACGTATTCCTCCAAACATCTCAGTTGCGACACTTTTCTAAGTGTCGGTATTGCGACACTTTTCTATAAATGTCGGTATAGCGACAATTTCGCCCTCAGCTCTTGCAGAACAGCATTCGCCCTCAACATTCGCCCTGAGCGCTTGCAGAATATCATTCGCCCTCAGCATTCGCCTTGAGCTCTTGCAGAGCATAATTTTCCCTCAGCATTCGCCCTGAGCTCTTGCAGAACAGCATTCGCCTTGCATTCACCTTCAGCATTCACCCTCAGCTCTTGCAAAATGGTAAGTTCTTACTACAAGCCCTTCCTCCTATAGTAGGGTTGAATCTATTTGGGTTTTTTTGGTCAATTCCATTGGATTGTGTTAGGCTGTAGGGTTCTCTCTAGATGTCAAGAATCAAGATTCAATACCCTCTATTATCTTCATCACCCAATACAAGATTTAAATTTTTCCCAAAGAAACACTTATTAATTTGGTAGCCATTATTTCTCCTTGCTTTAAAAACCCTACATTTAAATGAAAACAAGCATTTCATTTCAACTACAAAAATCTATTAGTGTTCGCCCTCAGCATTCGCCCTCAGCTCTTGCAGAACAACATTTTCCCTCAGCATTCACCCTCAGCTCTTGCAGAACAACATTCGCCCTCAGCATTCGCCTTGAGCTCTTGCAGAACAACATTCGCCCTCAGCATTCGCCCTCAGCATTCGCCTTGAGCTCTTGCAGAACAACATTCGCCCTCAGCATTCGCCCTCAGCTCTTGTAGAAAAACATTCGCCCTCAGCATTCTCCCTAAGCTCTTGCAGAACAACATTCGCCCTGCATTCGCCCTCAGTGTCAAAACCGTCGCTATTCGCCCTCATTCTCCCCAAATTTTTTCCATCTTGCCCGAAATCGTCGCTATACCGACGTTTATAGAAAAGTGTCGCATTACCGACACTTAGAAAAGTGTCACAACTGCGACGTTTGGAGGAATACGTCGCAATTGCGACACTATGGCCAAAAGCGTCACTATTGCAACGATAATGCAAACGTCGTAAGTGCGACACAACGTATAATTGTCGCTATTGCGACGATAATGAAAACGTCTGGAGGCCTTCGTCGCAATAGCGACGCTTTTTCCGCCGTCGGTATAACGACACTTATATGTGCACTAAATAAAAATACAAAACTTATATGTGCGCTACATAAAAATGATTTTATTGTTTCATATCCATCGCAATAGCTACATTAACGTCTGATATCACGCGTGCATTCGCCCTCCGCTCTTGTAGAACAGCATTCACGCTTAGCATTCGCCCTCATCTCTTGCAGAACAACATTTTCCCTCAGCATTCGCCCTCAGCGTTCGCCCTCAGCTCTTGCAGAACAGCATTCGCCCTCAACTCTTGCAGAACAGTATTCGCCCTCAGCTCTTTCAAAACAACATTCGCCCTCAGCTCTTGCAAAATGGTAAGTTCTTACTGCAGGCCCTTCCTCCTATAGTAGGGTTGACTCTATTTGGGTTTTTTTGGTCAATTCCATTGGATTGTGTTAGGCTGTAGGGTTCTCTCTAGATGTCAAGAATCAAGATTCAATACCCCTCTATTATCTTCATCACCCAATACAAGATTTAAATTTTTCCCAAAGAAACGCTTATTAATTTGGTAGCCATTATTTCTCCCTACTTTAAAAACCCTACATTTAAATGAAAACAAGTACGCATTTCAACTACAAAATCTATTAGTGTTCAAATGTACATGTGTGCTACATTAACGTCCGATATCATGCTGCATTCGCCCTCCGCTCTTGCACGCATTCGCCCCCAACTCTTGCGTAACAACATTTCGCCCCGAGCTCTGTATCGAAAGATTTGCTCCCGCGAGCCTGCGAACAAAGATTCGCCCCGATCTCGTTGCAACAACATCTCCCCGCATTCGCCCCTCGCCCCGGGCAGAACATCATTCGCCCCGCATTCGCCTCGCTCTTGCGTAACAACATTCGCCCTCAGCTCTTGCAAAATGGTAAGTTCTTACTGCAGGCCCTTCCTCCTATAGTAGGGTTGAATCTATTTGGGTTTTTTGGTCAATTCCATTGGATTGTGTTAGGCTGTAGGGTTCTCTCTAGATGTCAAGAATCAAGATTAAATACCCTCTATTATCTTCATCACCCAATACAAGATTTAATTTTTTCCCAAAGAAACGCTTATTAATTTGGCAGCCATTATTTCTCCCTGCTTTAAAAACCCTACATTTAAATGAAAACAAGCATTGCATTTCAACTACAAAAATATTTTAGTGTTCAAATGTACATGTGTGCATCACTTGTGTAGGGTATTCCTTTTCCACTTTCACATTATCCAAGAATGTGTGCAATATAGTTCATATTTTTTGTGATTTAGATTATCTTGAAAAAGGAAAGGTAAATTATTTCCCATGGAAAAAGAAGGTTTTCCCTTTTTATAGGTTGTTTGGACTTACGTGGAAAAATTTATGGTATGCATTTCATATTATGTAGTTTAAATTTGAATTAACAAATTATTCTACATGAAAATATAATTACCTATGTGATGTCCTTCATCACTAATTAAAATTATAGGGTTTCAATTTCCTAGACTCTAACTCATCTGATGCTAAATTCTAGGTTCTCATTGGTGGATCACTCTTCCATTGATTTCCTTTCCCTCTAGATCTTGTCATACTTTAAAAGTCATCAATGATACATATATTATTTCAGGTATCCCAAAAGGCTTTATAGTAGAACATATTGTGAAGTTTTTTTGACACTTGAGTATTCTTTTTAGAACTGCAACACGGTCTATGTTAGCGAGTTATATACCAAGCAACTTGTCCTTAATAACCACACTATGAGGTAGGTTCAACCAGTTTGAACTTGTTGGGACACAGCATATGAAGTTGTGTGATGAGTCCATATCACAAGTCTATTATGGTGACAAAAGTGAAGACACGTAATGATAGTTATTATGTTAACATTACTAGAAACATTTTCGAAATTATCCATGCTATCAAGATGTCAAAATTCCAGGCATTAGGTGTCAATACTCGTAGCTAATATATAATAATAATAATATAAAAGAATCACAACTTTATTCTTGAAATATGATTGTTACACATTGGTAACCTAGTTCATGAGTTACTATCACCCAAAGACTGCAAAACAAACTTAAAATATAAATTAAACCAACATGAGAATCCTACTAAGGGTTTCTCGACAAAATCATGCCATAACCTGGCATTTTGAAACCCAAATTTGAATCCATCATAAGTAATACAATGCAAACTCAGATGGATTTTCAAAGCATGTTTGCATGCTACACTTATTCTCTGTCTAGATATCATTTTTTAAATGGAACCATTAGTCAAGCCCACAATCCTTTTTATGTGAAAAATTTCAGCTCTATTTGAGCTCTTTTTTGCTCCACCACCTCCATAAACATATGCAAACATATATCATGATCTTTGAATTCCATTACATATGTATGTGCCAATGTTCCATAATCATGCCCCATCATCAATTTAAGAAATTTCCATTGAATATCAAATTATGGAGGGGGGAAACTTTTTGCTGCAACATTTGGCTCAAAATCAGGGACCATCTCCGTATGAGGTTAATGAGAACTATAGATATTTGAAGAAGTAGATTAGTGCCTTTTCCTCTGGCCATGGAGTCATATACAGTCATCCATCACAAAAAAATTTCTTTGTTCATTCTCACCTTGAAAGTTGCAAAAAATCATGCCCTAATTGAAACGACACTAAATTTGAAAGATATAATAAAAATGCAAGCTAGAAGTGCCCTATTAATACAAAGGGAAAACCTTCCTACCTACCCTAACTGAGATAAATTTTGATTGGATAGGAAACATGATATTGCCAATGGAGTTGATCCAACAACTTGTTAAATGTATGGGACTAAATCATGCATTTGATTTCCAGGGAAACATGCGCATGAAGAGAAAAAGTGTAGAATTAATGGAAAATCCATACATGCCACTTATGAAAACTACACCGAAAGGTCAACAAATACTTAAGGCCTTAACTTAATTTGAATCCAAAAATGAAAAAACAAGATTAGTGAAAACACGAGAGTGGTGTGGGTGAACAACATAAATAAAAAGTGAAGATACCTTTCCCCAAGATGCCTTTGTCACCGTTGTATGAAAAAATATTTTCCTTTCCCTTTATACATGCAAGTGAATGCATTATAGGTATGGTGTTTTCCCATAATAGGAGAAGCCTACTTAAATATATCATTCGTGGAGTGAATGTTTCCTTGACCCAGAACCTCATAGAAACTTATCACTGAATTTGATGTTGGGATGGGATTGTAAAGATAACAACCTCTTCATTCCTACAAAATAGATTCCTTCCTGAAGTTAGGACACAAAGTATTGAATCAAAGTTGTAGTTTCTAACTTCTTGTATTGGTTCATCAATATTGAAATTCAGACATTGCATGTCTTCATTGCTTCATGTTTGAATAATTTGCATCATATCGTACAATAGGAAATTAGGAATTATGATTATTATTAATTTATGGATCTGTTAAGTTACTTTTAAGTTTGCATGGTTTAGTGTGAAATTATTCTAGTGTGCCCCTAGGCCCAGGTGAAGGAATGCCAAGGACCGAGAACCCTAGTTTTTAAATGGTATTGTTTCTTATACCCAAAAACCCCTCAACATCACTTCTTATTAGTTCTTAACAATAGTGTTGTAAACAATTTGAGAATTGATATAACAAAATCTCGCACTTCTCAAGATAAAGTCCTAAAGCTAAAGTGTGATACCATGTGTAATTCAATAGCCCCATTGTCACCTGACCAACCTCTTTTCACTTCGGGCTAGCTCTCCTCCAACTCAAGGGGGGTTCTCCCTAGTAGATGTTAGGGATCTAATGGCCCAACCAAACCAAGTCAAGAGCCCCTAACTCTCTATGTTTACTACTATCAATCAAAATATTGAACAATAGGGTCAGACATGCATCCTGAAGATAAAATTGCCAGGGTATTTTTGGGTAATTTCAAAGGGAAAGTCCTCAAACACATATAATCAAGGAATTATAACGTGATTTCAAACATTAAATATCAACAAAATCGTTTAAAGGATATTGAAAGGAAAAAGGTGATGGAAGATAGAAAGTGCCTTACTTAAATGCTCTAAGGATTTTTCAATAGTTGCTCCAAAAGCTTCACTTCAACGCCCTTCAAGATCGTCTCCAACAATGCTATACCATCAGCTTCAACAATGTTGCTCCAAAAATGTCCTCAAGGTCTTCACAACAAGTTTACTAGAAGTTGCTCCAACAATATATTCAATAAGGTCTTCATTGTTAACTCGTCTCTTGTTTGGGTGCCTTAATGTGCAATGACATGTTTCCAGGACTGAATTCAATGCAAGGCATATTTGAAACTCTAACTCTGTCTTCCGGTGTCTTATTAGAAATGATTTCAGTTTTCATTTTGTGTTTTCAAGTTTTTACATTTATAATTTTATTGCAATGTGGCAGACTGATCAGAGCAGTTCAGGAACAACCCCGAGATGGGATGATCATGGAAAGAGGCCATCAGAAGAACATGTAAAGTGCCAGCATTGCTCTATATTCAGGTATTTTAGTTATTTACATAATTGAAATAATATTATTTTTTTTCAAATATGCAGACACCTAGCCATGGTACGCCTGATGATTCCCTCTTTGAGGAAGAGCTTTCTTCATCCCTATCTCCAGTGTTCTTGTTGCAAAAAAGGGCACAACATGCAAGGTCGGAATTTAATACTTTGATAGACGCGCCTCAAACACCTGAAATAGAAGAGAGGATAAAACATCTTATGAACCAGCTAGCAAGATATCAGGTAATAATAAAAAGTCAAAAGGATATTTTTTTTGTTCTGCATGAGATGAATTGTGATAGTTTGATTTTTAATTTTTACATTGACTAAACTAACAAAAAGTTATTTTGTATGTAGCATTTTCTGGCATTTGCTGAACCCGGTGTTGGTGGTAGTGGGACACAAGGGCAAGAGATTGCCCAACAACCCTCTCGTACACCTTCTACTCCTTTAGGTGCTAGCCAAGAAACACACCCTGCCCAAGCAGACACCCAGCCAACCGCTGAACGTGTTGGCAATGATGAGGCCGATATGGCCAACTACATTATTGCGTTTCCTGGAGCTACACGTGTCAGCTCCACAGGGACCATTAATGGCACGTTGTTGGTGAATGATGAAGGTGTCCCTATAAATCATGTACAACTCCCAGGTAAATTTTAATATTTTAACTATTTCATGTACTTTATCTAAAACATATTTATCATGATTTTTATTTTTAAATTAATGATAATATCTTCTTCTTTTTTGGTTTTATTCTGTGTAGGAAACAATGAGTTCTACAGGATTCTGGAGAGCCATGCGTTGGTAAATTTTGGCCCAACCATACGTACAGGGTGGAATTCCCAGAATTCCAACCTGAAAAAAGAACTTCTAGATTATCTAGAAGCCCTTTTTGGGGTCGGCACATTTGACAGAACAGCGGTGGCTCGAGTAGCCGGAAAATATTTGAAATATACCAGGGACACCTATAGGACGCAATTGCAATTTAACCCTAGATATGAGCGTCCTCTCGCAGTTTCAGAGAGTGAGTGGAGAGCACTCATCCATGACGGAAAAGAGAAAAGGGCAAAGAAAGAAGGAAAATGCCAACTGGACCCGCAAGGTAAATTACAACTTTAATTCAATAGCTTTAATTTTCTCTATGTCTAAAATAAAAGTGTGCTACGTCATATCTGACTTCAATTTTGTTGATGCTAGGTTGCCTGACACCTCAAAGGAAACCAAAGCTAGGATTGAGAAAAAGGGCCATCATAAGCTAGGCCAGGGCGGCTACTTGAAATTAGCTGCAAGAATTGTAATTAAGTAGCTAAACATCTTATAATTAATTGTATCGCCTTCCAACGTTTTTGTAATCCTATCAAATATGATTAAAATACACAATCATATGTAATGTAGGGTGATGACTTCGGAACAGAAACTACAGAGGAAGATAAAAATATCGCTTTCCATTTCGGCTATCAAGTTGTAGTTGAACGTCGCAGAAGCTTGGGGCAGGTCCCAAGATCCATGATGCCTGATAAGGTAAAACATTAACCTTTCAATATGTTTGTTTTCGTCCATAAATTTAATGTCTAACGACTTTGTTTAAATTAGGGGAGCAACACTACCGACGAGGCAAATAACCCAGTTTTAGAGCTAGATGTAGATGATCCTCACGTGCAACCTGATCATGGTAGTGGGGACCAGGCCGACAATGCTACTATCAGTGGGGGCCATGACGGTAATTAATTTCCACTTATAATTTTTTCTAATTATACCTTGATGGTTGTCCTTATAACGTTTTTTGTTTAAATGACAGAGAATGTTTCCCTTGAGGATCTTACCACTAGAGAGGAAGACAGGGCAACAGTCCCAACGGCGACAACTGGTGCACCAGGTAAATAATCTCATTGCGAATTTTTTTATTAATATTACCGAACTAGTTCAATGATATTTAAAAACTGACAATTAAAATTTAATATTATCTATTTTTGTAGGCGATGCCCCATCACTGGATGAGACCAGACATTGTGACAACGCAACTAGGTCATCGGCAACAACTGGTGCACCAGGTAAATAATCTCATTGCAATTTTTTTTATTAATATTACCGAACTAGTTAAATGATATTTAAAAAATGACAATTAAAATTTAATATTATCTGTTTTTGTAGGCGATGCCCCGTCACTGGATGAGACCAGACATCGTGACTATGCAACTAGGTCAGCGGTGACAACTGGTGCACTAGGTAAATAATCTTATTGCAATTTTTTTTATTAATATTACCGAACTAGTTCAATGATATTTAAAAACTGACAATTAAAATTTAATATTATCTGTTTTTGTAGGCGATGCCCCGTCGCTAGATGAGACTAGACATCGTGACTACGCAACTAGGTCAGCAGTGCGGGTCGAAAGGCATGAAACAGGAGAAGAGCATGATGATATTGATGATGTAATTAGGAGCTTTAAAAATAGGAAGAAGAAAAAGAAAATTCGATAATGTAAAATATTGTATTATTATAAGACAAACGTTACCATACTTGGAACGTTTTTTGCGTTATATAAAAAACTCATTTATCATACTATTTTTATGTCAAGCATTAATTGCAATGTTTCCTTGCGTACATTTTGTTGAATTTTTTTTTATTAGTTATTGAATTTTTTTTTTTTAATGCTCATGAAAGTAAAAAATGAAATATAGATTGGGTATTGGGGAATTGAGAGTGATGTGAGGGGGGGGGGGAGGGGCCATAAGAGCTTCCACGTTCACGTGGTTGGCCCTGTTTAGTAGAGAATAATTTATTGGAGCGATTTAATCTTGGAGAAAACCTCCCTCGATCCAGCGTAGCAACCAAAAAGTCACTGTTGACTTAGGTGCTACTCTTTCAAATCGTGGGAGTCTTGTTCCAAGTTCATGCGACTCCAATAAATTGTTCTTGAAACGAAGAGGAGCTTATTCAGGTATGTTTTGACATTTTCAACATATGTTCTAACATTATCATAAGAATGCATCTTAGAGTAAAAATACTACATCAATTAATTGTATTTATTGTATAGATAATGATGGATTTTGATTGACTTGGCAGTGCAGGTACAAATCCTCTTGCATCATGAGCAATACAACTTGTCAACCAGGGTCATGTCCAAGATATTTTTGCTTGTGCGCTTGACCAGGTTCGTAATGTCACATTTTTTAAGTTCCTTTACAGTTCATAATTCAATATTAAGCTTGTTCATGATTATTATCTAGGTTTTTTGTATGTGTTTTTTCATCTATTTAATTGTAAGCAACTCTGCATGTTTCCTGTTGTTCACTATGATTTCTCCCATTACCACTCCCAGGATGAATCCGACTTTATTGTTACATAGGTTACTTTATTGTTACTCTGATTTCTCCATTTACGATTTCATAGGTTACATCATGTAAAGTTGTCAATCTTTGGTTGGTGATGAGCTTTAGTTCTCTAGATTTGGGGCTTTTCTGATATTTTCTCCCTCATGTCATTCTTGCATCACCTCGTTGTTTAAGCATGCCAATTGTCTACCACTTGTACCAATTGGCACATGTCAATCTCTGAGTGGTGCCACATTTCACCTATTTCACCTATTGGCACATGTCAATCTTTGTCTTTTTGAGCATAGAAGGATTTTCTGCTAAACTTATTTCCCTTCTGCCAGTTCTTTGATTTATTTTTTTCTGATTCTTGAGCCTGATTCCTTGCTTTCTTGTGAGGACACTTAGCAGCATAGTGTCCAACTCTTCCACAGTTAAAGCACTTGAAAGGAATTTTACCTTTGTATTTACCTGAGCCTCTATCTGGTTTCTTGACAAATTTTTCTTCTTCTTCATCTGAGCAAGAGCATATTTATTCTTCTTCTTCTTTCTTCTTTTCTGTTTTAAAGGCTGCTTCCCTCGTACTTGGCTTCTTCTGTGGGAGCCTCATTTCATAGGCTGTTAGATTTCCAAGTAGCTGGTTCATGGTCAAGGTCTCCCAATTAGATGTTTCTTCTATTGCAGACACCTTTGGATTAAATATGGATGGAAGAGATCTTAGAATATTTTGTACAATTATACTTTCTGGCATTTTTTCTCCAAGAGCTTTCATATTGTTAATAATTTCTACAGTTTTTAGGAAGAAACTAGAAATGTCTTCATCATCATTCATTCTTAAGTTCTCAAATTGGGCTCTATAGACTTGAAGTTTGGCAGTCTTTACTTTCTTGTCTCCCTCATGTATATTCTCAAGAGTATCCCATATTTCTTTGGCAGAGTCTTTGTGCATTACTTTAATAAACTCTGCTTCACATAATCCATTCAAGATGGCATTCATGGCTTTTGCATTAACCACAAAATCTTGTTTTTTTTCTTTCTCCGTGTCAGTTGCCTTTGGGGAATATCCTAAATCCACTGCAGCCCAGACTTCTATTCCTAGAGACATTATGTATGTCCTCATTCTGATTTTCCAGAAAGCATAATTTTCACCAGTGAAGAAAGGGGCTTTGTTGGTTGAGCATCCTTCTTTACTAGCCATCTTGGGAACCTAGGATCTCCTTTCAGCTGTTAGACTGGTACTAAGGATCCTGCTCTGATACCAATTGTTGAACCTTTAGTTAAACTGAGAGGGGGGGGGGTGAATCAGTTTAACACATTCCTGATCTTTTAATTTAATTTAATGTGTGAGTAGTCTTAGAATGTAAGCAGCAAGTATTAGTATAATATAGTAGTAGACTTAATATGAGAGTAGCAGGTATTAAGCAGATGATACATATCAGTTCAATACATAAATATCATGCACAGAGACACCAGATATAAGTGGAAACCCATAAAGGGAGAAAACCACATCTTATTATTGTTGTGATGCAAAGGCAAGCTCCAACTCCCTCTCACCACTGTTTTTCTGCAGGCACCAACCCACAGGAGGCTCCTACCTCAATTCTGCAAGCTACAACTTGCAAGGAAGCACCAACTCCCTTCAATTTTCTGCAGGCACCAACCTACAGGAGGCTCCAACCTCAGTCAGCTACAACTGACAGCTATCAAGTTGCAACTTGATAGGGAAGCTCCAACTTCCTCAATTTATCAAACTGAATGTTTGCTGATTTACTTCAGATATCAACTCTGTTCTGTAGCTTCTCTTTCTGCTCTTCTTCTCTTAATCTTCTCTACCTTATTCTTCTATATTCTGCATTCTCAATATTTGTTGTCTTTCCTTATCTGACCTCTCTTGTGCATATCAATGTGATATTATATATAGAGTTCATCACATGACTCTTTACATTCCTCAGGGAATTTGAAGTGACTAGTCCTGACTTTTTGCCTTCTACCTTCTCATATCTTTTAACCAACTCATTTTAAAATTATAGCAATATGTACAAATTTCCATCCTACAGTGGGATTTTGTCTTTTCCTTAGGATACTTGCCTTTGCATCACAAACAATAAAAAAATTAATTACAACATTTACATTCACATTTTTAATTACATATTTCAATTTCACTCAGCTCCTTTTCTGGATTTTGGCTTTACTGGATTTGTCTTTTCCTACTGATATTAAGAACCTGTTCTGCATACACTTTTTTCACTGTCATCTGCATATTCCCTGTTTTCTGTGCTTATTCACCTGTCCAACTCATTCCTGTACATATTCCTGTCAAACCTGTAATCTCTGTGGATCTCTGCATGCTCTCCTCTTCTTTTTCTTTTTCATAATTGTATTCAAGTTTCATGCCCAATCATTTCCCAAGTCCGGGAAATCTCACAATCTCTACTTTGTTCTACGCTGGCAGTTTCAATGCTTAAATCTGGAGTGTTAATAAATCAACCATACTCCCAGTACTTTTCAATATTTCACTTAACTGTGTGTAAATGCATCCCAAAATTTCATTGTCCAATCATTTTCCCAATCCGGGCACTCTCGCATGTTCTCTTTATTCCACACTGGCAAACTTAATAAAAACAAGTCTGGTCATTTTTAATATCTCAATTCTTCAGTTATAATCCGACATTCCATTACATGTACATGTATTAGGCCCCGTTCACATATTTCATATTTCATATCGCGCCAATTAACCATATACAACTATTATAATCAACATAATACTTTGGTTATTAAAACCATGCAAATTGACCCTCAGCACGTTTAACCATATATGCATATTCCATATACATATTACGATGCCCTTCACATATACAGTCATTATATATAATATATCCACTCATATATTATTAGATAATCAGCAATCTTTTATTAATTAGAAACCTTAGTCTTCCACCGTATATTAATAACCTGTCAGAATTTAATAAACAATATAAACCAAATTCATTGTATATGACTCCGCCCCGGGCCCACAGCATAATCAAAGACCAATCAAACGCGCGCACTGTACCTTTGTTAACCCTCGGGCTCTTCCATTAAACTTCGTGCGGGTCCTGCTAGCGATCATCGTCAGATGTCGGCCCACCAGATCGACGGCTCCTGTCCATTTCGCTCTGTGTCCTGGTACGATAGTTAATGCGCGATGGCGCACGTTAAACGGCGGTTTTGGAATGTCGGTTGAGGACACGTGTTGATCAATCAATGGAATCGCTGCTCCTCCGGGCAATACCACTTATGGTCGATAGGCGGTGCGATGAAATCTACTTACGGCCTTTACTGTTCACGCTAAACCACTTCACTATTCCTCTCGCAAGGTTTCGTTCTCCACTCTAGGTTCCGATCCAACGCTTTTACTCCGGGTTCCGTTCTCCAACGATTTCAATTATATATATATATATATTGCTACGATTATGGTTCTGCCTTTTACTATGGTTCCGCCATACTCTGATGCAGAGTTCCGCTCCTTTTCTCGGTTTCGTTGCCTATATTATGTACAAGGGTTCTATCAAACAGTTAACCCCGAAACTCGTAGGATAATCACTACCAGGGCATCATTGGCTACCAAGTTTACACTGAAGCTTATGGCTACCAGAATTCAGAGATTGAGTCATTACACAGAGGCTTATAACTAAGAGAATTCAATTACACCATATTATCACCTTGGTTCCAGAGCACGGAGCGTCCAGTTAGAATTCTATACAAATTTCTATAGACAGAGGCGAAGCCTTTCATCAGGAACACATTCTCATTACTGAACATACAAGCAGATTCTCAAGGATATGAATTTTCTTCATTTTTCTGCAGAACTCCGCAAAAACCCTCACCACAGAGTTTATTTATTCGACACACACCAGGGATACAATATGCAATTGAGTCATTAATGCATAGATGGTTATATATCATAGCTCTTTCACATAGAATTCTTTGTATTCATTTCCTCTTTGCTGCCTCCTTTGTCTCTTTTGCCTTATGGATAGTTTAGGTGTTGCTCCTGTCTTTACCTTTGCCATCTCCTTTCCTTTGCCATCAATGACAACATTTCCAACATATTCAGCATAAGAGAAGATGGCCTCTGCTTTGGGCAGTATGACAACAATTTCCACATCTACCTCATTGGGTAACAATGGAAAGGGGAAGAAGTTGTGTGCAATGTTTGATAATTATGGCAGACAATTGTCTTCTCTTTCAGTTTTTTCACCCATTTCCTTTAATCGCTCAAGCAGAAGAGGGACTCTAAGATTACGCGACAGAGAGAAGGTAGTTAATACAAGAGATATGGAAAAGGAGTTGTACTTCAACAAGGATGGCTCAGTGACAAAAAAATTGCAGGTCAGAGAAAAAATTATGTTTAAAGGAAGGTCACCTGCACGTGAAACTTCACTGCAGTGGATCTTTCCTTGTCCACTTATATTCGATTTTAATGTGTTATTTTAATTTTTCATGGAGGTTTGTTTTGGCATATGGTCTGGCATTCAATTGCACACTTACTGAAAGCATTTTCAATTTGTCTTGCAGGCGGTGTGAACAAACTTGCTGATCTTGTTGGAGTCACCCTTGGGGCAAAGGGAAAAATGTTGTCTTGGAGAGCAAGCATGGTTCTCTGAAAATAGTTAATGATGGTGTGACAGTAGCTAAGGAGGTAATTTGTAGATGTGTGCTCGGGTTTTCTTTTTAACGTTGTATTAGTTCCCCCTCTTAAATGTCTTAGATTTGGTAGGCATAATTTGAAAACTCAAAGGTGAAAGGAAACATATTTGTTACCCAATGGTCTACTTGGCCTATGGACTAGCCACATTAGAGTAATGCATAAATATTTTCACAACAATAAAAGGAAAGGGTTATGGTTGAGTCAAATTTTATTGTTATTGACAGTGTAATGAAATGTATCTCAATGCTATGGTTTTGGCCTTTTTATTGGTTGAATTAGAGGACCCAGTTGAAAATATTGGGGCCAAGTAGGCCGGTTTTCCTTTTTGCTGATGGTTTGGTGTATCTAATTGAATTAGTTGCCTAAGGTATTTTTGGTTGCAAACTCCTTTTCATTTTTCATACAGTATTGGCCTTGTGGAATACATTTGATTGTGTGGTCTTATTAGATCTACAACATTTGTAGTTGTTTAGTCTTATGGCCGAGGTGCACTTTTATTATGGAAATAGTTGATGCAATATTGTCATTTAATCCTTACCGCAGGGTAGCATGGTGAGAAGTTTCTTGTGAAACATTTGGTATTCAAAATGACACTTGATCCTATACAGAATCATGCACTTGACTTCAAAATTCATATTCAAAGTGTGTCAGACAATTCTTGCAAAATTTCAAATATTTATGTTGTTTTAAACCATTATCTTTTTCATGTATTGGATGCTGAAAATGTGAAAAAGAATTTGGTATGAAACCAACTGGTGAATAATTTCCAACAAAACAACCACTTCCAAGACATGATTTAGAAGTAGAACATATGTACTTATGAAGCATAGAAAGATATCCTTGATGCATTGTAAATGTTTGGCTAGGGTTATTTTTGGAGAAAATATCTCCTTATTCCTAGAATAGTGATCTTCAATACAAGTAAATGCCAGAGAAGAGAGATCATCGTGTGACGCAACAAAACTGAAATTGGACCCCTAAGGAGAGCTGGTGTGTCTACAATCACTCTGTCAGCATTTTCCCTTGGTTTACCCCGTTCTTTTCCTCCAGCCTGAGTCTTAATTGAATTCTTCTTTCTTTGGGTTTATTTTAGGCAAGATACATGAAAAAACTTATGAATGCAAGAAGAAGGAAAATATAACTTCTATACCACTTGTGCAATCCTATGAATAATTATTTAGGGCCATAACAGTTTTCAATTTTGAGCTAATTATTTATTCTTCTTTTTCTTGAATGAAGATTGCTTATAATGCTATAATCTAAAAAATACCCAATTACTCTCCTCAAATTATCTTTCACTTCAATGTTGTTCCCCTTGTTGTTTTATCATGTTTCATGTCATTTGAAGGTTTTCCATAATAATTTTCAAAGTTTCTTTAGTATTTTCCATATGTGACTCTGTTTCCTATACTTTGGACTTGTCTTGCAAAAAGTATGAGATACTAGGAGTTGGATATCCATAAAGGGCCTTAAATGGGGAAATTTTAGTAGATGTGTGGTAGGTAGTATGATAGTATCATATTACCATTCTTCCTTGAGGAACCCACTTCATCCATTAAGATTTATTTTCTAAAGAGTAACATTGTAGATAACCTTAAAAACATTTGTTAACTATTTTTGTTTGACCATTTGATTGTGTTTGATATGTAGAACTCATGGCAACTAGTGTTTATCCACTCATATTAAATAATTATTTCCAAAAGTTTCTTGTTACTATTACTTTAGGAAAACCATGAAGACTATGAATTTCTTTCACGGACACTTCTGCCACTTGGCTTTTTGTTTATGTACTTTGAGCTCTACAAAAAAATCTACAAAATTTGTCTATATAAATGACCACAAAAATGTAATACTTACCTTTATATTTCAGTAACCCTGTAATAAAGTCTATTGATATATCTTCTAGTCTTTGAATATGTATGTGGAATGGTTGAAGTAACCCTAGAGATTTTACTATCTCTCTTTTAATTATTATGCAAACCAGACCTTCTCTTACAAAATTTTGAATATCTTTCTTCATTCCTTACAAAAATATATTTTTTGATCCTTTGAGATGTTTTAAGGAACCTTGCATCCTACCATCAGAGATACATGGGACTCCGTTAATTTTTTTTTATTCAAATATGCTTGCGTGCATAAAAATATTCTACATTTGCACCAAAGTATATCTCTCTTTCACTCCCAATGCTTCATAGAGTTCATCCCATCCTTTAAAAATATTAGTTTTTGTTTAGTACTATTGTCATTTTTCCATTATGGCAAGCTTCTTCTAGCCACCTTGGAATAGAAAATGTAATTGGATATAAATTTGAGGCCTCTTCTATTTTAGAAAGAGCATCATGTACTAAATTTTCCTTACCCTTTTTGCAGATTATCTCAAAATTAAAACTTTGCATTTTTTCTCCTTATTTTTGTTAATCTTCCAATGAAATCCATAGCTTCAAAAAATACTTTATGCTATCATGGTATATCTTGACTTTAAAGTGCCTCCCAATGATATACTATCCCCATTTTTTATTGCATGTAATATTGCTTCCATTTATTTTTCATACATAGATTTCACCAAATATTTTCTTTGAATTCCTTGCTTTTAAAAGCCAATGATATCCCTTATTGTGTTAATGTTACGTAAATTCCTTGTCCTTGTGCCTCACACTCTACTATGAATGTTTTACCAAAAGTAGGTGCAACCGATGTTGGTGTAGAAGACATGGCATCCATTGAAAGAGAGAATGCCAAAGTAGCCTCATCATTCCATATAAATGATATTTTCTTCAAGAGATATGTGAGTGGACTTGAAATGCATGCATAATTTTTAAAAAATGATCAATAATATCATGTAAGTCTAAAAAATCTTCTAAGAACCTTGATTTTCTTAGGAATAGGTCATTTTGTAATAGCTTGCATCTTTTGAGGCTCCAACTTCACTCCTTCCTTTAAAACAATATGAACCAAATACTCGAATTCTTATTCCCAAAAGCACATTTGGATATTTTTACATAAAAATGATTGTTCTCAATAATTATTTATATAAATTTTCCACACGTTTAGTGTGGTATTCCCATGATTTATTATAAATATGTGTATTATCAAAGAAAACCAACACAAATTTTATAAGATGGGATCAAACAAAATTTTTCTTAAGTCGAGCCCGCCGGACTTCAAATGGCGATAAACCATAATTCAAACCAAATTCGCGTTACAAAATAGCCTGCTAACGTCGGCCAATTTTGTGACGCGAAAACCAAATGAATTCTGCCCTAATCTTTTTCGGGTCCGAAGTTGGGCTGGCGTACGGAGGGAGAGTTGTGACGTGAATTTCTTATCAAATTCCCCCTAATATTTTTCAGAGTCCGGATTTCCACTGCGCAAGCGGCCCAAACAAAGACCCGCTCCAATCAATTTCTGCCACGTGTCCTCAATCAAAACTTGCCCTGTTCCCGGCTGCGAGTGCATTCGATGGCGTTTAAGGCGATGGGACATGATGTGGCGATTTCATATCAATCGCATTAACATTTAATGCTGTTCAATTAAGTTTTCACATCAAATTCGCATTAATTAAGTTTTAACACTGTTCAAGATCGTACCTCCACTCCTGTGAGCGATTCTGCATGCTCCAATATGATCCGGCCTTCGGCTCTCATTATTAATGATTAGAGATTTATTATGACGGGCGTCCTTTGATTGCATTGCAGTCAGGTCGACAAAATGGCGTTTCGCTATGGTTTTTCAGACGAGCCGGTTGCTGGATTACACTGCCTGCTAACTGTGACGATAAGGAGAAGTGGCCAGCTGAACTGCTGCCTAGACCTTGATGCATATCTGCATTTCTCTCGGTTCTGTCTCTGTCTGTCTTCCTCTCTTTCTTGTAATTCTGCTTCTCCGTCTCCTCTTGTGCCCACTGCGCCTGAGACTGCACCCATGGTGCCGAATTGTGGAGGAACGACTGGAGGAGTAGTTTGGTTAATTTGTTTTTCTTGCTTAGCAGGCCCACTTAATTGGGCTGCTTTTAGATTATTTTACTGTGCTAAACCTTTGTAATATTTTTGAATTCTGTAAATTAAACGTTCAAGACTGGTTTCCCCGTATGAGGGCAGTCTTCTTAATTTTTTGATTTTTTGATGACAAATTTTCCATGAGTCTGGCCAGGCAATGTTTTTGACTTCGGTGTAATTTTATTTCCAATATTAATAGATTAACTTTACTTAGAATTCTCACATGATTAGCTTTTTTCTTGATCTGTTCAAGGATTTTGGGTACTTTGATTTGTATTTGGAACAATGGACGTCGGTACTCTATCTATTGCTTTACTATTCTACATACTGCTATTTCACTTTCTTATAGATGACTTGGGCATATTTGGATGCTTTCTCAGATTGTCGATAATCTCCATGTGGACCATTACTGGATTTTATATCATGTCCCTGTATGTGACATAGGGTATTTTTCTATCATTGTCTGGGGTGGGACTTCCACTTTTCTGGATGGATATTTGGGTTCCAATCTTCAGATGTGAAAATGTAATGACTTCATGGATTGTTTTACTTCATATAATATATTCAAAACAACGTTTTTTCTCGTGAAAAAAAAATGATTAATGTTTATCACTCTGCCTTCAAAACTAGCGATGCTGGTCTATGTTGCTGGTTTATTGATATGGTCTCATGGTCTTTTTATATTTGGGACATATCACACTCCTCACATGATTAGCGTTTTTCTCTGTTCAAGGATTTTTGGTACTTTAATTTGTATTTGGAACAATGGACGTCGGTACTCTATCTGTTGTTTTACTATTCTACATACTGCTATTTCACTTTCTTATATATGCCTCGGGCATATTTGGATGCTTTCTCAGATTTGTCGATAATCTCCATGTGGACCGTTACTAGGTTTTATATCAAGTCCCTGTATGTGACATGGGGTATTTTTCTATCACTGTCTGGGGTGGGACTTCCACTTTTCTGGATGGATATTTGGGTTCCAATCTTCAGATGTGAAAATGTAATAACTTCATGGACTATTTTACTTCATATAATATATTCAAAACAACATTTCTTCTCTTGTGAAAAAAAAATGATTAATGTTTATCACTCTGCCTTCAAAACTAGCGATGCTGGTTTATTGATATGGCCTGATGGTCTTTTTATATTTTGGACATATCACACTCCTCACATTATTAGCGTTTTTCTCTGTTCAAGGATTTTGGGTACTTTACTTTGTATTTGGAACAATGGACGTCGGTATTCTATCTGTGCTTTACTATTCTACATACTGCTATTTCACTTTCTTATAGATGCCTCGGGCATATTTGGATGCTTTCTCAGATTTGTCGATAATCTCCATGTGGACCGTTACTGGGTTTTATATCAAGTCCCTGTATGTGACATGCGGTATTTTTCTATCATTGTCTGGGGTGGGACTTCCACTTTTCTGGATGGATATTTGGGTTCCAATCTTTAGATGTGAAAATGTAATGACTTCATGGACTGTTTTACTTCATATAATATATTCAAAACAACATTTTTCCTCTTTTAAAATTTCATTTTTTTTTTTAAATTGAACCCGCCGTCGGAATACAGGTGCCTTGTAAGCGTCAGAATTGCAACAGCTTTAAAATGTCGGAAGAGCGACAACATAAAAACGTCGGAACACATTTCGTCGGAATTGCGACAGATTACAAACGTTGGAAGCGCGATGTTAAAAACGTCGGACCACATTTCGTCGGAATTGCGACAGATTACAAACGTCAGAAGAGCGACGTTGAAACGTCGGACCACATTGCGTCGGAATTGTGACCATTTAGAAACGTCGGAAGAGCGACGTTAAAAACGTCGGACCACATTTCATCAGAAGTGCGACAGCTTACAAACGTCGGAACCGCGACGGTTTGGGAGACATCGAAAAGGCGACGCCTGTTCGGAAGCGACGGAAGAAGCGTCGATAGTGCGACACTTTTTAATTGTGTCGGAACTGCGACGGCATGAGAAACCACATTTTTCCCACCCTCAAACTGTCGCTCTTGCGACAACTATGTGTCGGAATAGCGACGAATTGGCCGTCGGAATTTCCGCCAAATTTTGTAGTGTCCCCTTGAATTTTCCATTTGATGGTTTGAAAGCTGGTTTATTTGAATGATCATCTTTATCATTTCTACCCCTGTTTTCAAGATGAATGACCTTTACACTGGCCGAGTAAATAGTAGTAGGTTCAAACATTAACAATGAATGTATAATGTAACTATGTAATGACCCAATATACTTAGTTACCAATTCAGGTGAATCTAATGAAATGCCCAAACTTAGTGCTTGTTTTCTAAATTCCTCGGTAAAGCCTTGCACGTTTTGGCCTTTTCCTTGCCTTAGGTACTGCCACTCCATTAAGGTTTTTTGCTTATAACCCAAGGGAAAGAATTGATCTTTAAGTGCAGCAATAAAAATTGACCATGAGGAAAGAAGGTTACCCAAATTATTGTTGCCTTGAATTTTTATCTCCCACCAGATGAGAGCGGTGCCATTCAGTCGAAGAGAAGCCAATTAGATCTTTGCCTCACCCTCCACAATCTACTGAATCATGCAGTAGAGTTCAAGCTACCTAATCCAGTTGTTAAGTTTCTTTGAATTACTTTCACCATTATACATGGGAAGATCAAATTTGACATCTAACTTAAAGAAAGGTTTATTAGATGAATTTCCTGAATTCCTATGATGATGGTGAGAAAAGGAGGAATAACTTTCACTCGCGGGAGGAGAAGGAGGTGGATCTCCTCCATTATATCCATGCCCTGAACCTTGTCCTTTTGAAGCATTATCTCCTGCTTTCTCTAGTTTCTCAAGTCTATATAACAACTTCTCGACCCGATCTGCCATGGTGTAGAAGGTCTTGCGGAATTTTAGCTTCTCCTCATTTCGAACATTGTCATCCATGTTTCTTCTTTGATGTGCATGTCCCACTTCAGGAAAAAGACTTTATTTTCCCTTAGCCTATTCGTAGCCTATTTCTAGTTATCATACAAACATGCAATTCACATCTACAAATACCTGCTCTGATACTACTTGATCCAAAATCTTTTTCTTTGAGATGTATTAAATAATTACATGTAAAATTGAATCTTAACCATGAAAATTTAAAGGCATAAACATAAGAAGAGAGAAGCACTTAAAATCATGCAAGAAGACAAGGAATTGATATCCGAGTTCGTCTAGGAGGGACTACGTCTCCAGCCGCTTCTCAATCAGCGAGGAGGCCCTCTTTCATTAAGCGGCAAATAAAATGAAAGTACAAGCATAAATGAAAAATTACACCCTTATACCTCCATAGTTGAAAGTGCCCGAAAATTGGAGACCTTTGAAGAAGAAATGGACAGTACCGTTGGATTTGTAGCGCTGAGAGGTACATAATCCATATAAAATTTACCTAATTATGATGCTGGACAAATCTAGCCCCTCTGGAAATGGACTCAATTCATGGTTTTGTCCCCCTTCCTGCAAAGCGCTCATGGTTTCACTTCGTCTTGTACTTTGTGCCACTCCTGGCCTGCCTGGGTGCACTTCTAAAATGAATGGTTTAAGTATGTGAGGCTGCGAAGACTCCCAAATGGAGCCGCCAGCCAGATCAATTTGAGATCCTTTATTTCTTGGAGGGGGTCAGGTGGTCAAACCCCACCCCCTTCGTAATAAGTCTGAGTTGGTTTTAATAGTCTACACATGTTCTTTTTTAAACTCCATTGTATATATATTTAATACAAGTGTGGTAAGTTGGGGGGCAGGCCCACATTGGGTGGCCCTCCCCATATACTCTGTCGGCTCCATATGTATATATGGTGGTGGGTTGCGGCCACGGGGTCATGATTGTTGGCCCCACCCTTTTAATACATTGACATTTGCTAGAAATGTGGGGGGGTCATGGCCGCCAACCCCCTTTTTTTATTATATTTTTGCTGTGACCGTTGGGTAGGACGAGGGTCATGGCCCACCCTGCCCATTTTAATATATATATTTTTTATTCTTAAAACCAACTAGTCATTTTTAAATTTTCTAGAAATTGACCGAAGGAGTCAATTTAAGTGTCCCACAATTTCACCCGAAATCTGATCGGAGTTGGCCTGAAACCGATGGCTGGATTTCTACAAATTTTTTTCCTCCGTAAGCTTCCACATCACCAAGTCAACCCTCAAACTTTGACTACTTCAAACTCCTCCATACGGACTCGGAATTGAGTGTCATATGCGCTGTTGGAATCAGAAAGACGATATCTTCAACTTGACACTAATTTTTCCACATTTCTGACACTTTTATTTTTTAGCCTTTGTACTTAAGCCACTTGTACTTGGACTTGTTCGATCCTCTTGGATTAGATACTGCTGTGCATCCCCGCATTTCTACAAAAATTCTCAAGGGAAAGTAAGTGTTCTTGCAAACCAAGAGCAGATTTAACAATTAGAATAAGGTCATCTACATACAAAAGAAGCCTAATATCATATGTGGAAATCTCCATCTACCACAAATATAAAACCATTTCAAGTTCATGTCTCAAAGACATTAGAAAGTGTGAAAATGCGTGCGAATGTACAATGCGGGGAGAGGAGGGAGCAGGCAACACTCACACATTAAATAATATGTCACCGAAAGAGCTAGAAAGGTAGTTTTATGGACACCAAGATATTTATATCCTCTTAAGCTCTGTCAATCTACCTGGAAGAATTTTGCAGCCTCTTACAGTAGTTTTGGCCTCATTTTAGCATTTATTTTGTGCATTTTTCTTTTTCTCTGCATAAATTTATGATACATAAGGTAGTTGGTCAGTTGGGGGTGTATTGGTTAAATCATAATAGTATTAAACCCAAATTACAAGTAATTTTTCACCTCTAGTTTATGATTTTAATATTTCGTACATCGAATTGAATTTTATTATTGTGGCTCATCCCTTCAAATCCCCTTTCACCATCCCTTCTTTCATCCTGAAGTGTGCATTCAAAAAAGCCAATGGCCTAGATTTGGACTAACCCATGTATTTATTCACTAAAAATGGGAACAATCGTTTAGAGGGTTCAAAGGATAAAGCAGCCAGAACTGCACCACACATGAACACATCACCCTCCCTACACATATTCATTACTCCTACAACTTTACCCAAAATGTTGGAGCTCGCATCCAATAGTGGGGCTGATCGTTCTCCCATTCCCTTGAATAAAAACTCCATGCATTTCTTTAATTTTGTTCTCTCCTCTTCCCTCATGTTCATCAAACTCACGTAACTGGCCAGGCCGCTCCACATTCTGCATAATTAAATATCACTCCTATTCTTTTCCCCTTCTAAGAAATGGATTGCAATTTGAACGATATGTTGGCAATCGATAATTCTAACGATCTGATTCCTTAACATGTTGCATATATCGAGGAGACTGATTGTGTCCTACAGATACTTGTTTACCCACTTACTACACTTTGGATGTAAATCAAGAGCTTGGAAAATATGGTGGGAAAAGAGCTCCTCTTGCTTGTTGTAGCCAATGCACATTGGGATACGAACATTCCTCATCATAGAAATCAATTGTTGCAGATTGATTGCCAAGCAATAAAAAGATTGGGTTGAGTACAAGTTTTGTAGTGACGAACAGTGGCTGAGGAGGATCTAGCATTAAATGAAATTGGGGGAGAAAATCCATGAAAAGAAGTGCTTGTTGAAGAAAATACAGATGACGATGATCGGACCATAATTTATTTTCAGGTTTCTCACGTTTCTCCAAACAAAACGGGAGAAGCGGATTGATGGGAATGGAACTAAAGGTAAGGACAATATAAGAATGAATGCAACATTTATGAGATCATTTCGTCCAACCTATTCCCCAAATATCTCTGACTATAATCGCAGGGTGATTGGCTATGATCCTCGACATTTCAACTCTGCGCTTCCTCAACATAATGAACAACAACTTCAGTTGTGATATCCCGACCAAAATTTCGAACCGAAGAGTATAGGCAGCGGTAAAGTTGTGGTTGTGTATCAACGTTGAGCCACGTGGGAAAATAGTGGATAGAGGACGACGAAATGTAAGCTTTTTGATTCGCTGTAGTGAATAGTGTTTGAAAATCAAAAGTCGGTATATAGAACATCTCCAACGTAAATATCAGTGACGAAGTGCAGCACAAACATATCTACTTTATGTATATTTATTTTTGGTTTTTTTTGTGTGGATGTCATAGGATTTTATACATACTTTGTTGATAGATCATATGGATATGTTATCAGAGCATCTACTACATGTAATTTTCATATCATCATAAATAGAAATTTCTATTTTTCCTTGGGAAAAAAAAAAAAAAAAAAAAAAAAAAAAAAAAAAAATATATATATATATATATATATATATATATATATATATATATATATATATATATTAATTTTAGAATTTAATTGAATTAAATCCAAATATCTCCAAATTAAAAATACCTATTGAGATTTGCAATTTTTTGGGAAGAAAAAACTATCAAATTTCTATGGCAGAAGAATTGATTATATGACAAATGTTGAAAAGAATTAAGAATTAAATGCATGATGCTATGACAAATATTGAAAATAATTAAGAATTAAATGTGTGATGTTTCAAGGAAGTGTGGTTGTAAGAAGTGATTGGATTGTGTTAGCATTTTCTTAAAAAAATTAAAGAACTTTATCGATATCAAAAATAACAATTAAATTCAAATATATAATATGTTTTAACAATATATAAACTGGCACAAACATTTTAGTAAATATGGTTGAAATACGTCGATAGAAGTTAATGGCATAGATTAAATATTCATAATAATTTGATATTGATAATGATATAGTAAAAAAATAATATTATAAAAATAATTATTATATTATGAAATCTTAAGTAATAATAAAAATTTTTAAAAAAAAATTATTATAATATAATAATTAATTAATAATTAATATCAAGCAAATTAATAATTTTAATTAATGATAATTTTAATAATTAATAATATCAATACTATTATTAATAATACTAAATAGTAATAATTCATATAAACCGTTATTATTATTATTAGAAATAGAAAAACCAACCCATGGTATGACAAAGATTGTAAAAGTGCGAGGAGAGCAATTAAGGAAGCTGTTGATGAATCTCTCAAAATTAACAAGATAAAAATCTACAAAGCCCTAACTAAAAGGAAAAAAAGGCAATATATTCGTAAAATACAAGAGAATCTCTTACACCTCTCTAAGGTGGCTCCTAAGAAATTCTAGAGGCAGATTCTAACTACGAAAACTAAAGATAATAATAAAATTTCTTTACACGATTGGAATTCCTATCTTAAAAAGCTTTATGAATCTCCAAATGCTAGGGATTTTGAAACCCTGCTCACAACGAAAGAGGTTTTCTCATTAGAAGACATTGATTTTGGGGTTAAACACCTGGAAAATGGGAAAGCTAAAGACATTGAAGGTTACTAGGTGGAAATCTTAAAAATTGGAGGTCATGTCCTCATCCCCCACATCCACAAGCTTTTCAACCAAGTGGTCAAGCAAGGGTTCCCTAAACCTTGGACTCATAGCCTCATTATTCCTATTTTTAAAAGTGGGGATACAAATAACCCCTCTAATTATCGAACAATTATGATCAGCCCTGTCTTAGCCAAGTTATATGGTATTATTTTGGAAAAGAAGTTGAGCATTTGGCTTGAAAGTGAAGGTAAGCGGGCTAAAGGCCAAGCAAGTTTTAGAAGGCAACACTCAACAACAGACCACCTCGTTATGCTTAGGATCATTGTGGAAGAATGTCCCAATGATAAATCCAATCTCTTATGTTGCTTTGTGGACTTTAGAAAGGCTTTCGATACGGTTCCTAGAAATAACCTATGGAATATATTATAACAGCTAAATGTTCCTTTCGAGCTAAGAGCGGCCGCTATAAGGTTATACGAGAATGTAATTGCCAAGTTAAAGAGAAATGAGGGGTGGTTGAAAGATATTAAGTGTAATATCGGAGTTAAACAAGGTTGCCCCCTCTCCCCTACCCTATTTGGCATTTACATCGACAAGCTAGAAGGTTGTTTAGAGGAAGCAGGATGTGTTGGCACGATCTTAGCTGGGATAGTTATCATTATTCTTCTCTATGCTGACGATATTTTTCTTCTCGTAAGGTGCCCATCTGATCTTGATAGGCAACTTAGAATTCTTAAGGATTTATGCTCTACCATGGGTATGTCTGTTAACACTGAAAAAATAAAAGTTATGATTATCAAATCCAAGAAGGACACTTACGCTAATTTTATGTATGACAATAGTAACTTGGAGGAAGTGTCTTCTTACAAGTACCTAGGAATTTATATTCATCACAAGCTCAATTGGAACTATAGCATTCAAAAAAGGATTAATGAGGGGTGGAAAGCTTATTTTGGTCTTGAAAATAATTGTAAAACGGAAAACCTCGTAATGTGGGTGTTGACGGGAAAATATGTCCGGCCAACAGTAGGGGATCTCCCCGGTAGAAAGTCCCAATTAGACTTTGAACCGTTTGGAGTAGGGATCCCGTCCGGGGTGTGGGTCCGGCTACCACTTAAATGACTATCTCTTCGGCTTCGAGCAACCTGATCGAAACTGCAAACATACACTTATTAACACGATATAGAATACATGACTGATGAATAAAACCGATATATGACACTGTGCATAGCAAGGTAATAGACAAAATGCATAAACTCAGGAAATGTCGTTAGCAACACATCTATGAGGTATGCATGCGAGATAATCTGACCGCCAAAGAAACAATCCTTTGTGGTAAGAATACCCCTTAACTTTCCGAAGGATATAACGAGATGCTAATAAAATAGTTCATTAACATTCATCATGAAGTAAATAATAACTTGAGCATCATCAACACAATCACAGATAACTATGGTGCATGAATGACACCATTAATAACACAGATTCATTAACCAAAAGATATTCTGAAGCTACATGCAGAATACACACAATGTTGTCACGGCTAAACACATCATCCAATCAAAGGGGTTTTAACATGTATTGTATTTCATATATCAAGAGTATGCTTTCAATGATAATGCAATAATGCTCAAATTCAAAAGCATTTCACTTTACAATGCCCCCTATAGGTATTTATGATCTAATAAACAAGACTTATGGCCTTCCGATCGCTCAACTTCCTCGCTGACAAAATCCATGGTGTCGACCAAGTTCGTTAATGCATTTATGACCTGGTCGATGATGCGATCAGACTGGTTGAAGATACGACCTCATGACCTCTTTGGAACTATGAAGGTGTGGTCGCAAGACTCTGAAGAAGTCGTGAGCGTCGGCTTCTTGCTCATGGTCTCCTTCCCCTAAGCCCTGTAATCCGCATAGGAGCGACAAGAGGGTTTTCCTCTTTTATCCGATGCATACATTCTAGAGCATTTGGCACCAGAGTCTCCTTCTTCTGGGAGATCAGCATTGAGAGAGAAGCAAGCTTGGTGTAGATTTGCACTGGAGTGACAAGCAATCGGTTCAGATTCTCTTGTGATGCCTTGGACCTGCATAAGAAAAGCTGTTCACATTATTCCTACGGCCGTAACAAAACTGACTGCAGACCCTGCACCCTGCTCCTACCTACTCCTTTCATTTAGTGCCCCTAATGATGGAATGAGCTTGGGTTGTGCTTATGAGTCAGATACCAACTAGGAGCCGTTATACGTTACATTAAATTTTACTGTCCATCTTCCTTTTGGATGTGCTTGTCTTTGACTCCATACTCATCCGAATCGTACTTTGTTTTGCGTTTAACTTAACCCTTCCCGCACGTGTTCGGGAGCTTGCCGATACTGGGTTGTCCAATCTATCATTTTGTCCGTCGCCGAGGCTTCCTTTTCCTGAGCCGTTTCAGCTGCTATTTCTTCCCGTCTCCGCTAACGGCGAATGCAAATCTGTGAGAACATTTCCTGGTATACTTGCCTCATTGTCATCTCCAACACATCATATTCCTTCCTGACCGCCAGTGGGACTTCATTCACCTGAGCGGGCCTACCCTGGAGCTGGAGCATCTCATTTTCCAGCCTTGATTTTTCCTGCTCTGCCGCTTTTAGCCGGTTCTGTAAGGAAATAATTTCTCTGCTCATCCTTGTGACATTTTCTTCTGTGGCTGCGGCAAAAGAGGTGCCTGCTGACGCTATCATAACCGGATTTGTCCTTGTGTCTGGGACAATGTCCTTTCCGGTGGAGACTGTGGAGATGGCAGGGTAGCCTGACGTCAAGGATTTCCTCTTCTCTTGCCGTATCTTGAAAGAGAATTGGTCAAAGGTTAATCTGGTCAAGTCGAAGACTTCTTCTTCTTGCTCCCCCAGAAAGTCATCAACACCGAGGGCACCTCCCGCGCCACCTGCAGGAATATTCAGGGGAGATAGATCAATGTCATCTATGAGCTCGTCCTCTACATCCTGTGTTTGACCTTTTTCTCTCTCCTTTTGCAGACGCTCCGCCTCCGCCTTGTCATGTTCTTCTTTCTTCCGGCGTTCGGCCTCAGCCTCTGCTTCCTTTTCCTGTTTCCTCTTCCTCTCGCGCTTAAGCTCCTGTTTCCGCGCTTCTGGCCACGACGTCGACCTTATCGAAGTTCCTCTTTTTCGTTACCTTTTTCGCGTCGTGCCTCTTTTCCTTTCTTTCTCCTCCTTTTTCTTTCGTCTGCTCGACTCTTTCTGCGTTTCTCTTCCCTTTCCTTTTCTTCTCCTCTTCAAATTGGGCCCGCCGTTTCCCTTGTCGATCCAGTACGTTCCGTACGGCCCGTGTTCTTATCTTTGGAGGAGGAAGAACTCCAATGTTCTCAGATGTACTTTCTCCTTCCGGTCGTGTCGATTAGTGGCGAGATGCCGAAGTTTGTGACAGTGAAACTTCTTTCTCTCATCTCATCCGCGCTGACAAGTTGATAACTCCATTCGAAATTGGCCTTTTGAAGAATGTCTGTGAAATCATTCCGATCGGATCGTGTGTTCGAGTCTGATTTCGGGCAGATAGCTTTTCACTCCTTCACGTCACTTTCCGGGAATCTTTGACCGTATAGGCACAAATGGTGAGAGGTAGAGCAGGCCAAGGTTTCTTCTTCCCTTTGGTAAGGACGTTAGAGAAGCCCGTGGTCATCTGGAAACACACCTCCTGTATGAGCACCTTATCGGTAATAAACTTAGGTAGAGCGTGTGGTGCTTTAAACGAGCCAAATACTCGGATGATTGTGAATTCGGCGAATGGGAACCAGTGTGCCACCTGACCCAGTGTTTCCATTGCTCGCCAAGACATGCAGGGGGTGTCCTGACCAAATAGTTTCCCGTAGAGGGCGCGAATGAATATGTGAGAGATTTGTTCGATGTCCGACTTGTACCTGGATTCCCAGAATACCCTGGTCTGTAAGTGTATTGCCTGGGTCTGTTCGGGGTCCCAATTATGTGGCCATCCCTCAACATGCATCTGGGCACAGACAGCATCTAACAGATACGAAGCCATGTATAATTCTAAAGGCGCTCCCTCATCTGGGGCTAAAGCTGAGGCCAAATTTGTGTGCATGGAGCCCATTAATATTCCTGCCCAATTGAATCGAGCGCCGTGGACTGTTACGTGTTCCATGATGGTTGCCCATGTTCCGTTGAAGGTGGTGGCGTCCGAACGCCCATATATCCTGCACAGCATGGCGGCAACTAGCTTATAAACCTTCCTCAGACTGCCCACCGGGTACTCCTGGTCCTTTTTTATCTTAAATTTGTCTGGTTCTGCCCACCATCTTCTGATCGTGTCAACCATCGGCATTTCATTTGCAGCAAACCATCTTGGGGTGAAATTCACCTCTGCTTTGGGTAGCGAGTAGTAGACCTGTGCTCTTGAACTTTCCAATGTTGCGAAAGCTTTCCCTGCACTATCTCGGATTGTGAAGCTTTTCGGATCAGTCTTCTGTATGATCCAGTCCAACATCTTTGGGCACGGAAAGATGGCAGGATGCGACCCGACTAGGTGTAATCTGGACCTTTTTACTTTCAGGTATATTTCACGGTCCGGGAGATCTTCTGGGAAATCTTCTTCTAGCATGGCGAACTCACGATATACTTCATACCACCTAAGGCTATCCTCCTTTGCGAAGGTGCAAAGGGTGTCTCTGTATATTGGCGGCGGAGATATTTGTATGTCTGCGTCTGATTCTTCCTCCACCACCTGCCTGCTTCTCCTTCGGGATACCCGGGGTGCCATATTGCTAGAGTCGGAGGGGACCGGTACTGTGTCTGCTCTGAATTCACCTGCCGGAAGAAAACGCGCCAGTCGACCTGTCAGAGCAATTTCGCGGTTTTCGCTGAGAGTCACAAATGCGACCTAGCGACCCGACCTTATATAAAAAGGTCGCACGTGCGGACATTAAATGAGGTCGCAAGTTTTAAGTTTGCGACCTTCCGACCTTGCGACCTTCAGGTCGCTAGGTCGCAAAGGTTGTTGAGTCGCTAATTTCTCTAAAACTTCATTTTGCGACCTTGCGACCTTGCGACCTCAAGGTCGCTAGGTCGCAAGGTCACAAGTTGATAAAATGCTGACTCTTGCGACCTGGCGATCTGTGCGACCTTAAGGTCGCAGAGTCGCATAGGTCGCATGGGTCGCAAATAATGTGTATGCGACTTAGCGACTTGCCTTTAGAACTTTACTTAGATTTTTTCCTTCTTTAGTTTTTAAGGGGGGGCTCCAAAAATGTTGAAGTGTGTGTTATGATTTTACGTAATTTTTGGAGGGTGTTGTAGGAGCTACAACAAATGGCGATTCACTGGATGAATTCAGAGTCTCTGCTGATGAAGGGTCGATGAGGGAGGAGGGAGGGGTCTAACACTTGCTTGTTCTTTTACCTCATAGTTTACACTTTCCTCCCTTTGCCATCCCGCTTAGTCGCCTGCCCTTTTGGCTTGTTGGGTGCAGATCAACCGAATTTTAATTCCTCACGCTTCCAGGATCGAGAGGGTCGGGGAAACCTTGGGCCACTGCAGGGTCCGGTACAATTATTTCGTCCTCACGGTGTTGCTCCGCTGCCAGCGAACCTCTCGGCTCCGGCGGAGTCACTGCCTAAGGAGTCGTGAACGTTGCTCCACTGCCAGCGAGCCTGGTCAGTACCCCGGCGGAGTCGTTACAACACCTCTCTGCGCAGGAAGCCTTTCTCAATCCTTTACCCTTTATTCATGTGCAATTGCACTTATTTGAGAATGTGCCTGTGGCACTTATTTAGATGGGCATATTTTGCCTGGGCGGATGAGGGATCACGACTTATTTTGCTTGCAGAGAGGTTGCTCCTGGTCTCGTATGAGGACTCGGGTTTTTCCCGGATGACCTGCACTTCCCTTGAGTTAGCCCTGTTCCCTCACGATCCGGTTGCTGCTATGCAAGACCTTTTCTGCCTGCACCCTTTTAAGCCGCTAGGTGGTTCTTTATGCTTGAAGGCTCTGGTAAGACCGTGTATCATCCTTAGGTGCCCATTACAAGCGAGTTTCGACCGCTCCGTGTTTTGCGGGAAGGGCCTTTCATCAGCACAGAACCTCTTCAAGGAGTGAGCCGGTTGCGGGCAGCTTAGACAAGGTTTTTCTTTGAAGAGTTTAGAGAAAGGTTTATTTCTTCCTTTTATTTTATTTTTTATTTTTATTTTTTTTTTAACATGTAAAAAGGGGTTTAAGTAAAATAGTGTTTGAGATCATGCCCGTTTACCGGGAGGACCTCGACTCTTCCTTCCAGAGTCTGCAAACGGAAGGTATGGGAACCTACCTTTTCTTTAACCTGAAAGGGACCTATCCATAGTGCTTGAAATTTGGCATGTTTTCCTTTTTCTTCGTGTGCTTTATCCCATTTTAGGACAAGGTCTCCTACTTCAAATTTTTTTATCTCCTGCAGACTTTTTATCGAACCATTTCTTGATCCGACTCTGGTGTATGGCGAATTTCTCCCGAGTTTTCTGCCTTTCCTCTTCTAGTTTCAGCAGGGTGTCAATGCGGGTTTGCAAGGCGGGGCAGGGGGTACCGTGGCACTCTTGAGACAACTGCAGAGCGGGAAGAGACAAATTGGGTGGGAGGATAGCTTCTTTTCTGTACACGAGAAAGTATGGTGAGGTGCCTATTGATGACTTAGGGGTGACGCGATCAGCCCAAAGTGCGTTTTGGAGAGCATTATGCCAGTTTCGTTGGTGAGACAGAAGGGTCTTTTTGATGATGCGGATCAGATTTTTATTGGTTGATTCCGCTAGACCATTTCCTTGGGGATAGTAATTTGCAGAGTGTTTAAGGACGATGCCATTTTCTAATGCAAAATCATATAATTTAAAAGATGAGAAATACGTTGCATTATCAAACACCAAGGAGGTTGGAACGCCAAACCTGGTCATGATGGAGTGAGTGACAAATTGCATTACCTCCTAATCGTTGACTTGGCGTAATGGTACCGCTTCAACCCACCTGGTGAAATAATCAGTGGCCGTCAGAATGTACCTGTGTTGCTTAGAAGAGTGGGGTAAGATCTCACCAATGACGTCCAGACCCCATTGTTGAAAAGGCTCTTCTACTGCTACTGACAATAAAGGAGCGGCCGGACGTGCCTCTTGGCTTGCAAATTTCTGGCATTGAATGCATTTCCGGACATATGCGTGGGCATCTCTGAAAATGGTTGGCCAATAATAACCTGCACGCATAATTTTATGAGCAGTGGTATCCCCGGCGAAATGGCCTCCTGCTGGTCCGTCATGTAGCTCGGTTAAAATTTTCTGAGCCTCATCATTTTCTAGGCAGCGTAACATTACTCCGTTGGAATGTTTCCTGAAAAGCTTCCCTTGGATCAAACAGTAAGACGCGGCTTTGAGTCTGATTGCGCGTTTCTGCCGGGCGTCTAGATTTGGGTCTAATACACCGTGTGCCAAATATCCCAAGATATCCGAGTACCAAGACGGGTTCCTTTCCTGAGGCATGACGTCGGTTTGGTACATATCAATTTCTTGCTCCCAATTATCTTCTTCATTTTTTTGGGAACCTGCGGCCTCTGCAGCCATTTGACATAAACCCTGTCCTTTGACTGTGCGTGCCGGCTTAAAATCTAAGTCGTATTCTTGCATACACGCAACCCAGTTGCCTCGTTTCTCGCCCAGTTCCTGCTGCATGGAAAGTGAGCGGACCGCTGGGTGGGGAACGTAAACTGTGACATGGTTTTTCAAAATGTACGGTCTGAAATGTTTGACCGCTTTGTATACCGCATAAGCCTGTTTCTCGATTTCAGGATAATTCAATTCAGCGCCCTGCAGACCAGTGCTCATGAACGAAATGGGACGTTCGTCATTATCCTTGTCCTTTTGTGTGAGTACGGCTGCCAGGGATGAGTCTGAAGCGAACGTGTACAGACTAAAATCTCTGCCGAAATCTGGGCTCTGGAGGGACGGTGCTTCGGCTATAGCTTTCTTGATCTGGTCGAAAGCTTCCTTTTCGGGTTGATTCCATTTGAAAGTAGCATTTTTCTTTATCATTCCCTGCAGTGGTTTCACTATCTGGGCGAAATCTGATATGAACTTACGTACAAAATTTATCTTTCCCAAAAAGGACTGCATTGCTTTCTTACTGCTGGGGGCAGAAATCTGTGCAATGGCTTTCGCACGTTCCGGATCAACGACAATGCCCTGTTTGGTTATGATGTGACCTAGCAGATTTCCCTCTGCTACGGCAAAAACGCTCTTCTTTGGGTTGAGCGAGATACCGTATTTTCTGCATCTTTCGAAGATTTTTCTGAGGTGACGCAAATGATCCCCTCGGCGTTTAGAGAATACCGTAACATCATCCAAGTAGACTACCACACTTTGGCCTATCAAGCCCCTGAATGCTATATCCATAGCTCTTTGGAATGTTGCCCCTGCGTTGATTAATCCAAAAGGCATGCGCCTATAAGCGAAAGTTCCCCACTTGGTCCGAAAAGTAGTCTTTAACCTATCTGGTTCGGCTACCAGTACCTGATTGTAACCAGAGAATCCGTCCAATAGAGAGAACATCTCGGACCCAGACACTGCCTGTAATATTTGTTCCATAGGGGGAACTGGGTAATTGTCTTTACTCGAGGCCCTGTTCAAGTTTCGGAAATCTACACATAGGCGAATTTCACCTGACTTCTTCCGTACTGGAACCAAATTGGACACCCATGTGGAGTGGCGAACTTTTAAGATAATGCGGGCATCCAATAGTTTCTTGAGTTCCTTTAGAATCAGTGGCTCCATCGTAGGGTGTACTTTCCTAAGCTTTTGTTGAAATGGTTTTACATTTTCTTTGATCGGTATCACGTGTTGTATGATTCGAGTATCGTATGTGCGTAATTCCTCATATGTCCAAGCGAAAACGTCACGATACTTGCGAAATAGCTGAGTGAAATCCTGGGCCTCCTGGGGGTGCAGTCTTTTCCGAGGTTGACGAATTTGGGATTATCCTCTGATCCCAGATTCACTTGTCGGTGAGCTAAAATAGAGCTCTGTACTTTTGCATTTGGAGGCCCACGGAACCGATTTTGCAGATCGAAAAGCTTTTCCAGTGATACCACCCCTTTAGGCATGGGATTTCCTTTGATTTGCTCGTACTCCTTTTGTATAGCTTGGTCGTGCTCATCTTCATCTATAGCAACATCTTTGAATATCTCTGAGTTGCACATAAACTCCAGCACCTGTTGATCATCATCAAAAACACGCAGATTAGTGATATTGTCTGGCACGGAGGGTTTGTACATAACTTCAATGGAAAAACCGTCCCTCAAAGGGGTAAACCTGGCGGCAACATTAGCTAGAGTGTCTGCCGCTGCGTTATGCATTCTTAGAACAGATTTAATTCCAAAAGCGTCAAAAGCGGAAATTAATCGCCATACCTCTTGCTGATACGCCTTCAAATGTGGAGATAAACAGTGAATAGTATTGCGTACCTGTCGAGTGATGATTTCGGAGTCTCCAATGACCCGCAAGCATTTTACCTTCAAATCCAACGCCTTTTTAAGCCCAAGGATCAAAGCTTCATACTCAGCGGTGTTGTTAGTGCATTGGAACTCAAGTCGGCAGGAGACTAAGAATTTTTTCTTATGCGGATCAAGCAAAACGCAACCAGCGCCAGAACCATCGAGATTCTTGGAACCGTCATAATACAATGTCCATACATCATTTTCCGGGTCCTTGGGGACAGTGGCTTGCGGAGGAATCTCGGCTTGGTGTGATACAATTTGAGTTTCTTCCTCTGCGACGAGTGTCATTTCAGAAAGGACCTCGGGGCCTACTGCGGACTGGGGAGGTTGGTAGCATCCAAAAATGGAATCTAGAAAACACATACCCAGTTCCTCCTGGGCGAAGCTGATGGGTTCATTTGTGGCATCCAAATCAGTTACAGTGTGTTTCATGTATGGTTCACTTTCGACTCTGATTTGGTTGTTCCTCCCTTTGTAAGGTAGCCATAAGTGAGACCAGTCTGTGGCGAAGTATCCTTGCAATTTGCTAGACCAGTCTCTACTAAGCAGTACACCATAGGCTTCTGGGATGTCAACAACCACAATATCAATACATTGATGAACCCTAGAGTCGGATGAGAGGCGGATGATAACATTGTTCAACTCTCCGACCGCTGGTACTTGTGTCCTATCCAGTTGAATGATTTTTGCATTAGTTTTCTTTGGGAGGATGTTGAGTTTCTTAGACACAGAGAGAGGCATGACATTCGTGGACGCACCAGAGTCAACGAGGCAGTTGTGAACGTTGAAGTTAAACATCTCAAAAGATAAGAGAAAAGGAGGGGTGGATCCTCTCGAATTTGTGTTGACTGCGTTCACTATAGATTGGATATCTGGACTGGTTTGTGCAGACGTGTTGCTGACGTTCTTCGTATTTTGGTTGTTGGCGAAAGCTTTTAGGATAAGTTCCTTTTGGTTCGTGATGCGGGCCAACTCGTAGAGTGAGATATTGGCCCTGGTCTTTTTCATGTCCTCCACTATGTTGTAGCTAGTGTCGTTGTGGGCACTGGGTTCGGTGGTGGTTTTCGAGGGTTCCACCGGGAGCTTGGTCTTTTGACTCGCTTTGATATTACTATTCATGAGCTTTTCTGGTGTAGTTTGTCCTTCATTTCCGGGAGGAAGAATTTTCCTCAGGAAAGCCCTTTTCTTGTCCTCATATGATTGTTCAGGAACAGAGCCTTTGCTTCTAAGACTGTAGTTTCGAGTGGGCTGAGCTTTGGGGCTGCCTGCCATGTTAATATCAATAGGAGCAAGACTCCCTTCCCCGCGGATTACATCGAAAGTTAAAACAGAGGCCCCTGATTCCCCATCAAGGAGCGAACCCTCATCTCGATCAGAGACTTCATCCTCTGCCGGGCTTCCTGGAGTCTGATCATCCAAAAGTTGGTTAACCACTGCGGTCATGCTGCCAATCCATTGCGGGCACGTTTTTTCAGAATGAGTAGCTTGGTGAAAAGAGCAAAAATTGTCTTTCCCTATCTCCAACACGTTGAGAGCGGCACTGGTATTTGAGGGAGGCCTGCTGGTGTTGGGATTGCTTTTCTTGAAAAAGGGTTTCGGGGGTTTATTTGTAGTTGAGGTTTCAACGCCTTTTCTCTTTAAGTCAGAGACCTCATTCGTTAACAGTTTGAGGGTTTTGGCCATACTTTCGAAATCGAAAGTTTCTCTCTCCCTATTTGGGGTGGAAGACTGACCCTTTTTAGTGGTTGGTTTGAGATCGTCCTTCCCGTCATGATCCATGACTCCTATTGACAACATGTCCTTTTCTACCGCGAGGGCAGCGGCGTAATTTTCTGTAAGAGTAGCGCGGGCCTCACGTTTGACAAAAACGGCAATATCCCTAGGGAGGGCTTTAGTATAGTAGTCGATGGTGATAGAATCGTCCAATGCTAAGTTTGGAGGAAAGTTTTGCAATATGGTGGCGAATCGTTGGTTAAAATCTTTAACTTTCTCTTTTCTGTGACATTTAATGGTGCTTAGTTCTGTGAGGAGCATAGAGGGTGTTTTATCCTCTGCAAACTTTTGCAGGAACACACAACGGAACTGGTCCCATGAAGTGATAGAAGCACTGGGCAGGGAACGGTACCAGGTGGCTGCTTGGCCTACAAGAGTGTGCGGGAAAAGTCGACATGCGACATCATCGGACTGAACTCTCATGATCTGTAGTGACAGATAGAAACTACTAATATGATCTTCCGCTGATGTGCCCTTTTCAGGATCAAATTTAGGAAGATGTTTCTCTGGGTGTCTAGGCATGTCATGAAGGGGACCTAAAAGAGCCAATGGGGATTGAGCCATCCAGGCGAGAGGCTGCACCCTCCTGGGGCGTTGATGATGTCGGGTTTCTGCTTCAGACTCACTTCCCGTCCCGGACACCGATGTTCCTTCATGATGACGAGAGTGTTCATCGCGGTGTCTTTCCCGGTTATTGACGTTCCTAAAAAGCTCCCAGTTGTAAGGGGGGGGTCTATTTTGGTTTTGGTGGTGATTATGGTTGGCCTGGTGCCTCGGGCCACGAATGATATCTCCTCTACCCCCACGACCGTGGCCTCTGTTGACTCCACCTTCATTTCTTCGGGGCCTAATAACTTCCTCTGCATTCCTTCGGGCTGTGTTACCTTCTCTTTCGTTTCTTCTTTCCCCTTCTCCTTCTCGTGGGGAATAAACTTGGTTATTGGTCCACTGATGTAATTCAGGTTGTGGTTCAGGGAAAGGTTCAGTATCAGGGAAACCTTCACTATCGTGGGTAACGGGGTCATTTTCCTGGACAGCCCGTGCGAGGTCCTCAATCATGGTATTCACAAGTTCAGGTACGGTACGGACTAGCACGCCATTGCGGGTGATGTTATCAGCGGGGGTCCTAGTGTGGGCTAGGAATTCCATGATAGGGGTATACCGTAAATCCCTGATGAGATTACGGGCAACTGGGCGCAAGGCTCTCAGCTGTTCGTTAGTGATTTCGAAGTATCAGGCTTCCACCGTTGGAATATCTTCTAAAGGGGGAAGGGCAACTTCGTTATTTATGACCTCCCGACGGGGAGTTTGGGATGGAATGTCTGTTGTATGCTGGGAGGATGCCATGGCCCTCCTTCTAGCGCCAAATCTGTTGACGTGAAAATATGTCCGGCCAACAGTAGGGGATCTCCCCGGTAGAAAGTCCCAATTAGACTTTGAACCGTTTGGAGTAGGGATCCCGTCCGGGGTGTGGGTCCGGCTACCACTTAAAACGGCTATCTCTTCGGTTTCGAGCAACATGATTGGAACTGTAAACATACACTTATTAACACGATATAGAATACATGACTGATGAATAAAACCGATATATGACACTGTGCATAGCAAGGTAATAGACAGAATGCATACACTCAGGAAATGTCGTTAGCAACACATCTATGAGGTATGCATGCAAGATAATCGGACCGCCAAAGAAACAATCCTTTGTGGTAAGAATATCCCTTAACTTTCCGAAGGATATAACGAGATGCTAATAAAACAGTTCATTAACATTCATCATGAAGTAAATAATAAACTTGAGCATCATCAACACAATCACAGATAACTATGGTGCATGAATGACACTATTAATATCACAGATTCATTAATCAAAAGATATTCTGAAAATGCACGCAGAATACACACAATGTTGTCACGGCTAAACACATCATCCAATCAAAGGGGTTTTAACATGTATTGTATTTCATATATCAAGAGTATGCTTCTTCAGCTACAATGCAATAATGCCTTTCAGTCCCAAAAGAGCCAGCCCTTTACAATGCTCCCCACAGGGGTATTTATAGATTCAACAGTCGCACTTATGGCCTTCCGACGGTTCAACTTCCCAACGGTTCAACTTCCTGTTTGACAAAATTGCGACCTGCGACCTGGTCGCGAATGTGACTTGCGACCTGGTCGCAAATGCGATCTGCGACTTGGTCGCAGATGCGACCTGCGACCCAGTGTTTGGAACTATGAAGGTGGTCGCGCACTTGAAGCTTCTGGAGCGTCGGCTTTCTTGCCTTTGATGAAGTCTTTCCAAGCCTGGTAATCTGCCGTTATAGGAGCGACAAGAGGGCTTTCCTCTTTTATCCGATGCATACATTCTAGAGCATTCGGCACCAGAGTCTCCTTCTTCTGGGAGATCATCATTGAGAGAGAAGCAAGCTTGGTGTAGATTTGCATTGGGGTGACAAGCAACCGGTTCAGGTTCTCTTGTGATGCTTCGAATTCCGGTGCGGCGGCAGCTTGTCTTACTGGCTGCAGAAAAGACTGAATTTCCTGCTCTACCTGTTCCCAGCCTTTAGTTTCATTTAGTGCCCCTAATGATGGAATGTGATGAAGAGCGTTCATGGAGTCGATACCACTGATTAGGTGGTTATACGCAGACACTACTTTGTCCAGATCTTTGGACAGCTTGTCTTTGGATTGCATACTCATCCGAATCTGTACTTTGGTTTCTTGCGTATGACTCCAATCCTTCCGAGGCACATGTTCGGGAGCTTGCTGATACTGGGTTGTCCAATTCATCATTTTGTCCAAGGCTGCCGAGGCTTCCTTGAGCTGTTATTGTTTCTGCTTGGTTTCTTCCCGTGCCTCTGCCAACGGGGCCACTGTTTGTTTCAGGGTGAACATTTTCTGGTATACTTGCCTCATTGTCATCTCCAACACATCACATTCCTTCCTGACCGCCAGTGGGACTTCATTCACTTGAGCGGGCCTACCCTGGAGCTGGAGCATCTCATTTTCTAGCCTTGATTTTTCCTGCTCTGCCGCTTTTAGCCGGTTCTGTAAGGAAATAATTTCTTTGCTCATCCTTGTGACATTTTCTTCTGTGGCTGCGGCAAAAGCGGTGCCTGCTGACGCTATCATGACCGGATTTGTCCTTGTGTCTGGGACAATGTCCTTTCCGGTGGAGACTGTGGAGATGGCAGGGTAGCCTGACGTCAAGGATTTCCTCTTCTCTTGCCGTATCTTGAAAGAGAATTGGTCAAAGGTTAATCTGGTCAAGTCGAAAACTTCTTCTTCTTGCTCCCCCAGAAAGTCATCAACACTGAGGGTACTTCCCGCGCCACCTGCAGGAATATTCAGGGGAGATAGATCAATGTCATCTATGAGCTCGTCCTCTACATCCTGTGTTTGACCTTTTTCTTTCTCCTTTTGCCGGCGCTCCGCCTCCGCCTTGTCATGTTCTTCTTTCTTCCGGCGTTCGGCCTCTGCCTCTGCTTCCTTTTCCTGTTTCCTCTTCCTCTCTGCCGCGGCGGCCTGTTCTGCCTTTTTCTGATGCTCGACCTTATCGAGTTCCTCTTTCAGTGCCTTTTCTGCTGCCGCCCGTGCCTCCTTTTCCTGTCTTTCTTTCTCTTCTTCCTTTTTCTTTTTCCGTTCCGTTCTGGACTCTTTCTTGCGTTTCTCTTCCTCTTCCTTTTTCTTCTTCTCCTCTTCAAATTGGGCCTGGGCTTCTGCTTCCCTTTGCTGATCTGCAGTGTCAGGTCCCGTACTGGTCTGTGTTCTTTTATCTTTGGAGGAGGAAGAACCTCCAATGTTCTGATGCTCTTCTCCTTCTCGGTCAGGGTCGATTCCTGGTGCGAGATGCCGGTTTGCGTTATACCAATTTCTTCTCTCATCCTCATCCGGGCGCTCGACGTGTTGATAACTCCATCTGAAATTGGCCCTTTTACAATGTTCAGGAACTATCCCGACTGGATCGTAAGTTCGGGAGTCCAGATTTCTGAAGTGATAGCTTTTCACCTCTTCCCCTTCACGCGCTACTTCTCTGGAATCTTTGACCGTATAGGCACCAATGGTGAGAGGTAGAGCAGGCCAAGGTTTCTGCTTCCCTTTGGTAAGGACGTTAGAGAATCCCAAGGTCATTTGGAAACACACCTCCTGAATGAGCACCTTGTCAGTAACAAACTTGGGTAGAGCGTGTGGTGCTTTAAACTTGAACCGAATACTCGGATGAAGGTGAATTCGGCGAATGGGAACCAGTGTGCCACCTGACCCAGTGTTTCCATTGCTCGCCAAGACATGCAGGGGGTGTCCTGACCAAATAGTTTCCCGTAGAGGGCGGGAATGAATATGTGAGAGATTTGTTCGATGTTCGACTTGTACCTGGATTCCCAGAATACCCTGGTCTGTAAGTGTATTGCCTGGGTCTGTTCGGGGTCCCAATTATGTGGCCATCCCTCAACATGCATCTGGGCATAGACAGCATCTAACAGATACGAAGCCATGTAGAATTCTGATGGCGCTCCCTCATCTGGGGCTAAGGCGGGGGGCCGGTGTGTTCTGCATGGAGGCCCATTATGTTCTGCCCAATTGAACCGAAGAGCGGTGAATTTGTTACGTGTTCCGCAGTGGTTGCCCATGTTCGGGTGAAGGTGGTGGCGTCGAAACGCCCGCATATGTCACACGGCCTTGGCGGCCGCTAGCTTATAAACCTTCCTCGAGGCCCCCACCACCATTCACTCCTGGTCCGGCCGAGCTTTAAATTTGCTTTGCAGGTTGCTTACCATCCTTCGTGCGTGTCAATAATAGGCACTTCATTTGCATCAACCATCTTGGGGTGAAGTTCACCTCCGCTTTGGGTAGCGAGTAGTAGACCTGTGCTCTTGAACTTTCCAAAGTTGCGAAAGCTTTCCCTGCACTATCTCGGATTGCGAAGCTTTTCGGATCCGTCTTCTGTATGATCCAGTCCAACATCTCTGGGCATGGAAAGATGGCAGGATGCGACCCAGCTAGGTGTAATTTGGACTTTTTGACTTTCAGGTATATTTCACGGTCGAGGAGATCTTCTGGGAAATCTTCTTCTAGCATGGCGAACTCACGGTATACTTCATACCACCTCAAGCTATCCTCCTTTGCGAAGGTGCAAAGGATGTCTCTGTATATTGGCGGCGGGGATATTTTCATATCTGTGTCTGATTCTTCCTCCACCACCTGCCTGCTTCTTCTTCGGGATACCCGGGGTGCCATATTGCTAGAGTCGGAAAGGACTCTGAATTCACCTGCCGGAAGAAAACGCGCCAGTCGACCTGTCAGAGCAATTTCGCGGTTTTCGCTGAGAGTCACAAATGCGACCTAGCGACCCGACCTTATATAAAAAGGTCGCACGTGCGGACATTAAATGAGGTCGCAAGTTTTAAGTTTGCGACCTTCCGACCTTGCGACCTTCAGGTCGCTAGGTCGCAAAGGTTGTTGAGTCGCTAATTTCTCTAAAACTTCATTTTGCGACCTTGCGACCTTGCGACCTCAAGGTCGCTAGGTCGCAAGGTCACAAGTTGATAAAATGCTGACTCTTGCGACCTGGCGATCTGTGCGACCTTAAGGTCGCAGAGTCGCATAGGTCGCATGGGTCGCAAATAATGTGTATGCGACTTAGCGACTTGCCTTTAGAACTTTACTTAGATTTTTTCCTTCTTTAGTTTTTAAGGGGGGCTCCAAAAATGTTGAAGTGTGTGTTATGATTTTACGTAATTTTTGGAGGGTGTTGTAGGAGCTACAACAGTGGGATAGAAAGAAGTTCCTCTTTGAAGCTTTAGTCACTCTTGTTATCTTATATGGATGTGAGGTTTGGGGTTGTACCATCTCTAGAGAATCCTGGAGAAAGATTGAGCAAATCCCGACGCATTTTATAACGTATAACCTTAAAATTAAAAGAAATACACCCTATCCTATTCTCCTTATAGAAGTGGGTCTTTCCCCTATCGAGAGCCTAGCTATGACTAGGCTTCTGTTGTACAAGCACAAGCTCAATAGCATAGGAGCCCATAGACTTCCTAAGCTAGCTTTAAATTCCAGCCAAAATCACCTAAGGCTTAAAAGAGGTTGGTATAAAGACACCAGGGCCTGGTTAAAGCATTGGGAGATCGACAAGAATGTTGCATTGCAAAAAATCAATAACATTAAAAAAATTGTTACTTCTAAGTTCAAAGAAAAAATGTGGTGTGAGAAAGATCTAGCAGCTAAAATAAAATTAAGGTATTATAAGGAGGTCATCAAAATCACCTTAGAAAATCAAAAGTATCTCGCTGTTTTAACTAGCTCAAATAAGAAAATTAATATAGCCAAGATTAGAACAAACTCTCATGAGCTCCATAGTGAAACAGGTCGTTGGACAGTTCCTAAAACACCATGAATGGAAAGGATCTGCCATCTCTGTCAGAATATGAACATCGAGGATGAAAATCACTTCCTCTTAGAGTGCCCCGCGTACAACCACATAGAGCTTAATTTCATAATCTTTGTTGCAATACTGACCTTCCTAGCCTTTTAAGATGTCAAAATTTTAGTGAGCTTGGGAGGCTTCTCTCCAAGATTTTTGAGCATAGGAATAAAATCTTAAATCAAATTAAATAACTCTTTTCTTTAGGTTCAATAGACAAAAGATTGGTCTCAGTGGATGTTAACCATCATCATCATTTATTATTATTATTAATTATAAAGAAAGAATAATGATAAATATTATTTTTATTATTCACATGCACAATAACATTATTAAATGTGGTTGATATACGCTAATAGGCGCTAATATAATTTAATATTAATATTGATATTGATATTAATAAATATATAAATATAATAATGAAACAAAAATAATAATTATATTATAGAATATTATTATCATTATATTATAAAAACGATAATAATTATAACAAAAAACCCAAGGGATTTATATATAACCCTGGAATTAATATTGTAAACCTTATGAATAATATTAAACCCTAGGAATATGAATCCTTTGATTAATAAACCCAAGGGATTAATATTATAAACCCCAGGTTGACAGGGCATTATCACAAGTTTGTTAATAATTATGGGAAAATAGCAGCACCTCTAATAACATATAAACCCTAAGATAAATATTATAAACCCGAAAATAAACATGGTTGATCATGGCTGACCATGGTTGATTTTCATAATGACACAGTATTTGTCACAATGCAACGTTGCACCATGGTTGACCATGATTGATTTTCATATTGAGACAATCTTTGTCACAATGCGATGTTGTACCATGGTTGACCATGGTTGATTTTTATATTGAGACAATCTTTGTCACAATGTGATGTTGGACAATGGTTGACTAAGGGTGACCACAGTTGTCACAATGTGACATTGCACCAGGAGACAACCTTTGTCACAATGTGACGATGGTTATTGACCATGGTTCACCATGATTGACAGTGGTTGACCATGGTTGATTTTCATATTGAGACAATCTTTGTCACAATGCGATGTTGGACCATGTTTGAACATGTTTGCCCATGGCTAATTTTCATATTGAGACAATATTTGTCACAATGTGATGTTGGAACATTTTTGACCATGGTTAATCATGATTGACCATAATTGACCATTGTCAACCATGTTTGACCAATGTTGAGCATGCTTGATCATGGTTGACCATGATTGATCACAATTGACCATGATTGATTTTCATATTGATAAAATTTTATGATAAACCCTTAGATAAATATTATAAACCAAGGTATATAAACCTTATGATAAATATTATAAACTCTAAGCATGATTGACCATTGTTGATTTTCATATTGATACAATATTCATCACAATGTGACGTTGGACCCTATAAACCATATGAATAATATTGTACCCTAGAAATATGAACCCTTATATTAATAAACCCAAGGGCTTGATATAACAAAACCCAAGGTAATAATAAACCCAAGGTATTAATTCTAAAATCCCATGATATTATAAACCCAAATTATATAAACCCTAAGATAAGTATTATAAACCCTAAAATAAACATGGTTGATCATGGTTGACCATGGTTGTTTTTCATATTGAGACAATCTTTGTCAAAATGCGATGTTAGACCATGGTTGACCATGATTGATTTTCATAACAAGACATTATTTATCACAATGCAACATGGACCATGATTGATTTTCATATTGAGAAAATCTTTGTCATATTGTGATGTTGGACCAAGGTTGACCATGATTATAAACCCAAGGGATTTATATTAAACACAAGGATTAATATTATAAACCTTCTGAATAATATTATACCCTAGGAATATGAACCCTTAGATTAATAAACCCAAAGGATTATTATTATAAACTCAAGGAATTAATACTAAAAACCCAATGGAATTTATATACCCAAGGGAATAATATTAAAGCTAAGGGATTAAAATTATAAACCCAAGGTATATAAACCCTAAGATAAATATTATAAAACCTATAATAAACATGGTTGATCATACTTTACCATGGTTGATTTTCATATTGAGACAATCTTTGTCACAATGCGACGTTAGACCATGGTTGACCATGATTGATTTTCATATCGATACAATCCAATGTGACGTTGGACCATGGTTGACTTTCATATTGACAAAATATTTGTCCCAATGTGACGTTGGACAACGGTTTACCATGATTATAAACCCAAGGAATAATATTATAAACCCTACAAATAATATTATACCCTAGGAATATGAACCCTTAGATTAATAAAGCCATTGATATTATATACCCAAGTGAATAATAAACCCAAGGGATTAATACTAAAAACCTAAGGGATTATAAACCCAAGGGATATCAACCCTAAGATAAATATTATAAACTCTAAAATAAACATGGTTGACCATCATTTAACATGGTTTATTTTCATATTGAGAAAATCTTTGTCACAATGCAATGTTGGACCATGGTTGACCATGGTTTACTATGATTTATTTTCATATTGAGACAATATTTGTCACAATGTGACATTGTACAATGGTTGAGCATGATTATAAACTCAAGGGATTGATATTATAAAACATAATGGAATAATAAACCCAAGGGATTAATTCTAAAACCCCAAGGGAATAATATTAAACAGGAGAATAATATTATAAACCCAAGGCATATAAACCCTAATATAAGTACTATAAACCCTAATAAACATGGTTGACCATGGTTAATTTTCAAAGTGAGACAATATTTGTCACAATGCAACGTTGGACCATGTTTAACTATGATTGATTTTCATATCGAGACAATATTTGTCACAATGTGATGTCGGACCATGATTGATTTTCATATTGAGAAACTAATTTTCACAATGTGAAGTTGGACCATGGTTGACCACGGTTGACCATGATTATAAACCCAAGGATTAATATTATAAACGCTGTGAATAATATTATACCCTAGGAATATGAACCCTTAGATTAAAAAACCCAAGGGAATGATATTATAAACCCAAGGGATTAATACTAAAAACTCAAGGGATCATATACCAAAAGGAATAATATTAAAGTCGAGGTATTACAATTATAAATCCAAGGTATATAAGCCTTAAGATAAATATTATAAACCAAAATAAACAGGGTTTTCCATGCTTTAATATGGTTGATTTTAATATCGAGACAATCTTTGTCACAATGGAACATTGGACCATGGTTGACCATGATTGATTTTCATATCACGACAATATTTGTGTTAGAAATTGTATCAAGAAAGGCCCAATTTTAATTTTTCCTTAGTCAAATTGAGTAATTCAGTTTTCCACATCAGCAAGATGACTTGGATTGTATTTAACTTGTGTGACATGGATTTTTCTACTATTTTATTCAGTAAATTCGAGCTATAGGCTAGAAGTATAGTTGTGCATGTAGTGATTGCTAAAATTTAGCAATCTAGTTCAGTTATTTTTAGTTCGACTCAGTTAACTAAGCTCAAGTAACTAGCTGAGTCAGTTGAAGGTCAATTGAGTAGTAGAACTATTGTTAACTCAATGATCTCTTAGTTAAATTAGTCAATCAGCTAAAAATATCCCATACATGCATGGAATTTGAATTTCCTAGCTAGAGTGGAGGAAAAAGCACATTGTAATTATCAATTGTATACTAGTTGAGTGTAGAGGATTGGAATTTAAGAAGGTGAATCATTCCTTGGGAATTGCGCAAGAAAATAGGAGGAAATTCCTATCTTTTAGGAGCTAATTTCCTCCAGGATTGCGGAAGGAAATAGGAGCTATTTGGGGCCTTGAATTAGCTAAGTGTTGGCTAGAGCAGGACTATCAGCAGGAGAAAATGTTTACAGTGCAGGTTGTGCTTCAGGATCGAACCAAGGCATTGTAATAGTTTCTCATTCACATCTGATTAATGAAAAAAAGGAGGGATTTTTCCCATTCGGGTTCCCTTGAAAAATCATAGTGTTCTTCTGGTTCTGATGGTTGCATGTAATTGCATGTGTTTTTAAATTGTGATTTCCATTTCACATAATAGTAGAGAAAATTTGTAATCTCTTGATTTTAGCTTGATTTCATTAATAGTAGAAAATATCTATTAATTTTTACACGGTACCAGAGTAGAAATCGCAATAGAAATGATCCAGGTGGATATCGGTGGCCTCCCACCTATTCCATTTGGACTTGCAGCATCAATTCTTTCAGTTTTTCAGCTTCGACACAGCTTACTATTTATAGCAAGTTTTCGGGTCCTGCACACCCAGAGCCGTTTTGGGGCATTAATAATCCAGGTGGATATTGGTGGCCACCCATCGAGTCCATTTGAACCCCCACCATCAGTTATTTCAGTTTGTAAGTTTCGGCACAACTTACTATTTTTGCGCTTTTCGGTCTTGAACTTCCGAGCCGTTTCGAGGCCCCCAACAACGCTTTTTGGGAAATGGAGAGCAACATGGGTCCATGGACCGATGTTGCTCGTTCAAAAATTGAAGTCCCCGTACGCATCTTTCTAACGCAGCTATCGAGCGCGTCAAACGGAGATCGGATGCCGAGTTACGCCCCCCGGAAGCTGAACCACCAATTACCCATCAAATCTGTCAGCTGGCGCTTCATCTCCATGGTTAGGTTTTAGGGTTTCGGACGTTTCGGATTCTACATTGTTTCTCAACAATAAACAGTCCTCGAGCCCTCATCGTAACATGCTTAGGGGGTCGTGAGTCGACACATCTTTCTCGCAGATAAGCGCCACCGGGGCCCTAGCTCACCACATCTCCATCATGTCCGCATCAGAATACACCAAGGGTCGGTAGCCACATCTCTTCTCGTGATACGTCGCGCCACCACAGTTTTATTTCCATTATGTCTGTAATAGGCCTGCGAGCCTCAATGTAACACACTCCAGAGGCCTGCGTACGCCACATCTCTTCTCAGAGATACATCACGTCGCCCTAGCTTGTTTCATTCTCGTCCCACAAATTTTCCATTTTTTGATATTAATGAAATGAAGTGTTATTTCCGTCGCATCATTTTTATGGTTATATCTGTATTCTGTTGCGTTCCTGCATAAAATTCGGATCAGTGGTATCAGAGCGGGTCTGCTTTTTCTCTATTTTTCTTTTCATATCCCCAACGGCGGAAGGAAAGAAAGACGAGGGAGCAGGAGATCCTGTCAAAATCTTGCTCGAGGATGCCCTCGAGAAACAGAGGAACGCGATGATGGACAATTTTTTTTTCAGATCCTTCAATGGCTGCCCACCGGTGGCACATCTAAATCCAACACCAAGTTCAGCAAAATTCCCCCCCCCCCCATGGAGGAACTTAACGCAATGGAGACCATTGCTTCCTAAGGAGGGAGGAATGATCCAGGTGGATATCGGTGGCCTCCCACCTATTCCATTTGGACCCGCAACATCAATTCTTTTAGTTTTCCAGCTTCAGCACAGCTTACTATTTATAGCAGGTTTTCGGGTCCTGCACACCCGGAGCCGTTTTGGGGCATTAATAATCCAGGTGGATATTGGTGGCCACCCATCGAGTCCATTTGAACCCCCACCATCAGTTATTTCAGTTTGTAAGTTTCGGCACAACTTACTATTTTTAGCAGTTTTTCGGGTCTTAAACTTCCGAAGCCGTTTTGAGGCCCTAAACGACATTTTTTGGGAAAACGGAGGGCAACATGGGTCCATGGACCGATGTTTCTCATTCAAAAGTTGTACTCCTCGGACAGATCTTTCTAACGAGCTATTGAGCGCATCAAACGGAGATCGGATGCCAAAGTTACGTCCCCGGAAAGTTGAACCACCAATTTACCCAAACGGGGCCCACAGTTTTGGCGCTTCATCTCCTACGGTTAGGGTTTTGGACGTTTCGGATTCTACATTGTTTCTCAACAATAAATAGGCCCTCAAGCCTCATTGTAATACAGTTCAGGGGGCTCGGAGCCGATACATCTCTTCTCAGAGATAAGCGCTACCAGTGCCCTAGCTCACCACATCTCCATCATGTCTGCATTGTAACACAGTTCAAGGGCTGGTAGCTGCCACATCTCTTCTCAGGGATACGTTGCCAGTACCATAGCTCTTTTATTTCCATTATGTCTGTAATAGGCCCTTGAGCCTCAATGTAACACAGTTTAGAGGCCTGCGTACGCCACATCTCTTCTCAGAGATACGCTACCAGCGCCCTAGCTTGTTTCCATTATGTTTGTAAGCTTATTGCAGTCATTCGTTTATTAATAAATTGAAGCATTATTTCCGCTGCATCTCTGTATCTATGGTTATATCTGTATTCTGTTGTGTTCCTGCATAAAATCCGGATCAAGAAACCAATAAATAGAGATTATTATTCATAGATTTCAATTTGCAGATTCAGTGAAGTAGTTTTTCTTCGTGCGGGAAAATTTATTTCAACCGATTGAGATTGGAGTATGACTTTGAGGTAACATCAAATTTCATAGCCTGGAAGGATAGGATGGAAGAAGTGCTCAATGATAATGGTGTGCTAGAGTACACCAAAACTAACATTCAAAATACAATAGTATCGAATGCACAACACTTAGCCCAACGGAAGAATGATATCTCAAAATCTAAGAGGATCATCTTGGAGGGTGTAAGAGACCACATAGTCTTGAATTTACATTGAAAGAAGACTCCCTTTTCTATGTGGAAGACAGTCACTTAGCTATTCGAAAATGGTATTGATGTCAAGAAATTGGCATTGAGGGACAACCATAGAAACATCTGCATGCAGAAATGAGAAATCATTCCACATTATCTCTCCAGGTTCACTTAGTGTCTAGATGAGCTTGGAGGAGTTGGAGAAAATAGTCCCTCTTCAGAACTAGTGAGCTTAACTCTCTTAGGCCTTCCAAAATCTTGGCACAACTACCAAGACTCTGTAAATGGAAGGGGTAAATTTCCAAATTGGGAGAGACTCTGGTTTGATTTGGTGCAGGAAGAAAATTGGCAGAACACTAGAGATGGAGTAACATCCAAATATGAGGAGGAATATAATTTTTCCTTGGTTGTAAAGGGAAAGATAAGCAAGGGGAATAATACCCAAACCAAATAAGAGAGAAGCCAAAACAATGACAAGAAGAATGACTTAAGCAAGATAAAAAAATTCACTACCATGAATTCATAAACTATTCAACAGTGTTCACAAGAATTCTAACAAGAATCCTTCGGGAGGAGCTGGAGGGGAAGCACTTTCCGAACAATTCAGATTAGACTTCACCTTGATTGCATGCATGGAGAGCACTGTAATGGGGAGGGAGTTTGTGGTATCTATATTCACGTGCCTTTTTCCATATGAAGAGATGCAAATAATTCTTCAATAGCCTAAAGGAGAAGGATCTCCAGCATAGAACTTGAGGATTATGGGAGGTAGAGTACCAAAGGAATTAGTGTTGTAACCTTTAACATGGATTCGAGCTCCCATCTTCATCTGAAAGATGTCATGTATGTACATGGGCTGAAGAATAACTTCATATTTGTATTTTTATTGGAGGATCATGGCTATGATGTTATTTTCAGTAAAGGGAAATCCTTTCTGAGACATGTAGCTACTGGGAAGGTGAAACAGATTGGATTTCAAGTGAATAATTTCTAAAAACTTGAGGTGGAATATTGCACTACACTAAGTAACAAGGAAATAGAAGTGAAATTATAGATGTTGGAGAACTCTGGAACAGACACATGGGAAACTTATACCATGGAGCCTTAAAAATCATGCAGCAGATTACCACCGGTATCCTGAAATGCACCCTTGACCAACATGATTTCTACAAGGGATGCACATTAGGAAAATATGTCAAATCCACCTTACAGGGCTGAGATAGCAGAGATGGAGCAATATTGGAGTGATTCCACTCTGATGTGCGTGGACCATTTTCTACAAACTCTACAGAAAAACACGGGTATTATGTGATTTTTGTTGATGATTTTTCTAAAAAATGTTGGATCTTCTTCATGTGGAAGAAGGATGAATTTTTCTCAAATTTTTTTGAATTCAAAGCATTGGTTGAAAAGGAGACTGGTCAAAAATTGAAAGCCCTGAGAAGTCATAATGGAGGAGAATTTTTTTATAGCACCATCAAGGACTTTTGTGCCAAAGAGGGTATTATAAGAGAACTGATAGCACCCCATAACCCACAACAAAATGTGGTGGCTAAGAGGAAGAATAGAAGCATAGTGGGAGTAGTAGGATCCATGTTGCATGATAAAGGGCTTCCATTACATATATGAGCATAAGCATGTAATGTTGCAGTTTATTTTCAGAATAGGAGCCCTCATAGAATACTTGGCATCATCACCCCAAAGAAGCTTTCTCTGGGAGGAAGCCAAATTCATCTCATTTTCCAATTTTTGGAGCTACTATTTATTTTCATGTCTCCAAGGATAGGAGGAAGAAACTTGAGCCTACAACTTAGATGGGATTATTTTTAGGATACACAAAAACACCACATAATTATTGGTTGTATTTTCTCTCACTCAGGGTGACAGTAGTGAGACGAGATGCCAAATTTGATGAATAGAAGGTTGTGAGATGCTCTCTATATTGAGAGATGAATATCCCACCAGAAGAGGAGCTTCTAGCTCCAAATCATGAGCCTAAAATAGAGATTCAAGATGTTTTGGAGCAGCCACAAGTGGAGGAGAAGATAAGAGGCTGAGTGGAGGCACGCACTCAACCAAAATATTTGAGAGAGGGGATGAAGAGAACCAGAGAAGCTGAAAAATAGGTAAAACATGAACGAGAGCATGTGGGAGTTCCTACGTATAAACACAAGTAGAGGAGGTCACTAGACAGGTACACTGGATATATGGATCTCATGAGCGAAATAATTGATTCATAGCCTTCTTCATTTGGGGAATAAGTTTCTCAACCAGTGTGGGTTGATGTCATGGTGGAGGAGTATGACTCCATCATGAAGAACGTTGTATGGGAGGTGGCGTCAAGACCAGAGAACAAGTCAATGGTTTTTTCCTAATGGATATACAAAGTGAAGCATGTAGCTGATGGGGGCATTGAGAATTAGAATGCCATATTTGTGGACAAAATCTTCTCTCGGTTAGAGGGAGTGGACTATGAGGAAAAATTTGCACCAGTGGAAAGATATTCCTCAATCGGAACCATTCTAGCATTAGTTTCATAGATGGGGTGGAAGATTCATCAGATGGATGTGAAGACTGCCTTTCTCAGTGGTGTTGTTGAGGAGGAAATTTTCATAGAGAAGCCAGAGGTATTTGAGACATATGATAGGGAGACACATGTTTGTAGACTCAGGAGAGCCTTGTATGATCTCAAACAAGAACCTTGATCATGGTACACTCAGATCGAAACATATCTCAGTAGATTGGGCTTCCCCAAAAGTGAAGAATATGCCAATCTCTATCACATTATGGTAGATGGAAAGTTTCTTATCTTTTTTGTGTATTTTGATGACTTGATACTTACAAGGGATGAGAAGTTGATCCACTCCTGCAAGAAGGACCTTGTGAGAGAATTTGAGATTAAGTACATGGGCTTGATGCATTACTTCCTTGGGCTGGAAGTATGGTAGGGTGATGGTGAGTTTTTTGTGAGTAAGGGGAAGTATGCCTCTGAAATATTTCATATATTTCACATGGAGAACTGCAAGCCTATGGACACACCTCTAGCTACAAATTGGAGGAATCATAGTGCTACTTCAGGTGAGGCAATAGATGCTACCATCTATAGACGACTTGTGAGATCCTTGATGTTTCTCGTGAACACAAGGCCTGACATATGTTATATAGTTAATCAGTTGAGTCAAGCCATGGTGAAGCCTACCAAATTGTATTGGAAGGTAGAAAGGCATGTGTTGAGGTACCTCAGATGCACAACCGAGTATGGGTTATGTTAAAATAGGACAGAGGGAGTGAATCTCCAAGGATTCACCGATGCAGATTGTGCAAGGAGTCCATTAGACAGGAAAATTACTTCAGGTGCTATCTTCAGTGTTGGGTCTGCAACTATTTCCCAATATAGCAAGAAACAAAGGTTTTCAGTACTCATCTCAATAGAGGTTGAAGACATGGTTGCAAGTCAAGAAACATATGAGACCATATGGATGAGGAAAATACTTGTGGGTATTTTCAGCCAAGAGATGGATCCGACAGTGATTTTTTTTATAATCGGCATTGTATTAAACTCCCTGAGAATTCATTATTTCATGATGGGTCCAAGAAAATTGATATCAGGTACCATTACTTGTGGGATTATGTGCAAAGGAGAATTATGATGCTAGAATACATTCCAAGTGAGGAGCAGGATGCAGATATCTTAACAAAGGCATTGCCAAGAGGCAAATTCGAATTCCACATGTGCAGGATAGCAGTAGTTCAAAATCCCTTTCTTGCTGAGAGGGAGTGTTATAAATTGTATCAAGAAGTTAAATTGACTTTTTCCTTAGTTAAATTGAGTAATTCAATTTTCCACTTCAACGGGATGACTAGCAGATTGCAATTAACTTGTGTGACATGAATTTTTCTACTAGTTTACTCAAAAAATTCAATTTATAGTCTAGAAGTAGAGTTGTGCATGTAGTGATTTCTAAAATTTAGTAATATAGTTTAGTTATTTTCAGTTTACTCAGTTAACTAAACTTAAGTAATTAGTTGATTCAGCTGAAGGTCAGTTGAGTAGTAGAAATTTTGTTAACTCAGTGATCTCTCAGTTAAACTAGTCAATCAGCTAAAAATATCCCAACACGCATGGAATTCGAATTGCCTATCTAGAGTGGAGGAAAAGGAACATTGTAATTATCAATTTTATACTAGTTGAGTGTACAAGCTTGACAGTTAAGCAGGTGAATCATTCCTTGGGAATTGTGCAAGAAAATAGGAGGAAATTCCTATATTTTAGGAGATAATTTCCTCTGGGATTGTGCAAGGAAATAAGAGCTATTTGGGGCCTTGAATTGGATAAGAGTTGGCCAGAGTAGGACAATCAACAGGAAAACAGGTTTACCGTGCAGGTTGTGCTTCAGGATCAAAGAAAGGCATTGTAATAGTTTCTCATTCTCATTTGATTTATGAAAAGTAGCAGAGGGGTTTTTCCTAGTTGGTTTCCCCTGTAAAATCATTATCTTCTTATGGTTTTAATGGTTTAATTCCATTGCATGTGTTTCTAAATTGTGATTTCCATTCCACATAATAGTAGAGAAAATTTGTAATTTCTTGATTTCAGTTCAATTTCATCAGCAGTAGAAAATTTCTAAGAATTTCTATACTTTTTCATAATTCAATGTTGGACCATGGTTGATTTTCATATTGATAAATTTTTTTTCACAATGTGACATTGGACCATGGTTGATCATGGTTGACCATGATTATAAACCCAAGGGATTTAAATTAAACCCAATGGATTTATATTAAACCCAAGAATTAATATTATAATTAACCTTATGAATAATATTATACACTAGGAATATGAACCCTTATATTAATAAATTGAAGGGATTGATATTATAAACCCAAAGGAATAATAAACCTAAGGGATTAATATTAAAACCCAAGGGATTATAAACCAAGTGAATAATATGAAATCCAAGGGATTAATATTATAAACCCAAGGTATATAAACCATAAGGTAAATATTATAAACCCTAATATAAACATGGTTGATGATGGTTTTCCATGGTTGATTTCCATATTGAGACAATCTTTATCACAATGTGACATTGGACCATGGTTGTCCATGGTTTATTTTCATATTGAGACATTATTTGTCACGATATGACATTGGACCATGATTGACCATTATTATAAACCCAAGGGATTTATATTAAACAATGATTTATTTTCATATCAAGACAATCTTTGTCACAATGTGACGTTGGACCATGCTTTATTTTCTTATTTAGAAAATTTTTGTCACAATGTGATGGTAGACCATAGTTGACCATGATTATAAAACCAAGGGAATAATCTTAAACCCAAAGGATTAATATTATAAACCCAAGGTATATAAACCCTAAGATAAATATTATAAAACCTAAAAGAAACATGGTTGACCATGGTTAGCCATGGTTGATTTTCATATTGAGACAAACTTTATCACAATGTGATGTTGGACCATAGTTTATTTTCATATTTATACAATATGTGTCACAATGTGACATTAAACTATGGTTGGCCATGGTTGACCATGATTATAAACCCAAGGGATTTATATTAAACCCAAGGATTACTATCTCTCACAATGTGATGTTGTACCATAGTTGAACATGGTTGACCATGGTTGATTTTCATAGTGAGGCAATCCTTGTCAAAATGCGATGTTGGACCCTTATTATCGGTAATTATTAGGTGGATTGTAGAGATTTAACCTCCATGGAATATGCTAGAATATTCGTAGTGTTTGTTCACAAATGAAGAGCTAAAATTTGTTTCCAAGTTAGTTATTCATTTTAATTAATTTATCTCAAATTAATTAATTAAAGGAAATTCCATATCAACATGCGTCATATTGGTCATGCGATATTGATAAGCCATCATATTGGCCACAAGGTAAAGTGGGGTGAATCTCCACAATTAATAAATATTGTTACATGCTTTTTTTTAAATGTCTAAGGTTAACTCATATATTACTTATTTTTATAATTAATAATAATAATAATAACAATAATTTAAAATAATTTTATAATTATTTTAGGTCATATATTAATTATTTTAATAATAATAATAATAATAATTTAAAATAATATTATAATTTAGAAAATTTTATGGTTTTTCTTTAATCTCGGAATGCAAGATGTATGATAAAATTAAATGTTTTTATGCTTATAATGGATTCACACCTATTCCTATTTATCAACTATTTAATTTATATGATACACTAATTCTACTAAATCACTATAAAATGAAAAATAAAGAAAATAAATACATAATAAAACATAAAACATATATTCACTGTAGTAGCTTTAAATATATGATTTGCTTTGGAAATATGAATCATGGAAAATAAGAGATTGTCTCTAAAAAGATATTAATATCATATAAATTTCCTATGAGCATTGGTGTAGCCTTAATAAAGTATATATTTATTTTGTTCAAAAATTATAATCCTATGGTAAATTTGCACCCAATAATTTGTTGGAAATGTGTTACATAGTTATTGTATAAACTATTATATGCATTAAGGGGATGTGACAAAGTGTGTCAAAGGGGCTTAGGGATGAATAAGAGAAAGAAAGTGTGATTTTAAAGTTTTCTAAGTAAATAAGTCATGTAATTGAAATTCCCTTCTAAGAACTCAAATGTGTGAGCAAATATTTAAATAGAGTTTGCAATCATAAACAGTGAAGTTGTTATATCCTTATAATAAAGACAACAGATTTATGGAGGAAGAGAGTAATAAAAAGAAAAGAAAATAGAACATAATTTATTTATTTATTTAAGTTGACTTTGACCTTAATTAAACTCATGTTACCAAAATAAAACTTCCTTCTAAATTTCCATATCTTTCTCTTATCATATATTGCCATTGTATTTACTCAATTATGAGTAAATGTTTTTCTTTATTCCAACCATAGCATAAATTGTCAATAGACATACATGGAGATAGCCATTAACCAATTTTTTTCCTTTTTCCTATCGTTTATGGCTTTTATAATATCATTTCAAAGCTATGCGTGCATCATATATATATATATATATATCACATTCAAAGTTAGCTCTAAAGTCTCTCAAAACACCTCATAACCTATGTGTGGTATTTGGGTTTTATTTTTCTAGCTTTGATTGTTTATGATACTATGGTTAACCATAGTTGACGATGATTATAATCTCAAGGGATTTATATTAAATCCAATGATTAATACTATAAACCCTCTAAATAATATTATACCCTAGGAATATGAATCCTTAGATTAACAAACCTAAGGGATTGATATTATAAACTTAAGAGAACAATAACCTTAATGGATTAATACTAAAAGCTCAATGGATGATATCCCTAAGGGAATAATATTAAAGCCAAGAGATTAATATTATAAACCCTAAGAAAAATATTGTAAACCTTAAAATAAACATGCTTGACCATGCTTTACAATGGTTAATTTTCATATTGAGCCAACCTTTATCACAATGCGACATTTGACCATGGTGGACCATGATTGATTTTCATATTGAGACGATCTTTGTCACAATGTGATGTTGGACTATGGTTGATTTTCATATTGAGAAAATCTTTCTCAATATGAAAATATTTGTCACAATGTGGCGTTGGACCATGGTTGACCATTATTAAAAACCCAAGAGATTTATATTAAACCCAAGGATTAATATTATAAACCCTATGAATAACATTATACCCTAGGAATATGAACCCTTAGATTAATAAACCCAAGGGATTAATATTATATACCCAAGGTATATAAACCCTAAGATAAATGTTATAAACCCTAAAATAAACATGGTTTACCATGGTTGATTTTCATATTTAGACAATCTTTGTCACAATGCAACGTTGGACCATAGTTGACCATGATTGATTTTCATATCAAGACAATATCGGTATTTTCGGCAAATTCTCTTTTCTAAGCCTTTATGCTTAGGTTCTTCCTCCAAGTTGTTTAAACATCTACCCCTCTTTGGCTTGCATGTCAAGGTATTTCTATTTCGACATGGCCGCATTCCTTGCGAGAACTTATGGCACAAAGCCTAAATGTTTCTCTTTCTATTTGTTGATTCAATTTCCAGAATTTGAGTTAGGGTTCTTCCCTCTCTAACGGGGGTTTCTATATTATGTTTCATTTAATTTTTGTATACTGGTAGTATGACTATGGCCTATATATTAGAACAAGATCTATGCTAGTAGTCACTTATATTTTTTCTCGAAAGGGCCTCAGCCTCTTTTTTTAAGGTGTGACATTTATTACAGCAAGTCAAATGTATGTATAAACTCTTCATGGATTTAGTTGTGTTGTGTCTTCCGAATCCATCACATCAGAATTTTTATTTTAACCGATGTTTCGAGCCATCTACCGTGACTCATCATCAAGGTAGTAATCACAGCTTTTCATTTCTTCTGAAACAATAACTTTCCCTCATTTGGGTTTTGGTGCTTGCAATATGATAAAGTAAATTGTTTATTTCTTGTACAACGTAAATTGCAATGTAATTTTTTTTAAAGAAGTTTTATTAATTCTGGTACAAAATTTTTATTTCTAAGGTTAAGGGTTTATCCCTCATATTCCCGCTCTGCAATTTTTGATGGAAAACTTTTGACTGTTATTATTATTTTTATCTCTTGCCATCCAACGCTTTTATGTGGGCTTCAACTACCATTTATATCTTTGTTTTATTCTTTGTACTGAACTCTTTTTAATAAATATAATATATATATGGTCATTTACTCTATTGTCAAAGTATGCATATGCAATTTCCCTTTTTTGGGTTTTATCCTATTTTAATAAATACATACGGGGACTAAAGGGGTTATTATGCTTAGGGACTGTACTGAACGATTGGTTTCTGCCTGACTGGATACTCAAGAACTAACCCCAAGTTCCTTTCTTATACTTAATCTTTTACTTAGTTAGGGTTAATAAAATTCATTAAATACTTAAGAACTAACCTATATGCTCTATCTAATCACAGGGATGGTTTTGGGCGGAAACTGGATAGATGCAGTTTTCTAGCATTGAATCACATGAGAATGGCGGGGGATTTAAATTTCACTTTAAGCAGCAATGATATTTGGGGATCCGGAAACTTAGATCCTTTATCGGATTATTTGAATGACTTGTTGCAGGATAATCACTTGAAGGACAGAAATCCTATAAGTCTGGGACCTACGTGGTATAATGGCAAATCAGGAGGGGATTATATTGCTAAAATACTGGACCAGGTGCTTATTCACGAGGATCTCATAGCACATTTAGGTGGTATATCTGTGAGGGTCGCAGATATCATGATATCTAATCATAGGCCCTTAGTGGTGGAATGGAATTTTGAATCCAAGGGTGGGAATTACCCATTTAAATTCAACAAGGCATGGTGAGACGATGCAGATTTCAACAGTATGGTATGGGACTTTTTTAATGTACATTCGAGGGGCACTAGGACATCGCCAATGAAATTCCTCTTAGAAAAGTTGTGAATTTTAAAGAAAAAAGTAAAATATTGGGAGCGAACAAAAAAGAGAAATATGAATATAAGATTGAAATGTATAGAAGATCGGGTCGGGGTATTACTCAAACACATTGACTGTGGCCACTGGATTGATGAAGCTTGGGATTGGATCAAAAAATTGGAGCCTAAAAAAAGGAGATACTTATATTCCGGGAGAAGACCTGGAGACTTAAGATTAGAGCTCTATGGCTCAAATAAGGTGACCAAAACTCAAGATATTTTCACACATATGCAAATGGGAGGAAGGTTGAGAATGCTATATGGAAAATATCACATGAAGGAAAGGAGCATATTACGACATTCTTCAAGGAGAGGGAAGGATCATTCATCGAAGATCAAATATGGGCAGTGCAGGACTTTCCGTTAATGTTCTCAGTGGAGGAAAATGATAATTTAAACAAGGAAGATAGCAAGGAGGAGGTAGAGGGTATCATTGAGCTTTTTCAATTGGACAAGAGCCCTGGGCCAGACGGCTGGACCCCGGACTTCTTTTTACATTTTTATGACTTGTTTCTCCAGGACCTGACTGCTAGAGGAGATTAAAAAGGAGGGGAAGATACTAGGGTCTATCAACTCCACCTTTTTTACTCTTATTCCAAAAAAGAAAGGTTCTTTGACTTTCGAAGACTTCCAACCGATATCTGTGTGCAACACTCTCTACAAAATATCAACAAAGTTGATTTTGGAACGCATTAAGTGAGTTTTAGCGGTCCACATAACAAAAGAACAGTCGGGTTTTTTGAATAATAAGCTTATTCATGATGTTGTGGCGACTGTTCAAGAGGTGATGCACACGATACACAGTAAGAAGACAGAGGCGATAATTATGAAATTGGATTTAAGCAAAGCATATGATCACATAGATTGGGCTTACTTAAGGATGATCCCACACAAGATTGGGATATACAGGGATGTGGTCGAGTGGATCATGGGCCGCATCTGCAACTCAACGATGGCCATTATTATTAATGGTTCAGCTTTTAGATTCTTCAAGCCTAGGAGGGGTTTGAGATAGGGTTGTGCCTTGTCACGCCTTCTCTTTCCACAGGTAATGGATGCGTTCAGTAGAAAGATAACCAAGGCCAACTCATTGGGCACATTTAAAGGAATTAAGAATGTATACAACAGCGATGTCACACATATCTTATTCATGGATGATGTGGCATTATGTGGTATGTTGATCAGAGAACGTTGGGTCACTCTTTTTCACATCTTCCATCGCTTTAGCAATGCATTGGGGATGATTGCCAATAAATTAAAATCTTGCTTATATTTCTCTATGGGGGATCCTACCTACATTACAGATATCAGTGATATGTTCAATTTCCAAAAGAAACCTCTCTTGGAAGGGATGACTTATATGGGCTTTCATTTAAAATCAAGACAGTATAGAACAGAAGATTGGAAATGGATCATAGATCAATTCCACAAGCAGATTCAAGGGATGACTTATATGGGCTTTCATTTAAAATCAAGACAGTATAGAACAGAAGATTGGAAATGGATCATAGATCAATTCCACAAGCAGATTCAAGGGTGGTCTCATAAATGTTTATAAAAAGGAGGGAAGTTGATTCTCATTAAGGCAATATTACAACATATTTCAATTTTCTGGGCACCTCTTTTTTTTATTCCGACCTCCATCATTGACAGGATTAAATCATCGATGACTAACTTATTATGGGACGGCATGAATGGTGAAAAGAAATATCATCTCGCCCACTGGGACCTTCTTTCCATTCCAAAGGACCGCGGAGACTGGGGTATATTAAACATTGACATTTTTGGGAGATCATTACTTATGAAGTCTTTATGGAGAAGCTTAAATCAAGACGGGATGTGGAGAGAAGGTATGCAGTTTAAGTATTTCAAAAACAGTGAACTAGACGATGTCTGATTTTTGGGATGGAGGAAAGTTGATAGAGGTTCAATGATATGGAGGAGTTTCATCAAGATCTGGCCTACATTCTGAAATCACCTAAAGTGGAATTTTGGGAACAGTCAGAGAATTATGATCGGTGAGAGGAACATCAGAGGTTTCCTAGTGTGTTAGGCCACTATATTACTAGTATAGTCCCTTATTGTTGTTAGTGTAACCCCTTTATTGTTATTATTGTACCCCTATAACCCCCATATTGTTATTATTGTGCCCTTAAATTATTATTGTTAGGTTGGCTAGGATTACATTGTGGCCCCATGGACTCCTATATATAGAAAGGAGGTTTTGTAATTTGTATCATTCAAGAATTGTTCATTAATGTAATGTATTGGAGGTTTCCCCCTCAAAGTGGCTTATTTATAAGGCGTTGATATCTCTTTTCTTCTATTTTTGGAGCTGGTTTCACAACATTTGGTATCAGAGCTTTGGATTCTAGGGTTTCGCTGGTCCAAACAGGTCATCGTGGAATTTGCGCTATAACTTTGTTTCTATGAAGGTTCAAACGCTGAAATTTTTAAAGTGCGAAGCCGAAATCCTGAGGAACATCTTCACAAAATTTCAGAGCTTGGTTCGCAATATTTTCGGAGATATGATCTGTGAAAGTTAGGTCTTTTTGTAGGCTCCTAAATTTAACCTAAACAGGTCATCGTGGAATTTTTGCTATAATTTTGTTTCTATGAAGGGTCAGAAGCTGATATTTTCGGAGTGCGAAGCTGAAATCTGGAGGAACATCGTCGCAAAATTTCAGAGCTTGGTTCGCAATATTTTCGGAGATATGGTCAAGTTAGGGCTTTTTCAGGCTCCTGAATTTCATCTCAAAGTGGTGATCGTGGGAAAATCTTCATAGCTCTCTCTCTGAGAATCAGATTGGAATTATGTAAAAAGTGGCCACAAGTACACGAACTTTAGTTTACTTTATATCAATTTCAGAGCCAAAGGAGTAAAAATTGACACGTGGAAAGTCATACAAGTTCACTCTACTGAAGTAGTCCATAATTGGGTCATTGTGGGAGATTGGACATAACTTTTCCTTGAAGAATCCAAATCAGGTCAGACCTGTGGCATTTGAAAGAAGCTTCAGAGGGATACTACAAGGCCGAATTTCAGATATTGAGGGTCCATTATTATAGAGATAATTCAATTTAAATATCGAGCTCTTCAAAGCAAGTAAAAGGTGTGTATTTTTCTTTTCTGAATTGCATAAGTCTTGTTTGAAGAATCAATTTGAATTTATTCCAAGGGCATATTGTAGAATAGATATAAGTATTGGATTCTTAAATGGCCCCTAAAAAGAATTCAACACCCATTAAGCCTTGAGAAGGCTCTACTATGACTCATGAAAATGAAGAATGGCAACATGACATATCAAAATTACAAAAGCAAGTGCAACAAATTTCGCTCTCGCAAAGAGCAACAAAAAATGACATGGAAGTTTTGAAGAAAGGCATGGAAACTAAGATGGATGGTTTGAAGAAAGGCGTGGAATGTAAGATGGATGGTTTGAAGAATGGCATGGAAGCTAAGATGGATGGCATGGAAGCTGGCATGGAATCTAAGATGGAAAACATGAAGAATGATCTAAAAGCAGACATGGAAGGTTTGACAAAGTTGATACAAGAAATGTTTCCTAATGGTGAAAAGATAATAGAGGAAACTCATGATGAGAAAAAAATAAATGTTAATCATGATTTCATAAACTCTAATGTTGGAGGGAAGAACCACCATATTCCAAAAATGGATATGAGGAAGTTTGATGGAAAGGATCCTTTAACATGGATACTACAGATGGAGCAATATTTTGATCTCAATAATGTGCAAAACACACAAAATGTACGCATTGCAACTTTACATTTATAGAAAAATAAATTTGTATTGTATCGATGGCTTTGCTCCCGTAAAAAAATTGTCACTTGGTCAATTTTTACGGAGGAAATGATAGCACATTATGAGGATACAAAGAGAAACACCTTATTTAACTAATTGATAAATCTCAAACAAAAGGGTTCAGTGGGGAAGCACATTGAGGACTTCCAAAAATTGAATATAAGGGTAACTGATATTTCATAGGAACACAGGATTGATCTCTTCATAGGTACTTTAAAGGATAACATCCAACATTAAGTTCGTGTTTTGGAAACTGATTCATTGGAGAAGGCATTCAGGTTGGCCAGAAAAATTGAATGTAAAATTATGGCGACAAGGAAGCCTACCACTCACTTCTATAAAGAGGGAAGTGTTGCTACTCCTAGATTTGCACAACCTACAAGGTTGACACCACAACAATTGGAAGAAAAAAGAGCAAAAGGGCTTTGCTACAGTTGTGATAGTAAATACACTAAAGGTCATAAGTGTGCTGAGAAGAAATTATTTTACATAGATTGTGAAGAGGAAGAAGAAAATGAACAAGAAGAGGATATACACCAGGAACCAGCCCTAGAAGAGGAAGAAATGAGTCTAACCATATCATGTAATGCATTGGCAGGAATTACCACTCCTCAAACTCTCAAGATAGAAGGACATATCAAGAAGAAAAAGGTAATAGTGTTGATTGATTCAGTTAGTACCCATAATTTTATTCATTGTAAGGTAGCCAAGGAATTGAATTGTTTCCTATACCCAGCACCAGAATGTCAAGTGATGGTTGCAAATGGAGGAACTATAAATTGTTCTAGAAAATGCCATAATATCAAGCTAACCATGGGGGAATATGTATTGAATAGTCCAATGCTTTCCATTCCTATGGGAGGTGCTGATGTTGTACTAGGAGTACAATGGTTACAATATTTGGGGACTGCAGCTTTTAATTTTCAAGAACTTTTCTTGAAATTTTTTTCAGAAGGAAAGGAATTCGAATTATGGGGTATTGAAAGGAATCCGGGAAAGATAATAAACTCTAATTTCATGACAAAGCTTCTAAAGAAAGAACAACGAGGCGTAATTGCACAATTATGCTCACTAGAAGTTCCAACGTCAAAATCATCTACTTCTTCAGATCTTCAAAAAGTTTTGGACAATCATTCCAAGGTGTTTGAAACTCCCAAAGGACTCCCACCTATTCATGATCATGATCATGCTATTCATTTGATTCCAGGAAGTGTTCCTCCAAATATCGAGCCTTATAGATATCCTTATGTCCAAAAGAGCGAAATTGAACATATGATTGCAGAAATGTTAGAGGTCGGTATAATTCAACCTAGTCAAAGTTCTTTCTCTGCTCCTGTAGTATTGGTACACAAGAAGGATGGATCATGGCACATGTGTCCAGATTATAGGGAGCTCAATAAGCTCACCATTAAAGATAAATTTCTCATTCCTATGATTGATGAATTATTGGATGAATTACATGGAGCAATTTATTTTACCAAGTTGGATCTTCGTTCAGGATATCATCAAATTAGAATGAAGACTGAAGATATTCCGAAAACATCATTTCAAACTCATGATGGTCATTATGAATTTTTGGTCATGCCTTTTGGCCTTACCAATGCACCTTCTACATTTCAAGGATTGCTGAATTCCATTTTCAAACCCTTCCTTAGAAAATTTGTGCTAGTATTTTTTGATGATATACTAAACTACAAGAGGTCTTGGAAGGATCATGTTCAACATGTTGACACGGTGCTCAAACATCCAAAATATGCAAAAACATCCAAATGTTTCTTTGGAGTACAAGAGGTGGAATATCTGGGTCATATTGTATCTCATGAGGGTGTTAAGGTAGACCCTAACAAAATTAAAGCCATTAAGGAATGGAAATTCCCCACGACCATAAAGCAGTTGCGAGGATTTCTCGGGTTAACAGGGTATTATCGCAAGTTTGTTAAGAATTATGGGAGAATAGCAGCACCTCTAACAACATTATTGAAGAAAGATGCATTTTCATGGACTCTTGAAGCAACTAAGGCTTTTGAACATCTTAAAGAAGAAATGTGCCTAACACTGGTCTTAGCTACGCCAGATTTCACAAAAACCTTTATTGTGGAATGTGATGCCTCAGGAAATGGAATTGGTGCTATTTTAATGCAAGAAGGAAGAGCCATTGCTTTTGAAAGTCGTCCAATCAAAGGAAAGTATTTACAGAAAGATATTTACGAGAAGGAAATGTTAGCAATACTGCATGCACTAAAGAAATGGTGAACTTACATAATGGAAAGACACTTCAAGGTAAACTGATCATGATAGTCTTAAACACTTTTTGGAACAAATACTATCTTCAGAAGAGCAACAAAAATGGGTCACAAAGATGTTGGGTTATGACTTTGAGCTGGTTCTTCTATTTTTGGAGTTGATTTCACAACACATTGGACATCGGTGTAGGGGATCAAACTTTATAATGTCTACATGGGAGAGGGATTTTTTATATTGCACAGGTTATAAACTTATGGCAAGACGACATCCCGAGATGGTTGAACGTTGAAGCCCTAGGGTTACAGGGTCAAATGATCAAGGAGTGGAAGACTTATTTGGAAGCGGTAAGTGGTATGGATTGGAATAGGAAAACTGAAGGAGATAAGATTACATGGGGAGGCGGTTTGCAAAAACGAAATATCGTTATAAAAGAAACCTATGTGGCTAACATGGACAACAAACTTGGTCAACAAGGTAAGTGTTGGTTCACTGTAGTTTGGAAGGTAAAGACACAAATGAAAATAATCATTTTCCTATGGTGTGTGTGGAAGGAGAAAAACTTAACATGGTTGAATCTTATGAAAAGAGGTAAGGTTTTCCCGTGTATCTGTAGTCTTTGCATGAATGATGAGGAGGATAATAAGAAAATTTTCTACAAATGTGTTTTGCAACTGAGATTAGATCCTTATTATGCAAACATTTCAATTTCCAGGATTTAGATTACCAGACGCTTGAGGAGTGTACCAAATGGTGGCTAGACAGAGGTAGAGGTTTTATTATCATTCCTCTAATATATCATTGGTATATATGGAAAAGTAGGAACCATAAAATATTTGAAGATAAAATCATATCACCAACATGGATTGTATCTCATATTATAAAAAGTTGGGAAGAAACGAAAATTCAACATAAGCCACCTAGATATTTATGAATCATAATGCGACCTCATGAGATAAATTTTCCAGCAGGGTTCTTCAGTGGGGCAGCGCAGAATAGTAGATGTGGTTGCGGAGCTTGGCTAATGATCTCCCCAACATGCCATTATAAACTCCATTGGTATGGTGGACTAGGCTCGAATACCAGGGCTGAAACGTTGGCACTCTGGGGTCTCCTATGGTTTACCAAACACCCATACATTGACACCATATGGATCTTTGGAGATTCAAAAGTGTTAATTGATTTTTTTAATCATAGAACCCGGTTGGCACCTTTACATTTAACTTCATGGATTGATCGCATCACAGATTTGGCCAGTACCTTCTCCAACGTCTCGTTCACACATATTTATCATGAGAAGAACTCCACAGCAGATTGGTTGTCCAAAAAGGGCCTAGAAGGATCATTTGGGGAAATTCAATTTTTTTTTTCTAATGTTTTAACATCAACATCAGTACAGGGAGGATTGGTGCGATAGCCACATATATGTGAAGGAGATACTCGGCAAAAGGATTTTGTTATTGCTACCGAAAATGGTGAGCACATCAACATTTTTGTATTTTGCTTGAGTGGACAGTATTTACTTAACCAGAATATCCCAAACAACTGACTCACGAAAAAGGAGAGGATTACCTTGGAACGAAGACACACTATAAGGAAAGAAACGGGCCAATTATCTGGATGATCAATTAGTGGACGTGCCTATAGTTCATCTTAATAAGAAGGGAAACAAAATTTTGGATATATATATGGAAAATTAAAATTGTAATAGATTTATTTGATTGTGCTCTGGTTTTGACTTTGTTGTATGTATATTTATCAAAAACTTTATTCAATATATTGGAACTTTGTGCTGGTACATTAAGATATACTAGGAGTTTTTCATGCTAAAAAATCAATTCATTTCTTCTTTTATTTTGCCACGTTCTTGCAAGCCCAGTTTGTAGTAAAACTCGTCTCTAAGTAACTTACGCTCCTGATGGGCCTCCTATATGCAGAGTAATACTCTACCTGTGTAAAACCTTGTCTTCATTACAATAGTACCTGTAATTGTACCTGCAAAAGAAATTTAGTTCTGCATAAAGTATTTTACCCTAGTTTTTCATTAACATATAACATATTTACTCTTTCTTTTCCAGAAAACATAGACAATCTAAATTCAATATAAGATAGTACAAGTTATACATAAACTTATCTGTTTTATTTTGGGAATAAATAGATGGCTCTAACGGTCCACCCAACGGTAACCTAACTTTCTGAGATGTACCAATTTCAATATTAACACTTGGTATTTCAATACTAATGCCAACGTTAAGGGTTACTGCATAACCAACCAATGATAGTTTTTTCAGCGAAGAAAAAACTATCAGATTTCTAATGCAGGAGAACTCATTACATATGACAAAATAGATCCAGAGGGTGATGTTCTAGAAATTGCTAAAATGTCGGCATATGTTACATAAAAAGCTCTCTATTATCTCAGAATAAATCTGTAATAGCTAGAGCATTTAAGAAAAGCAAATATCAGATTTCTAATGCAGGAGAACTCATTACATATGACAAAATAGATCCAGAGGGAGATGTTCTAGAAATTTCTAAAATGTCGGCATATGTTACATAAAAAGCTCTCTATTATCTTAGAATAAATCTGTAATAGCTAGAGCATTTAAGAAAAGCAAACATAGGAAGTTAAAATAGACTTATGAGATTTTCAACATATTCAAAAGTGATTCACAATTTTTCTGGATAGGCTATTGTGGAGGTTTGGGAATGGCCAGAGAATTTTATTATGCTGTGACAAAATTTTCGGGGTGGCTGGGGCTCCGCCCATGGAGCAGCATATATCTCATAGGCTTGCTCATTGGGGTATCATTTATTTGTCACAAATAATATATTACTGAGCTCATGTGGCGCCCATATGGAAGAATGCTACCCAAATCGGCCTCTAGGTCGAAGATGCGATTGATTGGAACACTTTTGTTGGTAAAATGCAGGTGGTTGGTTTGTGTTTAATGGTTGGTGGAGACAGAATCACATGGGAGGGGGCCATGAAGGGGGAATCTCAAGTGGTTAAGGACATATATTTCTAGATTTCCCTACAATCTCTGCATGATAATACTCCCTCTGATTTCTGCCAAGCGAATTCCCACCAAGATTATCGTTGGTTAGTATGGCGGAAGAAGATACTAACATGGGATTCACTCAGAAAAAGCGAATTCCCACCAAGATTATCGTTGGTTAGTATGGCGGAAGAAGATACTAACATGGGATTCACTCAGAAAAAGGGAGCTCTCTGGCCCAGGTCAATGTGCCAACTGCCATGACCATGATGAAACGATGGACCACCTATTCTTCTCCTGCCCCTTCGTGCTTCAAATTTGGAAGCTATTCAGTTTTTATCTAATGGATCCCATGTGGACACTGACAGACTTCATGGACACTTTTCACACATGGGACAAGATTCCTGGCAATTTCCAATCGCTGCCTTTTTTCCTCATATGGGAGTATGGCTAACTAGGAACAGGTATGTTTTTGAAGGTAAGGCATTATCCATCCCCCAAGTTCATGCTGTTATTACGAATTGGATTAATGGTCGGGTACTTGCTACAGCCAAACTTTTTGATTTATCTCGCCGTATCCGACCTCATCTTATCTCTCATCCGGCCATCTTTTTTGATGGGGCATGTCTTGATGGAATGATGGGCTGCGGGACTTGGATCAAAATTTCTCAAGCTAAGAGAATTCTCATATGCTAGAATGGTGGGAATGGAACTAATAATAAGGCGGAGTTAATGGCTTTATGGAGTGGTTTGATGGCAGCATACAACTTGGGGCTGAATGAGTTTCATATCTATGGGGATTCTAAAATCATCATAGAAGCTATATCTTGGAAATCCATTTTCTCCTCTCTGAGTTGTCAGGGATGGTATATGAGAACCAAGCAATTGTGGATCAAGATGAAGGAGCCCCCTCTTACTCACATTTATAGAGAAAATAATACCAGGGCGGATGGGCTATCTAAAAAGGGAATTAGTCTTAATTTTGGCAATTTGTAGGTTTCACATTACAAAGATGGACATCCTTGTAGAACCTTAGACGTCCCCCATTCCATGAAAATTATCTTTAGGTTTATATGCTGCTACAAACGAGCCACAACAAGCGAGCCTGTAACTCAATGATAAGTTATCTTCTGCAAGCGAGCTGGTAAGAGATCTTCCACAAGATTTTTAAAACTTCCCTTGACATTGTGCCAACATCAAGTGAGCATGTACAACTCCTTTGCTCGAACAGGAATGATTAAAAGAGTTGGGGTTTACATCCCACTGATTCAACAGTAGAGTTATGTTTATGTCTTTTAAACTTCTAGATGGCAATATGGCCCGAAGATGCACATGAAAGGACTGTTTGATGTTATTTTGTTTATGTCTGTTTTGTATATGAACTTCTGATAATACATTTTGATGTCTACCAAAATTAACACTGTCAGCAATTTTGAATTTGTTCTTTCTGTCTATGGATGGAAAAACGTAATATGATGAACATGTATCTATCCACTATGTGGAGTATATTCCAAGTTGGGATTAGATTATGGAAATGCACTGTTTACTATATAATAGACAGCGTTTTTTTCTTTATGACCAAAAAAAGGAAAGAAAGAAAGAAGAAGGAGGAGGGAAAAAAAAAGAAAGGAGCAGAAAGAAAAAAAAAGACCCTGTTTAGAATACTCTTTGACCTGCAAATGTGCGAAAAATGTATTTCTGAAAATCCGGCTTGAAGAACTTTAATCCGACACACCCAGTTACTTAAAAGAGGGGAAAAATTGGATTTATTGTTAATCCAATCAATTTATGTTTGAGAGTCGCCATAAACTTGATAATTGGCAGATCCAATCAAAAAACCAGTCGGGATAATGAAGTTGATCGGAGGTGAAACCAGAAGTAAACGCCAGGAATGACTGAGGGATGGACTTAATTCCATGAAGTGAGCGCAAATGGAATGGCATATTTTGTTTGGTTCGAGAGGTTTATCTTAGAGATCTCCATATGAGCCATGAAATGAAAATTGCAATAAAATACAAAAAGATTTTCGAGTTATGGACCTATCATACCAAAATAAAAATTGCATTGTGTAAAAAAACAAATACGTTTTAAAATACTTGATTAAATATTATCAGGTGGATTTATATTCAAGCACCTTGAGAAAACCCTAATATTTAGCAACGAATTGGAACATTGTACAAAATAAATATCTAAATTGAGATTAATAATAAATAAATAAAAGTCTAGTGTGTTTGTTTTTTTTTAATTGAAATTAAAAATCATAATTTTTTAACTATTTTAAATTCCATTTTTAAATGTATAAATAAATTTTAATGTTATATTTAAATTGTATAAATGATATAATTTAAATCTACAATTTTAATTTTAATGTTTGTTACTGAAGTATTGATAAATTTTTAAAATTATAATTCAATAAAAAAACAAAACATAAAAAATTAAAGTACACTAATAAATTAAAGTGCAATTATTTTTAACAATCAATTAAGTATTATTAGATGACAAATTTTTTTATCAGTTAATATAAGATAGCTTACAAATTGTAAATGATAATTAATTGATTTTGAACCTTTCAAACATAATGTTCTTTTCACCATGTTAGAATCCAATAAAATTTTCAGACCTATGTATAAAAACATGCACATAGAGCCTTTTGAAGATTAACAGAAAATGTTAAAATCAGAACATGCCTTGGAACTTACTACAATTGATGTGGTGTAAAATTTTATTTATGCATGCTTTATTGTGCTTCAACGGTGCATAACTCTTCATATAGTATGTTGCATTCTTCTAGTAAAATGCTCTTATGTTGTTTTGAAGGCATCTGCACATGGATGGAATTGATACCTTATTCTTGTAGAGAAAATCCTCTAGAGACATTATGATCTTGATGTTATAAATTTTTATATCTAATAACATGAGCTGATTCCCCTGCTTTTGCCATTAATCAACCATAGAGATATTATTCAAAGATCTAGATTCACTTGGATTTTCAATTTTTAGTGGGGTGCATCGGTTTTTTCCTTGTAACATTCCTAGATGGATCTAATGACACCAGCGCAACTGACTCTACCACTGGGAGCATGACCTTGATGGACCCAAGGATAATTGAACATGTGTCTCATGACAAAGGGCCAATGACTTGGCTAGGGGCTTCAACCAACTAGGATACCAATTAGGGCTCATGGGGGTGCATTTCTTGTTAACAAAAACTTGAAAATTAAATATTGTTGAAAGTAGGGCTTCAAATTACATTTGAGAAGAGATTACATCTTGCCAACAATATCAAGAATACACACACATACTCAATAATTAAAAAGAGATGTTTGGGAAGGATATCTAACTATTTTACTATTCATTCTCCATAAGTATTTATACATCAAAAGGATAGTTGGAGCAACTGTACCTAATTCTAACTAATCTCTCACTATGTTTACTTTATATTTATCACTTATTACATATATTACTTCATGTCTTATACAAAAGTATGATGACTATTACATAGGTCTAGTATGCCTATCAACATATCCTCTCATCTCAATTCTTTGTTCGTCTTGAGAAAATGTGATTCGAATGTCGGGGGCTAATATTTGGGAGGGTTGAACTGTGAGAGAGAGGAGAGAAAGCACAAAATGTTTCTTGAAACTATTCTAGAAAATATTAATAAAAAAATTCACACACCAAATTCATCACAACGTATGAAAAGAAAGATAACTCTTTATTAAATTAGGAAAACCTTTACAACTACATTGTGTTGGAGGAATATGGTCTTTTGAAAGGTGGGGCTCGTTATTTATATTATTTTTGGTGCCTTCTTGAGCTACATCGTTCAATACCATTGTTAAATACCATGAGTGGATACCACTTTCCATTCGGATCAATCCGCCCCCCTTAGGAATCAATGGTCCCCATTGCATTAAGTTCCCTCATTAGAATTTTTTGTTGAATATGAACCAATGAAGAGAAGGCCTTTGTTTGGTTAACCCATAAATCTTGGTTTGTGTATGACCCATAACCAAGTTCTATTGAACACAAGGGTTATGTGTTGTTAACCCATAATCGTGGGTTTGTGGATGACCCATAACCAAATGTGCCAATTATCAATGAAGACAAGGGCTTTTTGTAGTTGACCCATAACTGTGGGTTTGTGTATGACCCAAAAATGAGTGGTTTTGTGTGGTTGACATGAATGTGGGTTTGTGGATGACCCAAAACTGAGTTGGAAATTGAAAATCTTGGAGAAAGGTTTTTTGTCGTTGACCCATAACCATGGGTTTGTAAGTGACCCATAACCATGATGAACGAAGGTCCAATGATATAATTACCCTATATTATTTGTGGGCCAGTTATGATACTAACAGTATACATGGCCTCACAAATGGACTTCGAGATAGTTCGTCTGTGGGTATGCCATGATGACATGGGTAGAGAATGTTGCAACATCCATAAGGAGTTAATATGGCCATTGGATATCTTGTTGGAATGTTTTATTCATCTCTAGAGTGATTATTATGAGTAGAAAAGAATTCAACACACCTTTTAAGTTGTGACAGTGTTTAGTGTGAAGCAGTCGATGTTGCATTATATGAAGAAACTAAAAATTGCGAAAAAGGAATAGCAACTTTCTGGCCACATGAGTACAAAGAAAATACCAACAAGCATCTTGAATGGTATCTGCATGTCTTTCATAGAAATATCGCTCTGAAAATTGCTAGTAATTAATGAATCTCTCCACTCTCAAATCCTAGACAATGAATTGGATGCATAGCTCACAAAAGTTTTCAAGGCACTTGAAGCACACCAATGCTAGGACGAAAACGATGTATACTTTGTGAGAAGGGGTGACATGTTTTCGAGGTAAATGATGGATATTTCAAGGCCTTGGATGGTGGTGTTGGGGTCTTCAATTGAAGCTATACCTTAGGATTCTCATTCTCATTCCAATGCCTAGAGAGAAATGATAAGAAATATGAGCTTTGAGAGAGCATGATCTTGTGAAGTATATAGTCCTTGAAGAAAAATGAAATTATTATGCCTGAGAAGAGATGGATTTTTAATCCCTACTTTCTTATTCTTCTCCAAACAACACATTCCCATCTACTTCTTGAGACATTATCATTTGGAATTTGAAGCATTCTCACCATCATAGCACTAGCATATGGATCTTGAGCTCGAAGGGTTGCATATGGATCTTGATTTTGAAGAAGAGCCTAAGGAATATTATCCCTTCCAACCCAATATCGTAACATCTCCCTCTTAGATATAGCAGGATCAACACCGTATCCAGTTAATGGAGCTCGAGGAACATAGTTAGTATGTACTATTAAGAGATATTTAGGCTTGAGCAACTCTTTTTTTTTCTAGTGTAATGGTCCCATGGCGGGCCATAGAAGCACACCATTCAGCTTGACTTCAAATCCTAACTTGGGTGGACCGAAAGGATCGAACCTGCGCCTTGTGACAAAGGGCCAATGGATGGTGGGGGGATCCAACCAATCAGGCTACATGCACAGGCTTAGGCTTGAGAAACTTATCAACAGTAAAGATCACAAAGAGTTGGTCGTCAAGTAGGGTATCACTAATCATGGCATTTTATGATGTGAGTGTTGAGCATGAGCATGTTGTTGGAGGAGGATGTTGTCACTATGTACTTGTTAACGTTGGTGGTCACCATCATGTTGAGGGGGCCATTTGTTGTCTTAAGTGTTCCAAGTGGGTTTTACTCGGGTAGTGCATAGAACTCTATCAGAGATACCTTGTTTTTGATGGATATCTTTCTCAATAGCTTGATGGTGACACTTGCAAAGTTCACATCTATCAGAGCGAATACAACCATCCCACCCTGGACAACATCCTCAAAGGTCTCAATGACCCCTATGGTGGAGATCGTGTCGGCGAAGATCTTGCACCTACCCTTCATCAAAACGACCTTGATTTTCACGTTATTAAGGGATGGATTAGGTGCCTCTACCATGTTGGTAATGATAAGATAAATCACCTCTACAACTGACAAGTTGTAGCCTTCTTACTTCACAGAATTTATGTACTTGGAATTTGTAACACCCTCCTCTCACATTTACCCACGCTAATTGGTCCACTGGAGTAAACATGTGACAAGAGGCTACTACAATGTGATTCAACTTCCCATGTATATTTATGGAAGTGGAACCGAAAAAACAAAACCAATATGACCTTCCTCAGGAGCTACAGACCCTTAAGGAGGTAACCCACCCTTCCAAATGCTTAACCCTTGAGACAAATTATCATTTTACTAATCTGAACCCTCAACCGTTCCCATGAAAATCCATGAATGCAACTAAGGCCTTCCAGTTTCTCCCACAACAAGGCATACCAGCAACTGTGGAATTTTTCATGCAGTTCTAAGCTAGTGACCCCAGATTCTGAGCCACTTTTTTAGGGCTAGGTCTCAGGACACTGCCCAGAACTTCATGAAACTTTCATAAATGATTAAAAAATGGAATAAGGTTACTAATGAAATCATTGTTACAAGTACTTGATCTAACCCCTACTATCCATGACAGGAATTTTGTCAAATATGTCACAAATATGTAATCTATAGGTCATAATAACATATTTGAGCATATGAGTCTCATACTTATCTGAGAATCATAAAGAAGCATTGATGCCTTATCAAAATAACTACATTATCATCCATTAGGTCATATATTCATTGTTCATTCATTTTCTAATCAAAACATGATGAGATCCATACATCAAGTCTGTCAATAAACATACTCATAACCAACATATAACCAATAGAAATAACAAGGATATAACAACCATAAAAACCACATAAGAATAAGTGCATTTACATATGAAATACCAAAGGAGAAGGAGATCTTATTAATGAATACATAATCCAACCAAGTCATGACTTCCACGAACCACCCGACCATAGGTTGAGTTGAACCAAATATTTCTTTCAGTCAGTCACCCCCATGCCATATTCAAGCATAAATGTGGGACTCATAAAAAAACCAAACAGGGCTTCCTCGGGTTTTACCGTATATCCCACTAAGGGATTCCTATGCCTGAAACCCTCATCAATACCCCCAGGTTTTACCACAATCCCACCAGATCACTAGGCCCTAAACAAGCATGGTTGCCTCTGGATCTCTCCACCTAAATCATGAGGAATTTTTGCCTCCACTCTCTAGGCTTTACCTTGCATCTTGTCATAACTTGTTAAGGGATTCCTAAGCCTAACGAGAACATACACCTGTAGGTTTTCTATGTATCTTGCCATTACCAGTCAAAGGATTCCTAGGCTTAAAGAGGCTCCATCCTCCAGGCTTTACCGTGTATCTCCCTATTACCGATCAAGGGATTCCTAGGCCTTGTGATTTTTCTTGAGATCACCCCACTCAGCTTTGATACTATCCAGCAATCCATCTCAACCAAATAGATAGGAGATGAGACCTAGGAATCCATCTCTAACTTAAATAGATAAACAGAAGGAGATGAGAACTACTTGTGATCCTTCGCTCTCGTTCCTATTCTTTTGTCGCTTATGTCGCTCTCAATCCAACTGAACTCGCCAGATCAATACCTGCAATCAAATACAAAAGACAACAAGCAACATTACAAATATACAATATCTATCTACCTTAATGTTAACACTGGAAAATCATACAGCAGAAGGCGACATTATTTAATGTCAAGCAGAAGGGTTTACAGGGCTGGAAGACATTACAAAATCTGGAAAGTATTTAAAAATCTCTAAGGTCTGAGGAAAATCAAATTTGAGCAAGTCCTAAATGCTCTTTGCGTGCATAATCCTTCATGAAGAGCGCCTTCGCGTGCTTTTTTGCCCGATATGCGCACAATCCTGGGAGTGGCGAAATGTCACTATCCGAGACCACACAAAGCAAAGGACAAGTGATTCCTCACTTGAAGTCGCCTAAGGACAACCACCAATGCCTCCTTAGACACCAAGTGAGCACACAATGGAATATTTGGAGCACAAAAAGGAATCATACCCCTCTCTTGGGTCACCATCCACAATGTACCAAGAGAGGGAAGGGAGGATTTGAAATCTCCTATATAAGGCCACCATGAGATGAAGAATGGGTGAACACATTGTTATGCTGGCCAGAATTTCCCATGCAATACCAGTAGTGTGTGATATGGAGCTGAAGATAGAGGGGACTCAATTGTTGGCCATCCAACAAGTTCAGTCCAACATAGTAGAGAGAGAGGGAGACTGCACTGAGGCAAGCTTGGGATAAAAACATCCTTGCATTGGGACTTGTAACCCATGTTCTAGGGGCCCTTTGGAAAGAGGGTAAATTTTCACTCTTATTGCTACTAGTGCTCAATAAGAGGGGCCTAGAGCCACCATTCATATTATTGTTGTTGTTTGACTCTTTTCAAAGTTCGTGTTTATTTGTTTTAATTTTTAGTTTAGTTTTAGTTTATATATGCATGCTATTTCTCTATCTAGTATGCTCATGATTCTAGCTTGTTCCACTAACTTGCTTGACTCCACTTCTTTTTCTGCTTATTACCAATAACTTAATTGGGTAGACCACACCCCTTAAGTTGGTGTGATTTTGTACATACATGCACCAAACACACTCCAACAAGATTGGTGACTCCACTAACGTTTATTACCAAGTTTATGTGGTTGTGCTTTTCTTGCAAAGAACTCTGTCTGTGCTGTGGAGTGGAGTTGAATTTCCCCTGATTTATCTTGCAGTCCCTAGTTCATCCCAAGTGACAACCTGAAGAAAAATAGCTCCAAAATTTTCTTGCAATAATTTGCGCGCGTTTTCTTCCCACAAACGCGCAGGGTGCGCGTTTAGCGCTGATCCACGCGCAGATAGCGCGCCTGTTTTAGCCTTTTTCACGCAAAATACAGAATGAGAAATTTCTCCCATTTTTCTGTCTTTTCCTGCTTGTAAAGTGCTTGGCAGCCCCTAATACACCTTCCAGCACTGGTTGTGGTACCCTGTAGCTTGTTAAAGATCACTCTTAGCTACTTTTTGTAGGCTTAGTGTCAGTTTTACTTCAAGTTGATTTTTGCAAAGTTCACACATAGTTTAAGTAGGGGGGGAAATAACTTGCATTCCGAAAAAAATTATGTTTTGCAAATTTGGTAGTAACACACCTAGATAACTAGCCAAAGTAAGTGGCCCAAGACCACGCATGCATAGCTAGTTTTCTTTTTTCTAGTGTAAAAGCTTTAGTATAGTTCAATTTTTGCACTAGGAATTTCGGGACTAGGATTGAATTGTTTATAGAAGAGCAAGTAATATATGTTACCTTTGCACCCTCCGGTGATCCTAGGTAAGAATATAAATGCTTCCTATGCACAACTCGACATCTCCCTATAGTTGGTCACATAGATTAACTAGGAAAAATAGAAAGCGGCCAATTATCCACACATGTTTTTCTTTTGAGCCAGGAACAATACAACATAGTTTAAATAGGTGATTTTGTAAAGGATCATCAAATATCCGCACGTTCAAACTATGTACTTGTCCACTTTATGATCACACACATCCACTCACTAAGGAAAGCAAAGACACCTAAAACTAACTTAACCAAACTCACTAAATTCTCCCCACAGGGGCCACAAAAGAATTTATAGCTTAAGTTAGGATCAAGGGGGTAGGCATCCAATAAGTCGTCTTAATCATACTTCATCTTGAAATATAGAAGTTGTCTATTTAGGGAGCTTCAAATCCACCTATCATCCCATGGCAAAGAAAACCCAAGTGCGACAAAGACCCGTTTCAGAGGGGGTTAGGCTTAGGCATAGTACGAGCAAGTATCGGTCAGGGCTCCCTGACTTGGCCAATACTCGGTACTGTTATCTGACTTACCAAGAAGCCCAAGACTCGAACGCTCATGTGGGATGGTGGTTCTTAGTGGCCAAAAACTAGGGCATCCTTTCCTTATAGGTGACGGTGCAGGAAAGCGCCAGACCCTCTACCCTTACCTTGGTGGATTCTCTTCGGCTAACTGGGGGTGTCGCCAGCTCTTACGGGACATTGTGCCAGCACTCGCAAGAAATCTTCTCAAGGCCCAATTACATTTGAGTGTGTGATGACGAATAGGTCTTCTAGGATTTTGAGTATCATATGCAAACAAACAAAAACCACTTTTTTGATTGCTTGATCACATAGATGAATTTAAAGGGAAATTTATTTTATTTTTCACTTCGTTTTATGTATGTGACAAGAAGTTTTCTTTGATCATAAACTCTATCCTCTCAATTTTTTCCAAAACCAAACCTGGTCGACACTAGAACAGACCCAACGGGACCTCATTGATCTAGGCATCTTTTGGAACTCCCCCCATTACCAGGAGGAGTTCTAGGTCTTTCGCCATGTAGGCGTCAAAGATGGAACACTGCCACCATTATTGGTTCATCCTTTATTGGGGCATCCATAGTTGGGAACCCTAGTTGGTCTCCCAACACCACATCTCAGACCACTCCTCCCACAACCCCCAGGGGGCAGAGGAGTGCGTCCCATTCGAGAAGCCATCTGAATACATAGCAGGGTACGTCACAGACTAACCCTCTCCCTAACTAGAACCCTGTGTTTTCGCACAGTGCAATGACGTCAACCTCCCAGACACCTTTATTAGCTTCGTTAAATCTACCCGATTTAACCAAGATGACGAATGACCCCATCGCACACAACCCTACATGGCCTCCCATGCCCACGAATCTCCCTTCGGATATACCAAAGTTCTAAGGAAAGCAAGCCGAAGACCCAGGTAATCATGTCATGGCCTTCCACCTGTGGTTCTCATCAGATAGTATCATTGACAACACTATTCAATTAAGACTATTTCAATGCACTCTGACTGGAGTAACCACGAAGTGGTACGTGGAGCAACCCTCAGATTCACATGGAACCTTTGGTGCCCTCACCACCGCATTCCTAACATACTTTCAGTTACCCATTCATCATGATTCCAGAATGGAATTACTGACTCATTTTAGACAAACCCCTGCCGTCCATATCTCGGACCATCTCCATGAATGGAGGTGGCATCGTAGTTTATGCAAAGCTAAACTCGACGATCGGGTTCTCTTAGATTTTTTCTTGAAAACTCTTACGGCAGAGATTTCAAAGGATGTGGCACAACATAAACCCACATCCGAAGAGGATGCTATTAGCAAAGCCCATAATCTTGAGCTGATTTATATGCAGTCAGGATACATTTATAATATCCTGCTTAATGCCCCGCTCCTGCAAACTTATCAAGAATTTCCAGGCGCGTCGAACTCTGAAAATGGACTAATTGGGTCATTGACCCAAGGTTACCTAGGTAGCAACAGTCAAAACCTCGGTTACACATACAATTCTACCCAGAACGTACCTCAAACTGGGTTTCAAAGTCATCATATGCCTCAACAACATTTGACCAATAGGGCGCCAGCGTATCACCAGGGAGGACCTTATCCTCCAGCTTAGGGGAATCAGTATGCAGAAAGAAAAACTGATGGAAGAGCTCCCCTCTAATAGTCAGGTGCAAACTAGGGACCACGTTATGCTTATTCCCCATCAAAAGACCCACCTATGCAGACCAATGCACAGATGAACTTTCTGCAGCCGTCCCAAAACCAACCACACCAATAAAACTAGGAGAACTACCCTCCTAACATGGTGAAGAAAAAATCCAAAAACAAGCCAAAATGGAACCCTGGACAGGGGGGAAACAACCAACAACACCCACCACGATCTCAGGCTAGAGGCAACTCCAACCGGAATCAGAGCCATGAGCCGAGAAATGCCCAACAACAGATAAAAAGGCCACCTCTTCAAACAAACCATTCTTGTGCGATATGTGGTGAGTACGGCCACTATACTCACCACTGTCTCGATCTCCCTGAGCTGAAGAAGCTACATAGTAACTGAGGACAAGGACGATCTTCCCAGCAACCAACTGTGATGCAAGAACATTTCCCCCATCAAGAGACGGTAAGCACTCAGCAGTAAAATACAAACGACTCCGGGAAAATCATCCATGAAATATACATGACTAGTGAAGAGATATTTTTCCAAATATGGAATCGTAATTACGACACCCCACCAAACACCAATACGTCAGGGGAAAGTACCAGTGCACCGACTGTACCTTTGACCATTTCAAATATGCCTATAGAACCATTGCCAAAAATGGCGAAGGGATGCAATAGGTGAGTAGGAAACTACTCCAAAGTGGCCCATAATTATAGTATCATGGACGATTTAGCACAATCTCCCACTACTATGTCAGATTTGGAAGTATTTTAGTCATGCCCAAAACAATATAAAGCCCTACTTTTCGCGTTAGGCGCTATCAACCCTACCAATACACGCCTAATGGATTTTGACTTAGACAAAGCCACCCCTAGGCTTCCTTCCATGGTCGCCTTCCAAATACTAGTGTCAGTCCAGAATATCACAATTCACTGATGTGTCATAAATGAGGGTGCATCCATGTGCATCATGTCCAAAAATATTTGGCAGAAGTTAAATTCTCCCAAACTAAAACCCTCAGTCATCGTGCTTCGAGCATATGACGGTCGTCCATCAACCCGCGTCGGCCTCTACCAAAACGTCCCAGTCTGCTTATCCGAAAAGACGGTCCACATAGACATTGAAGTCTTAGATGCTCACCTAGACTACAATATACTCCTTGGGCGGACTTATATGTACTCCATGTCTGCAATAGCCTCCTCCATCTTTCGCATCATGATGTTCCCCCACGAGGACCCCTAACAAACACTGATGTAATTCTACCCTATGTAGATACATCCTTGGATGCTCTCTCACGGTACCAAGAATATGGCCCTAGCCAATTCAAATCGTCGTCCGTTCTAGGGTCATTCCTAGGAGATCCTCCCATAATCCTTGAGTCATCACCCAATGTCACAGGGGCTCTGGTGTGTATGATGTCGACATAAAGTGTCTAAGATAGTCAGGACACTGACAAAATCAGTAATGGCACTGAGTCATCGGCCACGACAGCCTCTCTCGCCTGCACAGCCTCCCAAACCCCTTTTCTCTACCCCCCAGCTGGTTTCATCTCCCTGCAGGTTTTGGCAAAGCTGGTATTACCAAACATATCATTAGCAATCCCATTTTGGTACCTCATTCCTCCTACAGGAACAGGAGCCACCCACGTTACCACCACAGGATTGAAGCCCCTCAGTCCCGAGCAGGCCCCACTCATCCAAGAAACAGTCGAAACCACCCCTGCAAAGGAAATTCCCATTGAAAAACCAGTGATTATGGCTAAGAAAGCCGAGAAAAGAGGAAAGAATATGGTGACCCCCGCTGTTCAACGGGAATCACCAGTCTGTGCCATATGCAACATAATAGGTCACCCTACCCATATCTGTCTGGAACTGGATGAATTAAAACCACTCTTTGGCTCTGAGACAGACACTGAACCCCGCGTTTCCGTACAAAGGAACCTACCACCAAAGTTCAAGGCAAAGCATTGCATACCAATCACACATGTGCTCTTTGCAAAAACTATGGGCACTATACCCACCATTGTCCAGAGATCTCGCGATATAGGGATGCCTTACATGCCATCGAGCGGTCCTATCAAGAGGATTCCTCCACCCGAGCATCCAAAAATGAACCTCGTACCATCCTGTACCTACAGGAGGAACAACGAAGGGCATAAGAAATACCCCCAGTCATGCACGTTATACGTTGCATGTTATGCGATGAACGTGGTCACTTCCCCGAAGAGTGCGCAACCCTAGAACTCATCCACAGATGGTATCTAATAGAAAGGGTTTACTACATTGGATTGTGGCAGCGCAATTCACATGTCCGTTATGCGCCGACAATCACCTTTTGGAGAATTGTCACTATATCCCCCAATTATGGCTAGCCCTCGCTAACTTACGCTCTTCCATAGTCCGCCTCTCAAATCCATGAACAATTCGATAACCCAAGAGGATGTGACGGACAGATCTATCCTGTTCTTATAAATTGAGGGGTGACCAATTAGGGAAATTCTTCCCCCACCAAATGCCGATGACATGACACATCATATATGATTCATATCATCGTGTATCGGAACTATGACTCGAGTTGTCTACTCATCTACCATAGTTTTTGAGTCAGCTGCAACTACGAGAGTAGCTGTACCTATGACAGTGTAGACCGAATCTATCTGCACTTTGTTGACCGCGTCTGATTCCACCACATCTAGGATGGAATCCTTCTCATGTCTCTCAACTAGATCCGTACGGATTAACCCCATTCAACATAACCCTACGCAGGAACAATCCCCCTTCAGGTCCTTGTTTCATTTGGATGAAGATATCCTAGAGGCTATGATGGAGGCAGATTATCCATGGGATGCAATGCATCACCGTTCGCTTTTTCTCCCCAAGCAAACGTTCAGTCCCAACAAGATAAAAGAACAACAGATCTATGTGATCGAATCAAAAGATTTCCTTCCATCGGGAAAATTCGATTGGTTCAAAAACCCCATCCCAGTGCCCGATGTGTTTGAGGAAGGAAATATGTCGAATATCTCACCTACCATCAAGGTGAACATATCACAAAATCATGCAAAGGTTGAAGAAATATCACTTGGGGTAGCATGCTCTCCAGAAGAAATAACCTCTTATACCCAATTGCTACAAGAGTATCGAGATATCTTGCGTGGGACTACTCAGAAATGCATTGGCTTAGTCCTACTATCATAGAGCACCATATTGACACTTGGCCTGATGTACCTCCAGTGTGCCATAAACAACTTCAACTGCACCCATCTAAGGTAGAAGAAATAAAGCAAGAAATCGACAAGCTTCACAAAGCCAAGTTTATCTACCCCATCGCCTATACATCTTGGGTTTCCAACCATGTTCTCGTCATGGAAAAACAGGGCACTATACGTGTTTGCACTGATTTTCGAGATTTGAACAAAGCTTGTCCTCAAGAAAATTATCCCACTCCATTCATTTACCAAGTCATCGATTCTTGCGTAGGACATGAGGCTCTATCCTTCATGGATGGGTTCTCTGGGTACAATCAAATCCAAATCGCCATACAGACCGGTACAAAATTGCGTTCACCACCCCCTGGGGCACATTCGCATACAAGGTAATGCCATTTGGCCTAAAAAATACTGGAGCCACCTTCCAAAGGGCCATGAATTATATATTTCATGACTTGGCATACCTTATCCTTGCCTACTTGGACGACTTGACCGTTTTCTCCAAGAAGCACTTAGACCACCTCCAGGATCTGCGATTGGTATTCCAACGATGTCGTCAATACTACCTATGCTTAACCCCCTGAAGTGTGTCTTTTGCGTCAACGCAAGAAGACTCTTAAGTTTTATCGTGTCCCAGCAAGGCATTTGTGTGGACCCCCTCAAAGTCCAAGCCATCAAAGAGGTACCACCATCTCGAAGCCTCAGGTAAATTCAAAGCCTGTAGGGCAAGGCCAACTGTTTGAGACACTTTGTCCTAGATTATGCCACTTGCGCTCAAGGATTCCTGCACCTCCTCCACTAGGACATCCCATTTAAATTGGACGATTACGCCCAGAAAGTGTTCGATGCACTAAAATAAACATTATCTTTAGTGCCCCTCATCAGTCCCCCAGACTATGACAAAGATTATATCCTGTATTTATCAGCTTCTGAATCCACGTTAGCCGGAGTGTTGGTCTAGGAAGGCCCAGATGGGAAGGAGCACGTAATCTACTACGTCAGCAAAACCTTATCGGGTCCAGCATTAAGATATGAGCCTGAATAAAAGACTGCACTAGCATTAATTTATGTAGTCCAGAAACTTTGCCACTACATCATCTTAAGAACCACTATGGTCATCGTAGATATTAACCCCATTAAATACTTGCTCACATGCCGCCTAATGACCCATAAGTATGCCCGCTAGATAGTCATTCTACAAGAATATGACTTACAATTTCGCTCCCCCAAAAGAAAAAAGGTGCTTTCCTTAGCATAGTTTATTACGGATCTCCCAGGAGATACCAAGGGATCACCAGTGAACGATTTTCTACCCGATGAACACCTCTTCTTCGTAGAAACCGACGACCCTTGGTACGAAGATATTCTCCTGTTCTTGTGAACCCAAAATTTCAGACCTCATCTCACCTGATATGACTGTCGGCGCATACACCAATAGGCCCCCCGATATCTCCTCATGGTAGATGTCTTATATCGACGAGGCATCAACACCATCTTACGGCGGCACCTCACCGAAGACCAAGCGAAACAGGCCCTTAATGACTGCCACGGAGGCGCTTGCGGCAGCCACCTATCTGGCATGGCCACCGCCCAAAAATTCCTACGGGCACGATATTTTTGGCCCTCCTTATTTCGCGACTGCATTAAAATATTCAAAAGATGTGAACGATGCCAACGCTTCGCCCACAAAGAAAGAGCACCTCCTGCTCCTCTGCATCCTGTCATCGTCGTCGATCCCTTTTGTAAGTGGGGGATTGACTTCATGACTTGCAACCCCGCCTCATCGGGCAACCATAAATACATCATTGTGGCTTTCGACTATTTCACCAAGTGGGCTGAGGCCATGCCTACATATGACAACACAGCAGAAATCGTCGCTCAGTTTCTATTCAACCACGTGATCACCCGATTCAGTGTCCCCAAAGATTTAGTCTCTGACCATGGGAAACACTTTGAAAATGAATTTTTCGAGGAACTATCTCGCCAGCTTGGATTCACCCATGAATTCGCTTCACCATACTACCCCCAGTCCAATGGGAAAGTAGAAACTATTAACAAAGTACTCAAAACTATGTTACAACGCATGGTGAATAACCATAAAACCAACTAGCACCATATGCTCTTTTCCGCCCTGTGGGCATACCGCACAACGGTAAAGACATCCACTGGTTTCACTCCCTTCCACTTAGTATATGGGGTCGAGCCCGTGATTCCCATAGAACGCGAGATCCAAAATTTGCATGCCACCATCGAACTTCCTGATGATACCCAGCCTCTATAACAGTGCCTAGTACAACTAGAGCTTGTCGACGGAAGTCGACGACAGTCGCTACAACACAACTAGGCCCACAAGAAAAGGGTAAAAGCATAATTCAACTACAACATCAACCCTCGCTCGTTCACCAAGGGTGAGCTAGTCCTCTGCTATGATGTCGCAAAAGAATCCATAAGACCAGGAAAGTTCGAAACCTTGTGGAAAGGACCATACATCATCAAACATTTCCTCCGACAGGGGGCATACATCTTGATGGAACTAGATGGGACATGCCTCATCAACCCCGTCAACAGCCTTTACCTCAATAATTTCTACCCACAAGGGCCAAAACGGCCCTTCCCTAGAGCGAACATACACAACCCCAACCACTGAAAATTTTTGACCAAAATACTTATTTAAAAGTGCTCAAAGTGCCACAATGGATCACCAAACTGAACCCCATTTCGGATTTGCTGATGGAGCATCACGATGGTCTCAAATATTAGTTGTGGCCGCCTGGGTCATTTACCACCCTAACCGATCACCACTCTGCTCAAACGGTATGTGCATCAGTTCAGAAACAAACAATCAGGTAGAATATGACGTCGTAATCGGACTTACGTGCAATTCCCTCCATCAAGGCATACGCCATATGCATATCTACCTCGATTCCCAGTTAGTAGTGTCGCGGTTAAACCAAACATTTGAGACAAGAGATACACATCTATTTAGAAAATATTTGCGTGCAAAAATATTAAGCAGACAATTTGACTATATCACATTCACACATGTACCAAGGAGTCAAAACCAAACAGTTGATCGCATAGCTAACAATATCCTACACTAGAATGCATCTCGAATAAACCATCATACATAAAAAACCAAAAATATAGATATCCATCAGCATAACATCATACATAAACCGAAACAGGGGACACAACACGTACAGCTGCAAAAAATATCTCTCATATATATATATATATATATATAGAGAGAGAGAGAGAGAGATATGTCACAATGTATATGTCTAAGTACAAAAAATAGTGTTGCTGGCTCAACTGCCAGCCCAAAGATACAATAGTCGTCAAAAATAAGGGAAGCATCCTCATAATGGGTGTTTTCCCTGTGTACAAGTATACTCTAGGGTGGTGCCCCCTCAGGAGGGGCACCTGGACCCACAACTGCTCCCGGTGCCATCACTGGAGCTGTCGTCACAACCGAGATTGCCACCCGACGTAGAACGGGTCGATACTCCTTCTCACGAGCCATCATGGTCTCCAAACAAACCTCCTCGAAATCATCCATAAATCCTTGAGCAGGCACCCCCTAGGTCAAGCGGTCCACTCGACCCTAGGCATCCTCAAGAGCTAAGACCTGAGCAGTCAGCTCCTCGATACGAGCCTCCGCCGTATCCACACGTGCTACTGTTGCATCAGCATGAGCTCACTCAGCCACAGCCTCTGCAGCAGCCGAGCTGATGCGCTCTCTTGAAGGGCCAGCACCACCACCAGGTCCCCCAGTAGCACGTCCTCCCTAACCACCCCTAGGTCGCCGTAGAGGATCGTGGCCAACCAACCGAGCCACAGGGTGACCCACATTGCCAACATCTGCAAGAGTAACCAAAACGATGTCAGTGTCACTAGCAAAACACATAAGTACATATATACTCAAATAAATGCAGAAAACATACATAACATACTTGTAGGCCTCCAAGCATAACCAAAAGGGAGACCCATGTCTGGATCCCCTTAGAAGCCCATCCCCACATATGGGAATGGAAAGAACATCTGCGGGTTGGCCTAGAACCAGGCCTCTGCCGTGGCATTCCAATAACGCCCCACCATGCCACCATCGCCTCGCGGCATCACCGGAGCCCACCTCCTCATACGAGGCTCCCGTGGCCCCCCAGGAGGCACTGCCACTATTGGCCTCAGCAGCACTACCCTCTCGTACATAATTTTTCAGAAGATACTATCATACACAAACAACTTAGATCCACTACGGACCTTATTGAGTTGCGACACCATCCCGTTATAGCAGAAACGGGCAAAGTCGTAAAAATGCCCAAACCTCTATCGGCACAGTACTCCAACTTACGGGCCTGATGTCCGATGCAAAGTCAATGACCCTACAAGTCACACAATCATTGCCAAAGCACATTGCTCTGCCAAATCTGTCATGGATGCAATGTTGATGCACCCCTCAGTAAGAGGCGCCCCACCGCAATGGCATCTCTGAAACCTCTCTAGATCCACCTTCCCAGGAGGGAGTGGATATATCAGCGCCTCACCATGAGGTAGTAACTCAGTCACAAAATACACATCCGTCTCAGGATGGATGACCAGGTTCGTCCCCCGCAACATGAACATGTTGCACCTACTACGCCAGTGTCAGAGCAAGTAGCGTAGCAATCGATCCTACAACCGAAGAAGCTCGTTCTCCGCGAAATTTAGGAGCCCCCATTGCACCAGCTGACGGTGCGCCCCAGCGTCAGCAGCCAATGCAGTTCGGAGCTCGGGAAAATCACTCTCCCTCCACAATAACCTGTCATCAAAACAGGTACCCATTAGTACAGATAAACACAAAAATAGGCAAAAAAAACCAAAATATTTTTTGCCTCGACTTTGCGCGCATGTCCCTCAGAAAGGCACACTTAGTGCGCACCTATATTTTCATAGGCACGCTTAAGGCGTGCCAAAAAATGGGAAGAGAGCGCTTTAGCACGCTTATCCCCCAAAAATGTGCACAAGGAGAGCACGTCTTTGCCCCGATCGCACACACAACCTAGGGCAAAAATCACCCAGAATCAATACAAACCCAGACTGTACGGACCCCAGCACCATCAAACTGAAAACATTAAAGTGTAGGACATCATGAAGGTTACCTTGGCATGATCTCGCTAATCCCCGGTGCACAGGCTTACCGCAACGGCAAGAACTACTACACATAAGCCTATGACCTTTCAAAAACTCAGCAAGTAGAAATGAATTGAATTAAGGCCATATTCACCTATATATCGCCCTTTTCAAAAACTTGGGAGGACCATAATGAGAGATCAGAAGGTTCGTTCTCCGAACCGTAAGCTGCATCGTGACCATCACTCCATGATGAACAAAGGCGATGCCACACAATCACACTCCCAAAAAATTATTTTTTCAGCACCGGCAGGTATGCCCGCTCTCATCTTCTTTTTTAAAGCTCATGAATTTTAATAATATTTGATAAAGAATATGCTTTCACTTGAGGTATTTTTTTTTGCAGGAAAAGCTCGCAAACCATCCACAACGCCATCTACTGAAAGTTCCAGAGTAGGTATCATTCTACCCCTAGCATGATAGAGTCCTAGTCAACTCTGCATATCCTGACATCATTTCTCCATCAGAAATTAACCATAGGGTCCTCATATCCGACCGTGTTTATCATCACCTCACCCTGCACATGATAAACATCCTCATTGGTCAATAGAGCCTCCCCTCCATGGCGCTCGTCACCCACAGTACACCATATATCACAGCAAAAGTGACGTCATTGCCATACCACTTTAGTCCAGGAAGCACCTCATGCCCATCCATTCACCATGCATAAGGTCAACTTTACCATACAAGCTAAAAACCCCTTCCCAAATGATCAGGATTTACAAGCAGATCAAAAGCACATTACTGTGCCTCGCATTTGGCTCACCATACCTCCACCAGCATAGTCCCATCTTCTATACTTTTTCATCCGCTTCATCAACCCCGCACATGAGACCAACCAATGGGACCCCCACCCTCAGCGAAATACCTTCCTCACAACATCGGTGAGCGAACACTTTCATGTTTTGGGATACCCGTCTCTGTGTTTTGTACAAACCAAACCTCATTATTTTTTTCTTTTGGTAAGTGTACAAAGACCCCGAATGGTGCACTACGTCCTTCACCCTCCATCCATATTTTTCTCCCATGGCAGCAGTTCCTGAACACCCTTGGTCGGAGTATTACACCCCCACGCACAAGCCACCATGACATTCATAGCCAGTTTATACCCGCCCTGGAAGTCCTACCGACTTGAGGGATTTCCCCATCAAAAATAACTATGACTGCCGCCAAGCTGCTTAGTATACTCCGACCTTGGGCCAATGAATCCCCATCATTAGTATTCAGTCACCCCTCACCAACATGCCTATATTAAACCCATCACATCCAGGTCCCCAACCCCTCATGTTGGCAACCCCTCGGCCGGTTGAGGCTTCCTTTTTGTCAACTTCGACACCTATTCTCCAAAAAGGAAGTGATACCTTATACTACCCCTCTCCACAAAAGGGGCATCCTCGGGTGGCACTATGGGAGACATCATTGGCCATAGATAGATGTCATCGATCCTCCTGACATTCAACTACAACAAAATCTTTCATGTCAAGATGGTATTGTACCTTACAACCATTGCACTTTGATCAAATTCGGCGAAGACTCGTGCCTCCATAAGCATCTCTTTCAACAATGCTTACACGGGAAGGTCCCAGCCAGCACCTATGCGTACAATGTGCAGCTATATGCCATACCAAGTTTACACATATGGGTACCATATTCCACCTATTGTCGAAGAAAAATTCCCCTAAGGGCGTCAGCAGTCGTCGTCAGCAACGACCAAATCACTACCACATCAGTGATACAGATAGAACATATAATTGTCAAAATAGATTTGTTTAACTAGCCACAGGATCGAGAGCATGGGACATGCCCGCCTCGTGCAAAATTTGTATATGTATTGTATTATATTTTCTTATAGGGGTCCTTTAGGACACGGTCATTCTTGGAACCAGTGCAGGGTGTTTTCAATTCCAAGCTTCACGCAGGTCTCTCTATCTCTCTCTCTCTCTACGCACGATATACAGAAAAGAAACTGTAATGTATTTCGGCTATACAGTACTTCCTAGACCTCACACATTAGGGGGAAACTGTTAACACGAAAATCGTACAGCAGAAGATGACATTATTTAATGTTAAGAAGAAGGGTTTACAGGGCTGGAAGACATTACGGAATCTAGAAAATATTCAAAAATATCTAAGGTCTTAGGAAAATCAAATTTGAACAAGTCCTAAATGCTCTTTGCGTGCATAATCCTTCGTGAAGAGCGCCTTCGCGCACTTTTTTTCCCTATATGCACGCAATCCTGGGAGTGGTGAAATGTCACTATCAGAGACCACACAAAGGAAATGACAAGTGATTCCTCACTTGAATCCGCCTAAGGACAGCCACCAATGCCTCCTTAGACACCAAGTGAGCACACAATGGAATATTTGGAGCACACAAAGGAATCATACCCCTCTCTTGGGTCACCATCCACAATGTACCAAGAGAGGGAAGGGAGGATTTGAAATCTCCTATATAAGGCCACCATGAGATGAAGAATGGGTGAACACATTGTTATGCTAGCCAGATTTTCCCATGCAATACCAGGAGTGTGTGATCTGGAGCTGAAGATAGAGGGGATTCAATTATTGTCCATCCAACAAGTTTAGTCCAACACAGTAGATAGAGAGGGAGACTGCACCAAGGCAAGCTTGGGATAAAAACATCCTTGCATCGGGACTTAGAACCCATGTTCTAGGGGCCCTTTGGCAAGAGGGTAAAGTTTCACTATTATTACTACCAGCGCTCAATAAGAGGGGCCTAGAGCCATCGTTCGTATTATTGTTGTCGTTTGACTCTTTTCAGAGCTCATGTTTATTTGTTTTAGTTTTTAGTTTAGTTTTAGTTTATATATGCATGTTATTTCTCTATCTAGTATGCTCATGATTCTAGCTTGTTCCACTAACTTTCTTGAGTCCACTTCTTTTTCAGCCTGTTACCAATAACTTAAGTGGGTAGACCACACCCCTTAAGTTGGTGTGATTTCATACATATGTGCACCAAACACACTCCAACACTTAACCAAATTGAACCAATTAAATCTAAGAATACATGCACATTTTGAGAATATATTCACAAGATATAAGTGCATATATGAGAGAAAGAATAAATATCTTTATTGAAATAATAGGAAGAGTAGATTAGAACTAGTGGATCAGTTAGTCGCTAACCTGCTCCAACTTCATTCCATCCTCATCACACCAAGCATCACTCTCACAGCACCACATTACTTCAGCTCTCCAAGAATTGAGAATCCAACAACATAACACTACACAAATTTCTTCCTCCCTTTGCACTTAGATGAGTGCTCAATTTATAGAAAAATTGTAGGTAGTTTCTCAGTAAATGATATTGAATGGCTTTATAATAATAGATGAGACATGTTTCCATGCTCAATGGTGATGGATGAACACATGTAATCGAAGTATGACACCTATGAGCTCTTCTATAAGGCACTGGGCATGTGGAGATTCCCGGAACAATGATGATTTCGCTCTTAGGAGACCAACACACCTTTAAGTGTCGGGAAGTGCTTTGCAGAGCACCCTTGCATGGGGGTAAATGATTTGCAATGCACTTAGGACCATTCAGAGGATCGTTGATAATTCAATGGGTCATTTTAACTATACTTCAAACTTTAAAACTCTCATGAATTAAAGCCATCAGTGGAATGACTTCTCTACACCATGTAGCAATTGAATTAGGGGATGATAGAACCTGTTTGTATTTAATTAGGGGATGATAGACCCTGTTCATACTGGCCTTAGGGATGATTCCCAAATTGACCTATAGCAGTTTTCCCCTAAAGCATGAAATCAAAATAATGATAATATTTGGATGAGATGCTTTACGGTGTGATGAGTAGGATCTGAAGCAGACAGTGACCTACAACAATTTGTAATACATTACATCATGATATCTTGTACATCTTGTACATGAATTTCTGAGGGAGGCATACCCATGCTCAACACATAAACTATCATAAAACGTACATAAATCAGAAATTCATCTACAGATATAGACATGCCTACAGATATAGGCCCATGATAGGATGATCATCTGTATGTAAAGCCATCGTACGGATGATGTGGTACAATTCCTAAAATCGCAGCCTGGATGGATGAAACTATATCAAGGGTATTCTATCTCATTTACTCAATCGTTCAAGTACAATTATAGCCATGTGAATATGTGATCTAAAGTCGAACATGGGAAGACATCGTCTAATTACCAGCCAATGATGTAAGCCATTAATAGACATGATAGAAACCACCATTGATGTTAATGGTTCTCAAGGTTCTGCGGTACAATTTTCAAGGCATGAATAGATGATTTTATGTCAAACGCCAAAAAAAAATATTTTGGTCGAAGGTCTGTGATTTCAACCTATCGTCGGAAGCAAGAAACCTGTCGTTCATGTAAGCAAGTTCCAAGGCACCAGAAAGATGTTTCTAAGTCAAATTCCTGGATGATGAGCTGATGTCGACATGTAGAAACTCATCGCAAATACGACATGAAATGGGAGTAATGATTTTGGAAACAAAATGTGACTTGATGAAGCAATGTTCAAGGATGGTGGTCATGAAAATGAAGGTTTATGAGTATTGCAGAAGATGAGGAATTATTGGATAACTTCTCTTGAACATATTGGCGACACTGAATTGATTGGAAGAATTGACCCAAAACCGAAGTGATCGATGGTATGATAGACCGTCAAGAAGATTACCCAACCCAAAGCCATGGAGATGAAGTGAAAGTGTCATGTTCAAGAGTGACCTGCTACCATAAAGTGTTTTATTATTTTTCCCAAATTTTTCCTAGTCATTTTTGACGAGTACCTCTTTATTTTTTAACAAGCTTGAGGAGAGTAACATATGCTTGATCTATAATTTGACCCTTCGAGTGAATCCATCGTTATTTGATTATTTAACGATTCTAGCAATAGTGAAACTCGATCTTGTCATGATCAGACAAGTTCATCGCTAGTTGATGTTTTAACGAGTCTAACAACAATGAAAACTCGGTCCTTTTTCATGTTTAGAGAGTTTGAAAAGGGGACGAAAAGAAAAATCCATGAGTCCTTTTTGTAAATTTTTCACTCAGGTCCGAAAAAGTGTAAAATGATACCTAAGAAAACCTCTTAGCCATGTTCAATTAAGGTGTTCCTTTTTTGTAAATAATCTATCTCAGTCCAGAAAAGGGTTAAACTTATATTGAGTAGATGTTGTTTCATTTCCTTTTAAGAGCTCGAAAAGACAAGTGCTTGACAATATTTTCACATTAACGGAGTCTGAAAAGAGCTAAAAGAAGACTCCATGGGGGTTCCTTTTTTTTTTGTTTAACAGAGCTCGAAAAAGAGATAAAAGTATGCTTTGTGGTCAAATCATTATTGGATAATTGTGCACTTCAAACTCATTGTATCAGTTATAAACATGTTCAGAGAACCATCAAACAAATTAAAAATGCCTGTTTCATAGTAAAAATGAACAAAAACTATAGTCACAACATCAAATATGATTAAAATAATCAAAATGAATAATAAAAAGAAGTTTTTACCATTTCATTTTACCATTCCATAGTTACCATTTGAAATTTAGGAGCTTTGAGCATTTTTTTCCCTTGAACTTCAGCGGTCTATTGTGATAGTTTTAGTGGACGATTTCTCGCGTCGTTTGATCCAGGTTGGATATTTGAACCTCCTCTTCCTTTTAGTGTCATTTTTGTTTCATTTCATGCTGAATTTTTAGGTTTTGTGCCCCCTAGGGTAAATCTATTGCGTTCTGAGGGAAACACACCCTTGCATGTCAAAAATTGCGTTGTAGAGCACTGAAATTGAAGCTCAAATGCTCTACAACACTATGTCTATGGACTAGGGGTGCGTTGGCCGCATTTTACAAAAAAAATTCTTATTGTGTGCTCAAAAATTCCCAAATTTTTTGCATGAAATAGATCCTAATGAAGCTTATGGTTGGCTTTCAGGTATTGATCGAATCAAAATGACAATTACATGGCGAGAAATAAAACATGAAGAAAAAGACATGATTTCCCTAAATGATCCTGGCATTGTAAGAGCCCTCAAGGATTGTGGGTAACTACTTAAGTATTTCAGATTATCAGGGATGATACAACATCTTGAACTATTAGAATTCCTGGTTCGTTCATGGGATCCGACATCTCAAGAATTTCATATTGGGGAAAAAGTGCTCCCAATACTAGTTGATGATGTTTACTTTGTTACTAGATTATCGAGATGTGGTTCTCCTGTTTACTTCACGGGATCTTCTCGTGGAGGCGAGACAGTGAAGGAATACATACGCCAACATTTTCGGTCAGACACTGAACCTAGAAAATATGGAAAGATAAACATTCATGATGTGCGTGATTTTCCTCTAAGAACTATCCTTTTCACTATTAAAAAACTTGTTGGCTCTATGACACTACATGTTGCAAACCGATCATATATGCAATATACTCTCAAGTGTCTTGAACCGACAGTGTTCAACTGGGCTGAAGCAGTACTCTTTCAGATGAAAGAACAGCTGACTAAAGTAAAGGGTGGAAGAACAAAAAAATTTAGTTATAGTTCAATCTTGATTTCCTTTATTTTAGAGAGAGTTCCATTGATGTGGCCACAGTATGTGACACTGAGCATTTCTGGTCCTAGATATCCTCAGATGCAGAGATGGGTCAAATTGATGGCTAAGCATGCTCGTCAATCGACTATCATATTTTCTATTACATTCTTTGCCTAGCTCTGACAACAAAATATCGCCATAGAGAAGTATCTGTACGTAGGCGTAGATTTCCGTGGAGATCCATATTTGATTTTATCAGATGGCACTCAATGGGGTGCAATGGTTAAAAATGTTTTGACCATGTTTTTTATTTTAAGGTTTCTACATGTTTTTGTATTTTTGATGTCTTCCAAGACTAAACTAAAGTTTATATGTACAGAGATGTGGGTCACGTTCGACCAGTGGGTCGACCAAAGCATGTAGCAGATGAACTAGCAGAGAGGACTATCGAGAGAGAAGTCCTTCAAGATTTAGATTTGATCGAGACTCTTTCTGAGTTGCAGCAGCATGTTGAGGGATTGACTCTTGGGATACCAGATGTTCGGATCGAAGAGTTACCTATGAGGCTGCAGTGCCAGACTATTGTTGTTCCTAGTCATTGGATGAGGCTATTGCGCGGGATAACTAGAGAAGTTGTTTGTTATCATGAGCATTGCTAGTTTTACTTTTGACATTTTTTTATACATTTTGAGGTCAGATGACCAATGTGTCTTGGGCACAAATTTTGTAAAAACCTAAACTATCTATCTATTTTCTTTATAAAAAAATATATATTTAATGCATAATCCTATTCAATTTTATGATGTGAATTGAAAATGTATCTTTACATGTGTTGTAAATGTTTGTTTCAAACATAATTCGCTAAAGAATCATTTTATGTGTTCAAATTTTTGGAAATGTGTTTATATTGAATGTAATCAAAATGTCTTTCCAAAAGTCGAACTCTAAGGAACATATGATGAATTCTTGGATTTCAGACAGTATAGACGCTAGTAAGTTGTAGTACGATAAGTTGTGAGTCTAACCTAATGATGATGTGGTTAATGCCAAGTGAAATGGCATCAGAGAGAAGTTAAATCAACGCGCTATACTCAGCGATATTATTCATGGATCGACCGATACAAATCCCTTGAAAACTCACTAACTTGCCACCTGGAGCTAAAATGGCCCATGTTGTATAAGATAGGTTCTGTGTACTATGAATAGCACCATCGGCGTACCCAACGAATGGTTCCAAAGATTCAGACATTTGCGATGAAATGTAAAGTGGATTACTAACTTCAATAAAACTGTGAAAAACAAACTAAGACAGTGAATTCAAATCAAATTATATATACAATATGATACAAAATTTTACTACGCTCAATTAAGCACAGTAGCGTTTAAGATACAGCCCATTTCGAGGTTGTGCCAATGGAATTCCATCATAATCAACTAACTCATAGGTTCCCTTAGCCATAACTTTTTTGAAAATATAGGGGCCATGCCATAGTGGCTCAAATTTTCATGTTCCTATCAAATCATCTTCCTGATCATAAAGAAATACTAGGTCTCCCTATGAGAAGATGTGAGGCTTGACATTGAGGTCATATTGCACCTTGATTCGTCTCTTATGTGCTTTGTTGGCTAATGCGGCTTCACGATGTGTTTCATATATATGGATGAGGTTTAAAAGACGCGCGTCTTCATTAGAGGTGTCAAGTAACAAGTAAGTAGCGAGTTTTTATGACGGAATTTCACATTAGATTGGTAAGATAGCTTCCATACCATACACCAACTAAAAGGGAGTAAATCCGGTCGAATTTCTCACCAAGTTTCGATATGCCCATAATGTTGAGTGCAGGATTAAATGCAAATTTCGTTTGTGAATCCCTATCATTTGTTGAAGCATTCGCTTAAGGATCTTGTTAATGGCTTCAACTTGTCCATTATATTGCGGATAGTAAGGGGTAGAGCTATCATGTGACAGTCCTAATTTGGCAGTCAACTCATTCATCATGTTATTGCAAAAATTCTTACCATGATCTATAACTATAGCTTGTGGTTGTTTCGTCTATGTTATTGAATGTAGGCATCGATTCAGCCCACTTGGTAAAGTAGTCGACTATGAAAATAATATAACCATGCCCCCAGCCGAATGAAGGTTGCAAGTCATGAAGTCAATGCCCCACTTTGCAAATGGTCCCACAACGATGACATCATGCATTGGTGTTGGCAACATGCGGATTTTACGACCAAATATCTCCCAAGCATGACAACTTCGGACCGCGAGAATGCAGTCGTGCAATATGGTTGGCCAGAAGTAACGAGTGCAGAGGATCTTCTGCGTGGTAGTGTACCCAGACAAATGTCCACCACAAGCACTAGCATGAAAATCATTCATAACTTTCTCGGCCTCCTCATGAGTGAGGCACCTCCTTAAAAACATATTGACACCACGATGATAAAGTGTATCGTCGACGATCAGAAAGTATTTGGCTTGGTATCTAATACATCGTTGTTGCGAGCGAGAGGTATTGGGTCGGAAAGTTTGGGTTTGGAGATAAATGATAAAATCCCCATACCAAGGGTCAAATGACCCAATCAGAAATAGAAACTCATTTGGAATTGATGGTTCCGATGTAGACTCAGTACTATCAGAGGGAAGGTCTCAGAGAAACTCAGCTAAAACCAAAGACTTCCTTGAGTTGGATTTGATGAATTCCAAATCAAATTCCTGCAAAATGACAATTAATTTTGAATATCCCCCCCCCCCCCAGCAATTGACGTAACAGAATGTATGTCATAGGGTTGAAATCCGAAATGACAATGGTCTTCCTGAGTAGGATATAATGGCAAAATATTTGGACAGTTTAGATGGCGGCCAAGGCAAGATTTTCGACGTATGAGTACCTAACTTCCATATCATTGAGATTAAGACTCAAATAATATATCGGGTGTTTTATCCCATTGTCTTCTTGGACTAAAACCATAGAAATGGTTGTATCTGCAGCGACGAGATACAGGAAATAATCACTCTGATAATTAGGGGGATACATTAATGATGCTCGGATCAGGGTATCTTTAAGAGCATCAAAAGAAGCTTGCACAAGCTTATCCCATTGACGTATGAGTACCTAACTTCCATATCATTGAGATTAAGACTCAAATAATATATCGGGTGTTTTATCCCATTGTCTTCTTGGACTAAAACCATAGAAATGGTTGTATCTGCAGCGACGAGATACAGGAAATAATCACTCTGATAATTAGGGGGATACATTAATGATGCTCGGATCAGGGTATCTTTAAGAGCATCAAAAGAAGCTTGCACAAGCTTATCCGAATCGAAGGGAATCCCCTTTTTCAAGAGACGATTAAATCATTTAGCCATTTCGACGTAATTGGTATGAGCCTCCTTAGAAAGTTAGCCTTTCCTTGAAGTCTCTATAACTGAAGTAAGTTTGATGGTGCAGGTGAATCAAGAATGGCTTGGACCTTCAATGGGTCAAATTGAATTCCATCTTTTGAGACGACGAATCCAAGAAAACGACTAGAACCAACACAAAACACACATTTATATGGATTGAGGTGTATCTTGTAGTGTCGGTGGCATAAAAATATAGTGCTCAGATGCGCCGAGTGATCAGTCTGTTTTCGTGAATGCTTGGGTAAATCGTCTAGATAAGGTTGAACAATGTGCTTAATGTCATGGAAAGCATAATCCATTGCTCTATAAAATGTTGCCCTGAAGTTATTTAAACCAAATGGGAGTTTACGATAAGAAAATGTGCCACAAGGACAAATGAATGTTGTCTTATATTGGTCCTCTGGGCGAATTTTGATTTGATTGTAACCAGAGAATCCATCCATGAATGAAAAAATTTCGCAGCCAAAATATTCGTCAATATTTTGGCCGATAAAGGGAGTAGGATAATTGTCTTATACACAAGAAATATTGACATCCCGATAATCAACGTGCACTCTGATTGTCCCTTGTTTCTTCATGACAGGAACAATTTGGAAACCCAATCAATAAGAAGAACAAGGTAAATGAAACTAGCACGCAAAAGTTTTTCAATTTCTGCTTTAATGGCAGCAACCTTCTTCGAATGAATAGGACAAAGGCGTTGACGTATCAGTTCGACATCAGGGTACATTTTAATTGTGTGTTCAACAATACTATAATTTATGCATGCCATTTCCTCATAATACCAAGCAAATACATCTCGGAATTCACGAAAAAGGGAGAGATAAGTGTCGAGTTCAGATGCAGAAAAAAAACACACCAACATGAATGTTTTCTACAATGCCAGGTTTGGTCGAAATATCGATAGAAATTGTTTCTTCAATATTTGATAGGTTTCGCTCAGATTTGATGGCATTAATTGGAATAGAATTCAAAAAGAAATCAGAGATTGTAGGGAAATATAATTTAATAAGATTATCTTTGTTGTAATCTGGAAGACGGGAACGATGATGATAATCATCCCATGGTTCTCCTTCTGGCATCATGGCTTCCACAGTGCTCTCATTAGTCAAGAATGTGGATGAAAAAGGATCAAAAGGAGTACCAAAATCTAATGAATGATCGAACCAAACAATCAACAACGATGGATCAAGATGCGCCACCCAAGCCAAGAAAATTGATTGTTATGCGAGCTCAATTGGGCTTGGCAGTAGAAATTCACCCAGCGTATCTTCCTTAAGTCATATGAAGTGGAATATATCATGCAGTAGGTCTCTATATTTGCAATTTTCACCGACGTCGTGGAAGACGGTAATGAAAAGGTGCCCATTAGGGAAGAATCCTTAAAGAGACCAACACTAATGTTTTGAAGTGCTAGCTAGGGTGTGTGAACTAACAGAATGCTTCTAGATACCTGGGAACTAGAGGCAAAGAAGGATATTTGATTAATGACTATGATAGCGCCTTTATTATGGAAGGCGATCATTTGAAAGTAAGTAGAAACGAACGCAGTAATAGCGTAAACGCATGGCCTTCCAAGTAATATATTGTATTCAAGGGGTCTTTCAACGACCTAAACTTTGATAATTACCATTTTTCCCCATAGTTCAACATGGAGGTTATTGATAATACCACAAGGCTTATATGTATGACCGTCAAAAGCTGTCAACGTCGTAGGCGATTGAGATAAGCGAGGCAAGCCAAGTGACTTCCAGAAATTGATAGAAATAATACAAGTGGATGCTCCCTCATCAATAATAGTGCGATGAACGAGGTGATTTAGAACATTTACTTGGATTGAAAATGCTAATTCGACTAGTAATTGTGTCACATAGCCCGTGTGATTAAAGACTACAAGATTAGAATCTGTCGGGTCGATTCCACCAATTGCCGACAACAAAGCTTGCTTCTGGGAGGTACAATTTTGAAGTACCTCAAGCGTTGACATAACTAAATATGACTGAGCCAAATCTTCAACTATATTGTAATTTTAAGCTACACGAGCTCGAGGATTGAACGTAGATTTTTGGATGACTCCCTTTGGTGGCCTTATTGTTAACTATGGAATAGCAGGTGGCAGAATTGATTTAGTGGAAGGATTCGTGGTTGAGGTAGTATGTTGATTAGTAGCCTGACTACCGTAATATTTATTTTGCGTAGACACCAAAACATCAGTTTTTTTCTTTGTGAAAGATAGCATAAGCACTTGGGAACTAGAAGCAGGATCCGTAGCAACCATGTTTGGTCTAGATTCGGAAAAGGATTTGTCAACACAGTAGATGCAGGCGAAGTCTTAATAAGCTTTGAGACTTTGGAACATTGATGCTCCTCATTACATATCAAGCAAGAGTAACCAGGTTTCTAAGAATTTCCAAATTGTTGATCAGATGATCATTCCTGCTGGGGTGAATCTTTCTTTTTCTTTGCTTTCCCCTTTTTCTTGCTTACGGGTTTCTTCTCACTTTTGCCTTTGTCAGAAGACACGACATGTATTTCGGAAGAAGGTGCAGAATCAAATGCAGTAGAGGTGTGAGTATTTTCAGAACCAATCATACCGTCATCTACATGAGAGTCCTTACCAAATGGAGGAGGAACAGTAAAATTTGATTGCGGTGCGTTTGGAATTTTCTCATAGAGCGTGCCAGACTAATTATAAGTAAAATCTAAATACTGGGCATGAGCAATGACTTGCTCTTCGACGTTGCCATCTTTAGCTACATCTCACAGGATACTCTGCATCGCACACTGAAAATCGCATGTTTGTAAAACGACATCAATTAATGTCGAGCTTCATGATTTATAGGACAGTGGATACATTATGGAATCAAGCATGAAGTTCTAAAGCATTAAATAAAATTTGAACTATATTATGAATACCAAATGTGCACTTTTTCTTTGAAAAGAGTGCTCTTCGTGACGACCGAGCCCGATAAGTGCGTACTGAAAGTGCAGAAAAAGTCATCGACCACAAGCAAAGGACAGTTTCTCCTTATGTGAAATCCACCTAAGGACAGCGCTAGACCCTCCTTAGACATTGTGTGAGCACACAAAACCATATTTGAGCACACAATGGAATCACATCCCTCCCTTGGGTCACCATCCATCATGTACCAAGGGAGGGAAGGAGGATTTGAAGCTCACCTATATAAACCCACCAAGAGATGAACAAATGGCGATCACAAGGTTATGTTGGCCAAAGTTGCCCAAGAAACACCAGCATCGTGTGTGACCCAAGGATATGGAGCAAGAGAGGACTCGATGGTTGGCCACCCAACATCTTATTCCACTATAGTAGCAAGAGAGAGTTAGACTGCGTCAAAAGGTAGAACTTGAAGGACAAACATCCTTGCATCGGGACCTAGAGCCATTGCCTAGGGGCCCCTTGGAAAGTGGGTAAGATTTTTTTTCATTCCAAGCATTCAATAAGAAGAGGCCATCGAGCCATTGTTTACCTTTTTACTGTTTGGAACTCTCCATATAGCTTCTTTTATTTTTTTAGTTTTAGTTTTTTTAACAGAGCATACTTTAGTGTATTACTTCATTTAAGTTTTATGCTTCTGAGCTCCCCCCACATACTGCCTGTTACCTATAGTTTAGAGGGTAAACCACACTCTCTAAACTAGTGCGATTTCGTACACCCGTGTGTCGAATCCACCACAACAAGATTGGCGACTCCACTAACGTGTTTCAAGTTTATGTGGTTGTGCCTTATTTTGCAGGAGACCCTTAGTCCATGCTGGAGTGGAGCTGACAGTCCTCTGACCCATCTTACAGTCCCTAGACTCACTGAGGTGACAGACTGAAGAAGGCAGCTCCTAATTTTTTTACTTGCAAGAATTTTGCGCGTAGTTTTTTCACACAGACGCGCAGGGCGCGCGGTTAGGAGTGACCTGCGCGTAGGAAAGCACACCTTTCAGAGGTTTTTGCGCGCAATTTGTAGAGATATTTTTTTCTCCCTATATTCTGCATTTTTTCTGCTTGTAAGTGTGTTGGGCAGCCCCTAATGTATCTACCAACACCTGTGTTGATACCCCACAACTTCTGAGAACTTATTTTTGCTACTTTTTGTAGGCATTTAGTTAGTTTTCATTTAAGTTGGTTTTTTGCAAAAAGTGTTCACATAGTTTAAGTAGGGGGCGAATTAATCATTGCTTTCCGAACAATTTATGTTTTTTTCAAATTCTGGTATGCACACTTAGTTTAACTAGTCCAAGTAAGTGGCTCATGACCACACATGCATAAGCTAGTGTAGAAATTGTTTAGTTTAAATTTCAATTTTTGCATTTAGGAAATTGCGGGACTAGGATTGAATCGCAAGTTAGAGCAAGTAATCCCTGTTGTCTTTGCGCCATTGGGTGACCCTAGAAAAGAATATGAACACTCTACATTTGTGATTCGCCATCTCCCTTTAGTCACTCACATAGACTAATTAGGAGGTTTTGGAAGCGGCCCATTATCCGCAAATGATTTTTATTTGAGCAAGGAACAACGTCACATAGTTTAACTAGGGGACTTTTGTAAAGGATCACCGATATCCATATGTTCAAATTATGAGATTTTTCACCATACGCTCACACACATTTACCCACTAAGAAAAGAAAGCCACCTAAAAATAACTTAAACCAACTCACTAAACTCTCCCCACAAGGGCCACAAGAGAAATTATAGTTTAAGTTAGGATCAAGGGGGTAGGCATCCAATAAGCCGCCTTGATCACGCTTCACATTTGAAACATAGAAGTTGCATTTTTAGGGAGCTTTAAAATCCACCTATCAGCCCACGGAAAAGAAAACCAGAGCGCAGCAGAGACCCGATTCAGAGGGGGTTAGGCTTAGGTGCAGTGCGTGCGGTATCAGTTGGGGCTACTTGACCCGGCTGACACTCGGTACTGTTAGATAACTACCAAGAAGCCCAAGACTCGAACGCTCACGTGGGACAGTGGTTCTTAGTGGCCAAAACTAGGGAATCCTTTACCCTATAGGTGACGGTGCAGGCAAGCGCTAGACCCTCTACCCTTACCTTGGTTGATTCTCTTCGGCTGACTGGGGGTGTCGCCAATTCTTTCAGGATGTTGTGCCAGCACTCGCAAGAAATTCTCTCAAGGCCCGGTTACTTTTGAGTGTGTGAGGACGTTATTATGTCTTCTAGGATTTTTTAAGTATCATGCACAAACAAACAAAACCATTTTTTGCTTGATTTCTCACATAGATTAAGTTAAAGGAAAATTAATTTCATTTTCTCTTTGTCTTATGTATGTGGCCATAAAATTGTCGTGATCACAGACTCAATCTCCTCAAAAAAAATTTCCAAAACCCAACCTGGACGACCCTCAAATGGTTCCAACGGAACCTCGTTGGTCCAGGCGTCTTTTGGACCTCCCCCCATTAACAGAAGGGGTTCCAGGTCTTTTGTCGTTTAGGCGTCAAAGACGGAACATTGCCACAGTGGTTGGTTCCTCCTTTCTTGGAGAAACCTTAGTTGGGAACCCTAGTCGGTCTCCCAACACCACACTGCACATCACTCCCCCTCGTCCCCTAGGGGGCAGAAGAGTGCATCCCATATGGGAAGCTAGCTAAATTCACAACCGGGTACGTCATAGACTAACCCTTGTTCTAACCAGAACTTCGTGTCTTCACACATTTCCATGGCGTCAAACTCTCAGTCACCCTTCTTAGCGGCATTAAATCTACCAGATTTAACCAAGCTCACTAATGACCCCATCACACACGACCCCAATTGGCATCCCATGCCCACAAAGCTCCCTTCAGACATACCAAAGGTTGAGGGCAAGCAAGCGGAAGACCCAGGGAATCATATAATGACCTTTCACCTGTGGTGCTCATCGAATAGCATCATAGATGATACTATTCGATTGAGGCTGTTTCAACACACTCTCACGGGAGTGGCCGCGAAATGGTACATCGAGCAACCCCCTACTTCACATAGAACCTTTAGCGCCCTCGCTACTGCGTTCCTCACATACTTTCAGTTACCCATTCGCCACGATTCGGGAATGGAGTTACTAACTCATTTCATACAATCTCCCTCCACCCACATTTATGAACACCTCCATGAGTGGAGATGACGTCGTAGCTTATACAAAGCTCAACTCGGTGACCGAGTCCTTTTAGATCTATTCTTGAAAACTTTGACGACGGAGATTTCAAAGGATGTGGCGCAACAAAACCCCACATCCAAAGAGGACGCAATCAATAAATCCCAACAGCTTGAACTGATCTATACGCAATTAGGATACATCTACAATATCCTGCCTAACGCCCCACGCCTGCAATCTTATCAAGAATTGCCAGGCGCGTCAAACTCTGCAGAAAGACTTATTGGGTCAATGACCGAAGGGTACCTAGGCAGCAGCAGTTGGACTCCCAGTTACACACATGGGTCTACCCAGAACATGTCTCAACCTGCATTTCAACGACTAGTATGCTAACAAAATTTCACTAATATGGTGGCGTATCACCATGAGGACTTTATCTGTCAAAATTTAAAGATTTAGAAGAAAACTCACTAAGAACTACAACTGTGTGCAAACATGGGATGCCAGTGATGTCTACCCCAAGCACATAACCTACCGACGCAAAACAATAATGTGAAGTGTGAATCTCATGGTAACAGTCCCAAAATCAACCACACCAAGATGATCAAGAATTACCCTCCTAACGTGATTGCTAGGCAGAATCAGAATGTTCCTAATTTTTGCCTTCAATAATTTGGAACATTAGATTTTGATAATTTCACTTATAAGTTAAATAATTGGGTGAGGAGGCCCATTAATAATAAGAACATGGATAAAATCCCTCTAGTATGAAAGGGGATCAGCCTTGGAACTATATTTCACACCCTCATGTGTGAAAGGGGACATTTTGCAAAGAGGCTTGGTTAAGTTTGACCAAGTCAAACAGCGTTGGGTATGAGGTGGAAAACACTACATGGGATAGCGCAGAGATAGAGGAGGGAACATTCCTTTATGGTGGAAACCCTAATGGATGGGGCCCATGGAGAGAAAGCCTTCACTTGCTATATATGGAGAGGAGGAGAGCCATTTTTATTCATGCTTGTATTATTCATCTCAATTGTCCATTAGACAATTGTGCATTCTTTGCTATTTAGCAAGAATTGCCGGGGGATTCCTATTTAGGATTTACTCACCTTCTTGAGAGGCCTCTTGAGGGTTGGTTCTTCATTTTCCACATCTATTACCTCAAGGCCAAAGCATCCTCATCAAGGATAGCGTTATTGCTACAACAACATAATACTGTGTTGTAGGGTGTTGTAGTGGAGACTCCACAACACCTCTTCCATCTTCTATTTTTTAGAGAGAGAGTCTTTCCTTTATTTGGGAGATCAGATTGGAAGTGTTGTTCAATCTTTTTTTAGCAATAGCCACTAAGTACCAAAAGGACTTTGTATGTGCTGCCATTAAAGTTGTATATCAAGTGAAATTTAATCAGGCTGAAAAGAGAAAAGGTGGTGAAGCGCACATATATGGAAACCAATGGATAAACAGCACTAAGTGGTGAAAGGTGGAACAATAATGAACATCTAACACAAAGGTAACGGAGATGCGGCGTTACATGTCAACTCACACATTGGAAAAGGCCTCGGGTTATACATGACAGCACACGAAGTAAGTCCGAGGGGGTCAAGCCATGGGGAAAGGACAAGACCCTTACCCCCGCGGACCTGCGACACGTGGCATGGTAAGACTCCACGGCAGAGGAAGAGTGACAAGGAGAGGCCGCGGGACGCTGTCTCGTGGCGGAGTTAAGGTGGGCCCGCGCGGGTGAGGAAGATAAGTGTTGGCCCGGCAAAGGGGAAGTCCCACATGTTAAAGATTGGATAGCGCATATGTAATAACGGTAAGGTAAGTCTATTAGGACAGCTGGTACTAAGGCCCGTACCAGCTTTTAACCCGACACGAGGCGCTCACCTACATCCTGATTTACCCAATCCCCACGCGCCACGTGTCTCAGTGTCAGTGTCCTTACGACACTTGCCCTCTGTTCTCTTACATTTTCACCTTTTAACCTAAACAGTCCTCCCGAATGGTAAAAAATCCCGTATTTCTCTCTGGTAAATCATTTCAGGTAGTTTTCTACGGCGAATACCAAGTAGGGAAGAACGTCGGGTTTGTCCAAGTCACTGTCACGGTTCCCCTCGTCGCTTTCCCAAGCATTGTCACCCTCTGCTCAGGTAATCCATTTTCCGTTTTTTTCATTGTTTTTCCCTTTCTCTCTTTTCCGAATTGTTGAATAACTGCCATGGGGAGAGGAACGCCCAAGAAGAACGAACCTGAAACTCCCCAGCTCCACGAGTCTAGGAACCCCCCTGGTTTTGAACCCCTTTGTGACTTACAGGCGGGTATCTATGACCCGAAATACCCTTTCGACATACGAAATGTCAAGCCCCTGCTGTTTGGCCGCCACTGTAAAAGTGCTGATCGTTTCCGAGTCGTCGCATCCGGCTTTTATCACCACATCACCCCCCAAGTTCACTCCTGTGTCGATTTCATTGTCTGGCTTAGAGATTCCTACGATTCGCATCGGGATGCTTTCATTTCCCCTCAGGGTAACATAATTTTCTTTCTTTCTCCCGATATTATCAGGCAGGCCCTCCGTTTCCCTTCCAGCGATGCCTACTTCAGTTTCAAAGATGAAACCTTGCTCGCACAATTTAATAAACTGTCGAGGGAACCCCGCCGTGCCTTCATAGCTGCCATAACCATTGATCAGGCGACGGCCCTACCTCCATTGGAGCCGTTCCCATTGAGTCTGTTTAATGAAGAAGTCCGACCAGTTCTGTCCCTCATTGCCGGTCTCCTGGGAGTAGGGAGCCCTGAAGACATTTCTTCAGTATGTGTTCGATTTTTTTGGCTTATGACACAGAACGGAGTCACACTGGATATTCCAGGTTTCCTTTCTTTTACCATCCGGACCCAATTTCGGGAGCTCGCCAAGGCCCGAAAGTTTCGTTTTTGTTCGTTGGTGTTCTACCTCTTCCTGTTCCAGCATGCAGAAAAGTTTAATCATTTGGGGCTGGACAGGATGTATTCTGAAAATTCCCAGCCCAGGCCAGTCTTCGACTGGAATTGCTCTGTTCGTCAACTGCCTAGGGGAGAAGGTTATGTCAATTTCGTGAATACCTTCATGTCCGTTGCCTATACCATCATTCACGACGTGCCTTCCCCTAGGGTTTTCCCAGAGATGAAGCGCTGGTTACAGGCTGGGAAGTACCAGTGTACCGGTGATTGGTTCCTATCAGAAGAGTACATTGAAATCCGTGTCTATGGAGCCGAGGTAGCCCCCTACCAGCTCCCAGCTTTTCCTGTCCGACGAGTCTATGCCCTTGAGTACATCCGGCAAGCCCTCAAGGCTGACCAGCTTCATTTCGTCCCCGCTAAGAAAGGCTACATCCTGAAGCTTCCCGATAATATTGGCCCCTTTGTTGTAAATTCTAGATATGCCCTCCCGATTATTGAAAAAATGTTGCAGAACATGGACCTGAAATTAGGGGAGAGTTGGGCTTATGACCCACGGGAAATTATCTCAAATAAAAGAAAGAGAAACAGGTCTGCGCCCTACGTTCATGAATCCAGGCCATTTCTGGAGTGGAAGGCTAATCTTGAGGTCTGGCCTATGTTTTCGCAGATGGAGACGGACTCGTCTGCCACAGGAGAAGAAGAAGAAGTGAACAAAGGGGGCAATGAGCAGGAAGCTTGTACTTCTGGAGCGCCACCACCCAAGAGGCAAAAGGTGGCCACTAGTGAAGCCGAGGTCATCGGGGAAGGGATAATTCTGGAGCCCCTCACGAAATTTGGAGAGTTTGATAAGAGCAAGGCAGGGATAGTGGTTCTAAGAGATAGCGTCGCCTCCTCTGACTACACTGAAGTCACTCAGGCCATCATCGAGCCTCCTCCTTCCAAGACAAAAGAAAGGGAGCTGACCAATAAAACCGTCCGAGACAAATACAGGGCCGAATTAGGAGGTTTCGTTGAGAAATATCACACCAGACTCTCTGCTTCGGTTAATGCAGACACTGAAGACCTGGTACTTTCTATGACCGAGGCTATCCTGGACCCGAATTCAGATGTTCCTAGCTACAAGGTGCTTGAATTGGCTGTCGATATGAAGAAGGTTCCTGTACAGGACTTGACTGACTTGTTCCAGACAATCTGCGACATGATGAAAGATAAGCTTTCGCAGATCACCCTTGCCCTAAGGAAGACAGAGCAGAAATAAGACAACCTGAGGGACTCTTACGCAGCAGAACAGAGTGCTTGTCGTGCCAACGCACATCAGGTGCGCGTTCTTAAAGAGCAGATTAAAAATTCAGACGAAGGAGGGAAGGGAATGCAAGCTGCATTAATAGCCAAGTTGCAGAAGGACATTTCAGCGGCTAAGAAACGGGCTGGCATGCCAGCTTCACATCCAGTACAGACCGATGAACTGGTGCAGGTGGAGGAGGAGAAAAACGAGCTGATTGCCAGGCTTTCCAAAGAGAGAGAGGAGAAAGAGAAAATGGCTAAAAGAATTGAGGAGCTTGAGAGCAGAGCTACTGAGCTGCAGACCCGGTGGGATACCCACAGTTTTCATGCAGCCGAAACATCAAGTGGGACAGGTTCAGCAACAGCACAACTATCCACAGCTATGGCTGAGATAGAAGTGCTGGGAAAGCAAACAACGACAGCCAAGCAAAAGGTGGTAGAGTTGGAGGGCGCCCTGGCCGAAAAGGTCAGGATAATTGACGGGCTACAAAGAGAAGTGGAGGAAGGAAAAAAGACTACCACTGAGCAACAACAGACCATTGCCGAATTGAAGAGTAGAGCGAAGGGAAACCTCACCCTGCTCGAGGCCAGAAGCCTGATCTGGTCGGATATAATCGTGGCTGTGACTGAGCAGTGGGAGTTCCTGTCGATGATAGGGGAACTCAAGTCTACCCTTCCCTATCTAAATAGGAGGTTGCAGGAGGCGGGGGATAATCTGCCTAATAGAGCTCGGCATGCCGGAGATTATATATCTTTTCTCTATACACTGAGGGCAAATGATGTGGAAAAACATGGCATTCCCAGCCGGTTTATGGAAATCAACGAATGCCAGAAAATTATAGAGAAAGAGGAGGCTCGGTTGGCAGCTTCGAAAGTTCTCCAACAGGTAGCAGACATTGTGGAGCAGTTCGACAAGGTGTGGGACGAAATCATCACGGCCGGCCTCCCTTCGTGTTGGGAACCAAACGCCCCTACCGTACTCATGCACCCCGATCAATACACAGCACTGCTGGAAACAGAAAGGGATCGGTCAGATCTTCAGATGGGCAAAGGAACTCAGCTCAAGGCTACTACCATCGTCATGGTCCTCAAGAAGGAGTTTAGTCTCCTCCATATGATCAGGTATCGGCTCCCAACCAATGCAGACATCCACACCCTCGGCGAGGCTTTTACTAGGGTGGAAAGACTCTCCGAAATGCCAGAACCGAATCCAGAAAGCCAGCGGAGGTTGACACAGTTCCTGACTCAGCATGCTAGTCCCTCCACCGACGTGCCTCCTCCAGCGTCTACTACAGCCTCGACCCAGCAGCATTCATGACACCTCATGTTTCATTCATGACATGGCCTAAACGGCCTTTTACTTTCATTCAGTTATGTTTTGTTTAAATTTCCGAGTGGGTGGTTTTTCCTCCCACTCTTGCATTTTTTACTTTTACATTGAACAATGGTCTACATTTTGGTTTTAAGATTGGCCCGGGGCCTATTACGCATGATGGACGGGCTGTTTTCCCCCCATCATGAAATTTTGTTCTTTTGATAATGACTGTTAACAATTTGTGATCACGCGAGGAAGATATTTTCAGAAAATATCTTCTCGCTGAAAGGCAGATGGAATCCTATATAATACAGGAAAAAGAAGGAAACAAGGTTCCACTTCTTCAGAAAAATTGATCGTGTAAGAATTTCCTGTGTGTATGCTTTGTGAAAACTCAGATACTGCCCGGAAGAGCCCGCCGGGTCTCAATAATAAGAAGCTTCACCTTGATAAGGATTCTGGACATGGTTGTATGGTAGTGTGTGTTTCTCTATTGTTCAATTCATTTATGCTCATGTCTCTAGTATTACATCCTGGAATGCGAGTGTCCTTCGTCTTTTGATATGAATTTATCGTGTTGATACTTATATCAGTAGCGGCTTGATACTTTAAATGGCTCAGGAGTAATATATTGTTCCACCTGCATTTCACTCGTATTTCTACTATATTGGTTGTATTGAAATGTTATTGACGGGAGTTCTTGGTATGTATGGATTCTTAGATATTTAAGCCCATTGTATGCCATGAAGTTCTTCTTAGTATCATCTATTTGACAGCCGATATCTCCTTCTTGCTATACATCTCCACAATCGTTTATATATACCTTCTCTACCATATATCGTGAATCTGGCCCTGATTATGGTGACCTGTCTTAAAATTGTCTGATGCAGTAGTATCTAAATATTAGCATTGCATTTGTTCAGTGTTATTCCAAATACTTCAAACCGTCCGAAGTTCTGGTTCCATTCTAGTCTATTCTCTGTTTCAAAGGAAGTAGTGTAAGAGCTCTGTCATGTTAAAGGATTAAACGCTGTTTCAAATACCCCGCTCTTTACAACTCATAAGATGTCCTAGGCACTGGTCTATAACAACTCTAGACTGTCTCTAGGAGTTACAACATCTTTTTGGCGTCGTTGCCGGGGAACGAAGTTGAAGAAATTTAAGTCCCTGGGCCTCGACAAAACCTGTCCACTCTTCAGTTAGGTGAGCACGAAGAGTTGTGAGTTGTGCATACCTCACCTTGGCGACTCCACATTCATATTTCAGATAAACATATTTGCAGTCCTGGCTCCCCGTAAGCCACACCTAAGGTCAGATACATCTCAGTCAAGGACACCCTCTTTGTCTGACCCAGAGCGAATCCTACATAGAAGAGGCTGGAGAGAAAGGCCACCAGTTCATACTGATATTCCTGAGTTTTCCCTTGAAAATTTTCCATATCTTCAGCCCTCCTCTTCTCAGGTCGCCCAAATACAAAGCTCAGTCCCTATTATAAGAGATACTGGTTATTATTCAGATAGCCCTTATCGAGAAGGTGTCTGTATCAAAGACGAAGCAGAGTCCAGTTACACTCCCCAGTATTCTTTTCATCCTACCCCAGAGGTTGAAGAGGTCAAAGAGGTCACTGAAGTGTCTGTTGTCGACAGCTTAAACCTCCCATCAAGTCCCCAAGCTGTTGTTCACTACATTCCCATCATTATTCATACTCAACTCCCACCACCTCCTCCACCTCTCACTGCTCAAACTCTCATTCTACCTCCGCCTCCCCCAATGGCGAATGTACCTGGCTTTTTACAAAACAGGTATGCCCCTTTACAGCTGCCTGCAGTCCTAAATGACATGCCACAAGACTATTTGAAGATTCTACCCAGATTCAATGGGGAGAACGGTGTTGATGCCCACAAGCATGTTGAAATCTTCTGCTCTTTCGCAGAGAACTTCAATGTGGAACATTTGGATGTGGTTCTGAGATTGTTCGTCTAGTCCCTTGATGGAGAGGCTAGAAAGTGGTTTAAGTCTCTTGCAGCTAATTCCATCAACACCTGGGAGGCTATGGAAGAAGCTTTCGTGAAAAAGTGGGGAGATAGGAAAGACCATGGGGACACCCTAACCGAGTTCAACACCCTTAAAAAGAAACACAATGAAGGGGTATCAGAATTCATCAGAAGATTCAACAAGTTGTATTTCAGCCTCCCAGCTGAGATGAAGCCCCACCAGACTACTGCCAAGGTTGTTTTCGTGGCAGCATTCGATTCCGAGTTTGGTTTCTCACTGAGGGAGAGAAAACCAGCCACTCTAGATGATGCACAGACTGATGCATTGGAAATAGAAGCAAACTTTGTCTCGACTGGTAAGACCAAAGTAAAGCAAGAACATGATACAAGAAGAAGAGGCAAAGAAGAAGTGTCTACTTCAAGTCAAGACAGAGACTCAGCAAATGATAAGATCGAAGAGATGAATAAAATGATCAAGAACCTCTCTAGTAAGTTGGTCAAGCTAGAGATGGAAGCTAAAAGTTCTCCACCAAAGAACTTTCAGAATGCTCCAAACAAAGGGTTCAACCCTCAATACAGGAAACCACCCTTGCAGATACTGCAGAGGGGACAGAAGGAGCAACAAGAACAAGTACCGCACTCTTTTTACTTGGAAGGACAAATGGAGGCTTCCCATGAAGACTCCTCCTATGAGCAAGATGAAACATGTCCTGTTTTTTCAGACAGTGATGACATAGAGTGCCCTGTGCAAGAAAGTGAGGAGGGTGCACTACAACCTCACTCAGAAGCGAAGAATAATGAGGAGGCCGAAGAGCCAGAAATCGATGACTACTGCAAACAGTTCGTTGATTTCATGCAAGCTCAGTTTAACAGGAAATATGACCTCAGGTCCTCCAGGAAAAGGACCCGCACTCAAGATGAAGAGGAAGATGCACCCCAGAGGTCAGCACCTGCACAGAAAGAGGCCAATACTCAAGAGTCTCCAGACAAAGGTAAGAAGCCCCTCGACCAATCTATGCAAGCTGATAATCATATGCCTTCCTCCTCTAAAGTAGCTCTGTCTCCTGTAAATAAAACTCCAGTTAAAGAAGTTAAGTCTACCGTGCCAAACAAAGAGTCGAAAGAGAAGGAAGTCCCGATAGAAAAGCCCTCATCTACCTTCAGTTTGCAAAAGGAACTTGAAAAAGTTAAAATACATGTCCCTTTGTCTGAATTGTTGAAGCAGCCTGCATATCAATCACAAGTCTCCTCTTTCATTTCAGCTCCTGAAGTCCCACACATTCCGGACAGTCTTAACTTACAAGAAGAAAGGCCCATGGTAGTGTTCGGCCCCCATGTCGAGGAATTAGACCCCTCCACCCCCCCTTTCTATGTATCCCTAGTCATCCACGATCTATTATTGCATAACTGTATGTTGGACTCAGGTGCATCCCACAATTTGATGCCCCTGTCTGTCATGGAGCAATTGGGGCTCCAAATCACTCGCCCATACAAATATCTCTACTCCTTTGACTCCAAAAGAGTAAAGTGCTTGGGCATGATCAAGGACCTAGCAGTCACTTTGGCTCAGATTCCTGCCAAGAGTGTGGTAATGGATATCGTAGTGGCTGACATCGCAGCCCGCTTTGGTATGCTATTGTCAAGGTCTTGGGGGACTAGAATTGGAGGATCAATCAAATTGGATCTGTCGTACGCCACCATTCCTGTCTTCGGTGGTCAAGAAAGGAGATTGTACCGAGAGACTAGATTTGCAAGACAGTCACAAAAGCAGGAGATTCAGTGAACTCCCCAGTTTACAGCAGAGATGGAGATTTTTCCTGCCTAATGTTGGAGGAAGATCAGGAATATGCTCACGAACCTTCGTTTTGCCAGATAAAGACCGAGCTATCAGAGCAGGACCATGAATCTGACATCTGGACACTCCACTTTGATGGAGCAAATTCCAGAGAAGGAAACGGGGCTGGAGTGTTACTTATTTCACCTACGGGCCAATGGGTCCCCCTCTCCTTCAAATTAGAATATGAAGCCACGAATAATGTGGCTGAGTATGAGGCACTCATACTCGGGTTGCAAACAGCAAGAAGCATGAAGATACAGAGTTTGAAGGTGATGGGAGACTCAGAGTTGGTGGTGAGGCAAGTGAGAAATCAGTGTCAAGCGAAGCATCCGAGGCTAAAGGCCTACAGAAACGAAGTTTGGGATCTGGTGGAAAATTCCTTTCTGGCATTTAACATTCAGTTTATGCCCAGAGAATAGAACAGAATGGCAGACTCCTTGGCCGTGGCAGCTAGTACATTCCGCCCACCTCAGAACCCTCTTCTGAGATACGAAATTGAAGTAAGATACCGTCCTTCAATCCCTGATAATGTCACGCACTGGCAGGTCTTTGAAGATGAGGAGCAGGTGAAGAGGTTTTTAGAGACTGTGGGGGAGTTTTCAAATTTAGAGATTGACAATTGTGAAGAAGAAGAAGTCGGAGACGTCCCAGGGGACAAGCTGGAAGAGAAGATAGCTGGTCACAGATTCCTACAGCTAAAGGGAAATGTCATTCCCCGAGGGCTGGTACCTTTGGAGAGGCTGTTCAATAAGAATGATGTCCCGTTACAGCCAAACAAAATGGTGACTGAGAACCAGGTTGAAGATCTAAATCTGGGCACGAAGGAAGATCCAAAGATTGTGAAGCTGTCAAAGAAAGTCCCCGATGAATATAAACCATTATACCAAAGGCTGTTTCAAACCTACAAAGATGTATTTGCCTGGTCATATCAAGATTTGAAAACCTTTGACGTCAGTGTGATGCAGCATAAAATTCCATTGAAGACAGATGCAAAACCCCACAAGCAAAAGCTCCGACAGATTAACCCTCTGTTGCTACCCTCGATTGAGCAAGAAATAAAAAAGTTACTGAAGGCTAAAATTATAGTGCCACTAAGGTATTCTGAATGGGTGGCCAATTTAGTCCCAGTACGCAAGAAGAACGGTGAAATCAGGTTGTGTTTGGATTTCAGAAACCTGAACAGGGCATCTCTAAAAGACAACTATCCACTACCAAAGATGGATCATATTCTGCAAAAGGTGGTAGGGGCCTCTAGAATGTCCATGATGGATGGGTTCTCGGGCTATAATCAAGTGGCTATATTCCCGGAGGACCAGAAAAAGACAACTTTCACCACGCCCTGGGGAACATTTATGTATGCCAGGATGCCATTCGGACTGATCAATGCAGGGGCTACGTTTCAGAGAGCGATGGACATAACCTTTGTTGGAGAACAGGATAAGTTTCTGGTGGTGTACCTAGATAATATAACAGTCTTTTCAAAGGATGATGTCGAGCATGTTCAGCACTTGCAGAAGACCTTTGAGAAATGCAGGAGGTATGAACTCTCTCTTAACCCTCAAAAATCTTTCTTTGCATTAGAGGAGGGTAAACTCCTAGGACATATAGTAACTAAAGATGGGGTCAAGATCGATCCTAAAAGGGTAGAAGCTATAAACGGTATATCCCTCCCCAGAAATAAGAAAGAAGTCCAGGTGTTCCTAGGACGGATCAATTTCCTCAGAAGATTCATTCCCAACTATGCCGAAATAGTCAGACACATTACAGATATGTTAAAGAAGGATAATGAGGTAAAGTGGGCACCGGATTCAAGGCAGGCCTTTTCCAGGATCAAAACTGCATTTGCTGAGGCTCCCGTGTTGGCAAAGCCCGACTTCACTGAGCCCTTCATGATTTTCTCTTTTGCATCACCTCACACGGTGGCAGGGGTCCCCCTACAGAAGAATGGAGATGGGTACGAGCAACCCATTTCTTTCTTTAGTCAAGTCCTTCATGATGCAGAGCTAAAATACAACATCCTGGAGAAGCAAGCTTATGCCCTGGTAAAGTCCTTAAAGGCATTTCGCATTGTGCCATGCTTACAATCTCATCATCACTTGCTTTTGTACCCACGGCTGCAATGAGTTAAGGACATCCTCGTGCAAAGAGCCGGTGAAGGCGAGAAGAGGGCGGTGGATTGCGAAGGTAAAGAATATGACACGGATATAAGGCCCACGAGTTGGTGGGGGCGAGGATTAGCGAATTTTATCGAGGTCGAATCACCAAGCTTTGGGCATCCACTTATCCATGGTGTTAGAAAGTACGAAGGCGACGGGGAGGCAAGGGTAGAAATGTCCACACAAAAGTACGGTGCGTGTCTTACTGTACAGTGTGAGAATTGTTGAATACCTCCGACACTGGTGCCACAGGCTGGCAGACAAAGGTGTCCAGAGCCTTGGGCTTGAGTCAGGAGAAGTATCTGGTAGCTAATGGTCCAATTATATTGGAGAGATCCTTGACCTCTGCCCCATTGTGTCTCGTTGAAGGAGGTAGGGAACATCATCGCCAGAATTCATGAGGATACATGAGAGGGCACCTTCCTGCAGCCCAGGAGAACAGGCTGAGAAGATCTTGAAGGCTGGTTTTCTTGGCCTAAATTATTCGAGAATGTCTTCTTGCGTTGAACATACGATAAATGCCAAAAATTTGCTGAAAAAGCAGAAACTGTAGCTCTACCTGATCTGCCACCGTTGATGGCCTTTCAGCGATGGGTATTGACTTCACGGGTAGATCCACCACCCTCCAGATGGCGGCCTAAATGGATCACCATTGCCTACGGTCCCTTACGAAGTGAGTGGAGGCTATCTGCATGGCTCCTGCAGACACGATGATCATAAAATTCTAGAAAAGACCATCATTCCCAGTTTGGATATCCCACCTTAAAAGAATAGTCACCAGACAAATGTCGAGGAGGGCTTTCAAGTACGCACAAGATGGTCGAATTTTTGTCAACAACTGCCATCACTACGGTCACTCTATGACCTTCTTTTGAGGGAAATGGTCTTGCAGAATCATCGAACAAACGCCTTTCAATGGAAGCCTTTGAAGAAACCAATAAATGAGAACCGGAAGAAATTGGGACCCTCAGCTGAGATTGCTGTCGACGAACGAGGATATCGATAAAGGGCAACGGAAAGTCTCCTTATGAACTAGTATACAGACGAACGTTATATTCCCCATACGGTGGCTCTACACAGCAGCTCGTTTCATCACAAGGAGACTCGGATGAATCGAGATAACGACGGAAAAATCCAATCGGTTGATCGGCCGGAAGAAACACGTATTAAGTGAATCGGAAAGTGAGGTGGACCTATCAGAGAAGATGAAAAGATGTTTTGACGACATATAAAAAAGATAGGAGAAAACTATAGGTGGGGGATTTAGTTCTCGAGTGGAATGATCCTGAAAGCTGATAAGAACAACATGGTAAGTTGACCTACGTTCCCGGCCGTTCAGAGATTCACGAACGAGGAGAAACAATACGTTTAAGGCCGGAGAATTTACGAGAATGCGATGAAGCCCATGTAAATGGGCAATTCCTCATTCTCATGCAATTCTGAAGACGTGTATCATAATGTATATTAGTTAACATTTTTCATTTGCTTATCATAGATTATGCATATAAAAGATGCAGCCAGGCGAGCTCCGGCCCCGAAAAGTGTTGTTCAAAGAAGATATACGGGGCGATGCTGCCGTAGTTCTCGACACGTTGGGGGACAAACGTGTCGTCCCCAGTGGAGCCAATGTTGGTAATTCAACCAGCAATAGCCACGGAAGTACCAAAAGACGGACGAGGGTCACATTAAAATTTTATGTCAAGTAGCCAGGTATTAAATTTGGCTAGAAATGAAGAGAAAAGGTGGTGAGTGCCTCACTCTTAAACCAATGGATGGCAATACTAGGCGGGTGAAAAGTTGAATAATAATGAACATCTAACACAAAGATAGCAGGAATGGGCGTTCATAACTCAACTCACACATTGGAAAAGGCCTCGGGTTATACATCGTGACACATTGGTCAGAGAGGGTGAGCGTGGGGAAAGGACGGGCCACCACCCGCCGGACCCTGTGACTCACCGTGTGGTAAGGGCTCACGGCGGAAGAAGAGTGACAGAGGCTCGGGACGGCTGTCTGTGGCAGGAAGTGCGGTGGGCCCGCACGGGTGGCGTCGCAGTGGCGAGCGAAAAGGAAGTCCCACATGTTGGGTGGATGACGCATATGTAATAACGGTAAGGTAAGTCTGTGGGACGGTGGTACTAGGCACGTCCCCAAGCTTTTAACCCCCGCACGAGGCGCTCACCTACATCTGATTTTTAATCCCCACCGCGCCACGTGTCTCGGTGTCGGTGTCCTTGCGACACTTGCCCTGCTGTTCTCTTACATTTTCACCTTTTAACCTAAGCAGTCCTCCGGAATGGTAAAAACTCCCGTGTTTCTCTGCGGCTAAAATATTGGAGAGTGATTTTCTGCGGTGGAGCCTGGTAAGGAAGAACGTGGGGTTTGTCCAAGTCGCTGTCACGGTTCCCCTCGTCGTTTTCCCAACGGCCAATGCCCTACTTGCTCGAGTAATCCATTTTCCAGTACCCATTGTTTTCCTTTCCTCTCTTTTCAGATGTGAATAAAAGCGCCGTGGGGCTTGTGAAGAACGAACACGAAACTCCCAGGCTCCACGAATTAGGAACCCCCTAGTTTTGAACCCCTTTGTGACTTACGGGGCGGGTATACGCGACCGAAAATACCCTTTCGACATACAAAATGTCGACCTATTTGTATTTCCTTATTCACTGTAGTCTTTGATGGTTTAAAAATTAATGTGCCGACAAACACTATCTACATCTTCTAAATTCACTCATTCTTCGTTTCATTGTGGCTTGGAATTCCTACGATTCGCATCGAGATGCTTTCATTCCCCTAAGGGTAACATAATTTTCTCCCTTTCTCCCAGAATATCATCGGGCGAGGCCCTCGTTTCCTTCATTGATGCCTGCTTTGGGGTTTCAAAAGATGAAACCTTGCTTTCTCGCCTGATTTAATAAGCGTAGAGACAATATTTTATTGTTCTGGCATACATAACCATTAAATCAGACGGCATTTCTATAATGGAGCGGTTCCCATCGAATACATTTTAATGAAGAAGTCAGACAGTTAAATACTCATTGCCCGGTCTCTTTGAGTACGAAATTGCAAAACAACTCTTGATGTGGGTGGAATTTTGTGGCTTGTGACACGAACGAGTCTGTGGATATTCAAGGGTTCCTTTCTTTTAATAGGACCCGATTTGGGAGCTGCGGGCCGAAAAGGTTTCCTTTTATTGGTCGGTGTTCTACCTCTTCTGTTCCGGCATGCGGACAAGTTTAGTCATTTGCGAGACGGATGTATTCGGAAAGAATTCGACCCGAGCCGGGTCTTCGGCTAAGAATTGCTACGTTCATGTTGCCTAGGGGAGAAAGGTTGTGTCAATTTCGTGAATACCTTCATGTCGTTGCCTATACCATCATTCACGACGTGCCTTCCCCTAGGGTTTTCCCGAGAGATGAAGCGGTTACGGTGGAAATGCCGGTGTACCGGTGATTGGTTCCTATCGGAAGAGTACTTGAAATTCGTGTCTATGGAGCCGAGGTAGCCTCTTGACTCCCGGCTTTCACCTTCGACAGTCTGTGCCCTTGGGTACATCGTGACCCTCGAGGCCGACCGACTTCATTTCGTCCTACCGGCCAGAAAGGCTACATGCAGGAAATAAAGTTATTATTGGCCCCTTTGTTGTAGAAGTTCTCTGAATGTCCCTTACCTCCCAGACAGTGAAAAAATGTTCTGAGAACATGGACACCGAAAGTAGGGGAGAGTTGGCCTTATGACCACGGGGAAATTGTCTCCAAATAAAAAGAAAGAGAAACGGTGCGCCCTACGTTCATGAGTCCAGGCCATTTAAGGTGGAGGGCTAATCTTGAGGTACGGCCTATGTTTCGCGGTCAGAAGACGGACTAAATACCACTACGAAGGAGAAAAGTGAACAAAGTAATGGCGACGGTATGGGAGCACCACCACCCAAGAGGCGAGAAGGGTGACACTAGTGGTGGGGTCATCGAGAGGACCAGTGCAGGCCCTTCCACGAAATTCGGAGAAGTTTGATAAAAACGAACGCTGGATAGTGGTTCTAGAAGACGAGCGTATCTCTGACTTCTGCCCCGAAGTCCTCGAGGGCCATCGTCGAGCCTCCTCCTTCGAGACAAAAAGGGGCGACGGCCAGCCGTCAGAGACAAGTACGGAGCGAATTAGGAGGTTTCGTGGAGAAATATCACCTGGGGCCTCTCTGCCCTCGGTTGTCTGATTACCGGCTTTGGTACTTTCTATAGCAGAGGCTATCACCGGACCCGAAATTCGGATGTTCTAACTACGAGGTGCTTGAATTGGTTGTGGAGAGCATGAAGAAGGTTGGGTACGGGACACCGAATGACTGTTCAGGACAATGCGACATGATGAAAGATAAAATTTCGCGAGATCACCCTTGCCCTAAGGAAGACGAGCGAAATACGACAACCTAAGTAGCTCTTGTACGGCGGAACGAGTGCTTTTTCGTGCCAACGCACATCGAGGTGCGCGTTCTTAAAGAGCGATTAAGGGTCGGACGAAGGAGGAAGGGAATGCAAGGCTGCGATGTCGCCAAGTTGCGGGGAAAGAGGACATCACGGCGCAAAACGAGGGCGGCGCCACCGGCCCTGCATCGGTACAGAGGCCAGGTGGGCGGTGCGGTGGAGGAGGAGAAAAACGGCGTGGCCGGGCTTTCCCGAGAGAGAGAGAGAGGAGAAAGAGAAAATGGCTAAAAGAATTGAGGAGCGAGAGTAGGAGCTACCGAGTCGTTGTACCCGGTGATGCCCACGTGTCATGCCGAAATGTTCACAGTGGGGAGAATGTAACAAGACAACTGAGTCCATGTTTGGCACAGATAGAAAACGTGAGCAACAACGATGCCTGCTGCATGTGGCAGGAAGTTGGAGTGGCGCCGGGCCGAAAGGCCGTGCACTGACGAAGGAAAGAAGGGAAGGAAGAAAGACTACCACCGAGCAACAACAACATGCCTGTCTGAAGAGGCAGAGCGAAGGGAGGGGCCCCCACCGAGGCCAAGCCTGTCTGCCGGATATACTCGTGGTCGGACGACAGAGCCCTGCTGGAGCAGGAATTCATGCCTGCTCCTTCCCATTCACACATGTTGCAGAGGCGGAGATGAGTCCTTCCCAAGGAGCCTGACGAGCCACATCTTTCTCTGGGCACCAGAAATGAGTTGAAATGCTGGCACTGCCTGTTTATGGGAATGGTCGAATGCTGCAAACAGTGAGCAGGAAGGAGCCTGCTAGTGCCTGGGCAGCCTTCTCCATCAGGTCACAGAATAGGAGCTGAAGGGCAGTGGACTACTACCACCGGGCTGCTCCTCTGAGTGCTAGAACCACCGCTCTGCTGTGAAGTTCATGCACCCCACCACATGCACACCAAGTCAGGAATGCTGTCTCCAAGTGAACTCAAGGCTACTACCATCATCGTTCAAGAATATTTTGCTCCAGCAAGAATTTTAACAGTCAACCAATGCAGACTGCCACTTCTACGGTATACTGTAGAAAGATTCTAAATGCCGGACCGACCTGTAGAGCCGTCGTGAGGTTGACATCGCTTCCCCATCAGATGTTGTGTCCTCCACCGACGTACTTCCTCCGGGGCCACCCACGCTACTTACTCAAATAAAGATTTATACCCCACGCTTCATTTCCATAATAATACTTAAACAGTCTTTACTTCTCATTCCGCCATGTTTTGTTTCTCTAATTTCCCAGCGGGTGGTTTTTCATCCCACTGCATTTACTTTGCGATTAACAACAGGTCGCGCATTTTGGTCAACATTCGCCTGTTTCACGCCAGATGGACGCTTGCTTCCACGCGAAATGTTCTTTGATACCACCGTTGAATAAATTGATCACGCGAGGGTGATACGCCAGAAAATATCTTCGCCAGCAGATGAACTTATGCTGGCGAAGAACAAAGTTCGCCTCTTCGTAAGCGCCTGATCAAAGAATGTGTGTTTCAAAACGTGACGCTCAAGATCATAATTCCTGCCAGTTAGCTGACTTGATACATTCTGACACGCTGGTATGGTAGTGTAGGTCATCGTTTCCACCACTGGCGTCATACTAAACAGAATTTAACGCAGGCCCGGTTTTCCAGCAGAAATTTATTCGCGATACTGAGAACAGTAGCGTTTGATACTTTAAATGGTCAGAGTACATATTGTTCATATAATTTCTACCTGCATTTCAACAATGGTTGTACGGTTACTATTTTGGTTTGCGCATATCTTTATGATAAGCCCATCAGAGCGCAGTTCTTCTTAGTATCGTCTGTTGGTAGAGTATCTCCTTCTTACTATACGTCTACGAAATCACTCATATATGTACTTTCTCTGCTATCGTGAGTACGGCGGTGTAGTGACATGTCTTAAAATTGTACGTGCGTGTGTCCCGAATATAGCATTGCATTTGTTCGGTGTTATTTCTAATACTTCAAGCTGTCAAAGTTAAGTTCCATTCCAACTTATTATCTTGTCTCAAAGGAAGTAGTGTAAGAGCTGTCATGTTTAAGGACTAGCATTGTTTTAAATACCATGCTCTTTACACCTCATAAGATGTCACAGACGCTGATACATAACAACTCTGTTGTATCTAGGAGTTACAACGAGGAAGCATTAGAACTTATTTTAGATCTTGACGCGCCGCGTATTCGGTATATTCCACCTACGGCGCGGTTACCCTCTTGGTACACGTTATTTCCTCTGACATTTACCGGTGAGGGCTTGCGGTGTTGTTTGGAGGGTGAGATTCTCAAGTGTAAGGATCAGCCTTTCACTTTGGAGTCAAGCTGGAGAAGGTCTACTTCATATTTCTCATCATCTTCAGCCTTCTCTATTGAGTTCCATATTTGAGTTGCTGCAGCTACCCAACAACTCCGACATTTTTTCCATTTTGTATATTTCAGCCAATCCCTAGGAGGATCAATGTTTTATTGTTCCTAAGGGTTAGAGCTTTGCTCCCCTAGTGTATTTGAGCTATATTATTTCCATATCCATGTATTGACATTGTATTGCAACAATAACCCATAATATACTGCGCTGCCATAGCCAAGGGTTTCATATATGCAGTTGTGTTCCTTCATTTCCATGTACATGTATTGTTGAGGCTTGCATTGCCTTTCTTGAGAGGTTGTTTCCTCAAGAACTTGTACTCTCTTTGCTGCTATAACATTATTCATTGGCTATATACATCTTCTTGTCTTATAGCTCATAAAATAACGTTGTTGATCTATTGTATGTCCATACATTTGTTGCAGTCCCTCATCAGGCAGTTTCTGAGGATATCTAGTAGTGGGAGATCTGTTTAACCACTCTAGAAGTATTTCTTTGATCCCAAATCTTGGATTTCATTCTTAGATGTATTGATCTAAGGGATCCAAGTCTTGTTATCAAATCATGTTGCCTCCATTTCTGGAAAATGCGTTTTCTAGCCATGGATTGCTAGCTGTCCCGATTTGGGAATATTACAGTGGTATCAGAGCATCTTTCTTGGCTCAGCCTGTGAGTCTCAGCCCAAGAAAATCAAAATGTTGAAGAAGATGAGTTTATTCTCATCTATTTTCAGATCCAGAGGAGACCTCTCCAAGGAGGTCAAGAAGATTGAAGAAAAAGAAGAGGAAGGACCATGCACTTCCTATTCTCATCAAGAAGAAGACATTGAGCATGGAAGACACTTGGATCATCAAATTCTGAGTGATTACCTTGTTGAGTATAAATCTCAACCTAGAGGCTTCAAGGAGACTCTAGATTTTCCTCATTTCATCCAGTTGGAGGAAGAGAAGAGACCATGTGGCAGAAAAGAAATCCAAGGCAATAGATTTATGTTGTCTACCTTTGATGGGTCATCTACTGCAAGAACTTCGGTGAAAGAGTTGGTAGCATTTTTCTTTCTACATCCTGTAGTAGAGAAAGAAGCTGTTGAAATTGTTGAGTCCCAAACTTGCATCTTTCCTATACACCTTTCTAGACTTTTTCCACTTACCTGGACCTCCTAAGTCATCAACATCATTGCATATTAATCATAAAAGAGCATTTAAAGTGGTTTTTAACTATGTTTTGTGTCTGCTGTTTGAATTAGATTTTTGCTCATTTAGCTACGGAATCTTGTCACTTTCCGCAGCTGCATTAACTTTCCGCAGCGATTTTGTTAAAGTCTATATTGCAGGTGTCTTCAGGCAAATCGAGCCACATGGGCAAGTTGGAAATGACATGGACATGGACCGAGTCCTATTGGCTCAGTCGAATTCACCAAAGAAGGCTGTGGTCAAAGATAGTCAAGCGGTGGTCAAACTAAGAATCCTACGGTGACAAAACTCTGTTTTTCACCACGTGAAGACTTGCGTGGCCGTTTCTAAATCACGGGGGACATATCAACACCTGTGAACGGCTCCATAAGCCGAATCCAATGGCCACTCTCCATAGATTTAATCTTCACGGCAGCCATAATGCTAGATTTCTGGACGTGGTTGTTCACGTGTCTTGTATCAGCGCAGAATGTAGGAAATTAGTTATGTCATCCTCTGTTATAAATAATGCGTTCTCATACGCATAGTAGTTAGCTGCTGTAATGTAATTTTTGTTGAAAAGAAAGCCCATTGTACTGTGACTTTATTTCTTTGTTATGACTGCATTTTGAATATATGAGAAGACTCTGTTTATAAACACAATTCGTGGTTGATAGCTTTTTCCCGAGGACTGTGCAGAGGGCCCCTGCACACGTCGAGGTTTTGTTTATTACTGTATAGTTTTATTTTGTTTCCTGCTGTATAGTTTCATACTTGATTTCCTTATGCTCATTATGCCATAGGTTTCACGTGTATATATTACATCTCTCATGGTATTTACGTTTTATCTCTGTCCATAATTTTTCATGCTTTATACTGCTGTTAACTGATCAGTGTCTTTGTTTCAGATTATAGTAGGCAGCCCGGGCATTTGCACATAGTTTTGCAATGACTAATGACATGGAATCAATGTTGTTCTTCTGCTGATTTATTTTTCTTAGCTTTTAATTTCAGCACTGTTTTATTCATTTCAGTTTTGTACATTTGCTTTACTAGTTAGATTAGATATTAAATTACTCATGTCATTATCAGTTACCTCCGAAAGCCATAGCAAGACTAATGGTGAGGGATTGAAGTATGAGTGTGTAGTTTGATATTAGTTTATTTTTCTGCAAGTTAGATATTAAATTGCTCATGTCATTATTAGTTACCTCCGAAAGCCATAGCGAGACTAATGGTGAGGGATTGAAGTATGAGTGTGTAGTTTGATATTAGTTTATTTTTCTGCAAGTTAGATATTAAATTGCTCATGTCATTATCAGTTACCTCTGAAAGCCATAGCAAGACTAATGGTGAGGGATTGAAGTATGAGTGTGTAATTTGATATTAGTTTATTTTTCTGCAAATTAGATATCAGATTGCTCAAGTTTTTTATGATTACCTCCGAAAGCCATAGCGAGACTAATGGTGAGGGGTCAGAATATGAGTTGATGTAATTTGGTTTTAGCTTTACTTTGCTTGTAATTCTTGGATTTCTTTGAGTACAGTTTCTTTTGTATTTAGACAACAACAAGGGTAATGAGTTTCATGATCAATAGTTCACTGTTTGTTTGACTAGTATAGTGGCACATTTTCATTTGAGAATTAATTTTGTCATTGCACGTTTTAAAACCATTTTTGAAATTTGAAGTTTTGGAAATCATTATAAAGGATAGCATTGCCTTAAACATTTATATCCATACTTGTCTTTTAATTTCCATCTCACATTAGGAAACCAACCAAGATAAAAACCCCCAAGATAAAAAAAAACAAAAAAACAAAAACGACAAAAAGTAAGAGATAGGTTATCTTGCACATATAGTGTGCCACACTTCGTTAGCTTACGAATCCTGGATTGACAAATTAATGTAGCAATTTAGGACACACTAAATTTACCAAACAGAAATCTCAGCGCTACACTTGGAGGTTGAAGCCTATGATTGGTGGAGAAGCCACTTAAGCCATGCAAGGGAGAGAACTTTTGCAAATTTCATCCAAGGGTTGGTCAAAACCTTTGATGATGAAAGGGCAAAGGAAGGGGGGACCACACCACCACTTGAGGAGCCTTGTGATAATGTTGTCACACTCATAGAGGAGCAGCCACATGCATCATCAGTTGGAACAGCCAACACTTTGGAGGAGGGAACTCTTGTGGCCCTACATGAAGTTCCAAATGCACATCAAGGTATGAAAATATTTCCACAATCTATTGTTGCAGAAAATTATTTTGATCAATGTGGAATTTGCTTTTGAATGACCAAGGGTCAAATCCTATTGCTACCATAGAGTAACTTGGTTGCACTGCGCTGTGCAACATGAAAACTTTCAAGGAGGAAATAAACCATCATCTTTATGAGCCTTTGTTGGATTTCATATCACATTGGAGGTTGGGGTTTGAAGCCTTGAAGGATGATAGTAGACATCTTGTAGTAAGAAACCCTTTCTCCCTTCAAGATGACACTTTCTCAATGAGCTCCTCTCAGCTGAAATAGTAACTTCTACTTTCAAATCCAAGACTTCATTGGTTTTGGAAGACTATTGATGAGAGGGAGGTCTCAAGGAGAGATCTCATCATAGGTGCACTTCAACACACCATGAAGTGCAATGATTTTATTTTTTTCTCACAAGAGGAGATAGAATATGGAGGACATCTTAGGATGGATAACACCTCTCATGCTTGTATTGGAAATTCCTTGAGCCATACACATCATGATGGGAGGTTTTTTCCTACTGCCTATTTGGGTCTTGACAGGGTCTCATTGATCCTTGAGAAGATTGCATTTCAAAATCCCATGAAATGCAAAGACAAGAATTTGATTTGGGAGGATGGTAGCTCTCATGGGAGGAGTACCAAGATGAAGAGAAGAAGGAAGCATCCACAAGGGGTTGAGTGGATGTGGCTGATGAGAAAGGAGATGGGAGGCTAATTGCAAATTTATGATACCCGGTAGCAGGAGGCGTGGCTGTGTTGGTTACTCTTGAAAGAGTTTGGCCATCACTTGGCAAACACTCTTCCTAAGAGTAGGAGGATGGAGAAAAGATGGCATGATACTTGCATCATTGAGCAGCATAGAGTATGGATGTATAATGTTGATATGATACTTATATCATTCATTGTTTCTTCATCACATGAGTTGTATGATGGAAGTATTGGAAAGGCAACAAAATGTTTGGTTGCTTTTCTTGTTTTTGGGAGAGTAAGAGCATATTTGCTCTCACACTTTGCATGATGTTGCAGGAGGAGGAGATGGCATTTTCTCCTTGGTCTTTGATGATGATTTGGAAGCACTTCCATCCTCGGAGGTATTCCATATTTGTTGCAGCATTATTAGAGGAGACTTTGACAAGGAGCATGTCAAAAAACAAAGCTTTGTATTGACGGGAGCTTACATGCATGAGCTCACAACGCTGTCACTTTGGAGTAGAAATTTATGGATGGAGTGTCCCCAGGATCACTTCATTTTGGATGCACTTGGTGGACAAGGAGAAGGTATGGATGATAGAGTAGTGGATAGAGGCATCTATCACTATGACATATTCTTCTTAACTTGGGTTTCCAAGCATGAGGAGGATTATTTTCTTGCAACACATGGTTCATTCTTCTTCATAGCATGCCAAAACACTATGGAGGACTCATTTATAGATCCATGTATCATCTTAATTCCGGCATATGGTAAGAATTTTGTTTTTACATTCATAGAATTGCACACTCTTACCATTCTTATGCAATGCATTGCTTTACAAGAGGGCAAGCTTGTCACATGGCTCCATGAGTTTTATTGGGCCAATCTATATGATGGAAGCAGCCATCTCTTATGCGGCCTTGGGAAAATATTTTATCATCACATGTATGATCATTTGCTACATTATAACATGTACCATATGAATACATGCATGATTAACCATGTAAAAAGAAACATTTTTCCTTGTACTTTCCTCAAGCAGCCGCTTGCAAAACTGCACTGTCAGTATTGGGAAAGTTGTTGGTACCTTCTTGCATCACTTGAAACCTTCAGAATTTTCTTCATTTTACTGTTTATCATGACTTCAATTGTTGATATGGATCATATTTGTATAATAGGCATGATTATGAGAGAGGCACATGAGTTGGATGTGTCCTTGAGAGGGAAGACTTCTCACATTTTCTGCACTACATGTTCTAGAGGGAGCATGGGAGAATAGATGGCCACCACTACTACATATGCGTTCTCTTTTGAGGTGGACCATGAGATTGATATATATCCATTGTAAAACCATTGGCAAGTGTTTGGTCTTGTATTTTTGTTATATTCAGCCATTTATTATTCCTTAGTAGATGTGATGGATTTGGCATATCACTTGCCATGTACCTTTCTGAGATTGCAGTGGATGAAACTGTGTTGTGTCCTATTGAGATATTGTTTGTATCATGCACTATCATGTATAACTTGCAAAAAAATTCTCATTGGGATTTTCTATGATGATCATGTCCTATTCATCATGGATGGATTGTTTTGGGCCAGATTGTTCTTCATTGTTGGAGGAGTATTCTTTGGAGGACTATTCTTCACTTTGCCATTTGATGGCAATAATTTTGCAACCCAGGATCATCACACACTCTACACTTATCATACGTGGAGATAAGGACAGCATGGGGTAAGCTATGGTGCTTGCCAAGTCCAGATTTTCCGCCCAGCTTCATTTCCAGAGCTTGAGGTGGAAGAAGATTTTCAGGAGTTGCCTTATTGTGAGGTGGCTCATTTTGTTTGGATGATTGAGTGGGGATGGAGGATTCACATGAGGAAGATGTTCCTCATCAATTTTCTAACTCCATGCCTTTAGTGGAGACCTTCCAGTTCTATCCTTGCAATTGCTTGAGGACAAGCAACATTTGGGAGGGGAGGATTGTAATGTTCCTAATTTTTTCCTTCAATAAATTGGAACATTAGATTTTGCTAATTTCACTTATAAGTTAAATAATTGGGTGAGGAGGCCCATTCATAATAATAAAATGGATAAAATCCCTCTATTATGAAAGGGGATCAGCCTTGGAACTAGATTTCACACCCTCATGTGTGAAAGGGGACATTTTGCAAAGTGGCTTGGTTAAGTTTGACCAAGTCAAATAACATTGTGTATTAGGTGGAAAGCACTACATGGGGCAGCACAGAGATAGGGGAGGGAATATTCCTTTATGGAGGAAACCCTAATGGATGGGGCCCATGGTGAGAGAGCCTTCACTTGCTATATATGGAGAGGAGGAGAGCCATTTTTATTCATGCTTGTATTATTCATTTCATGTCTATTCAGACATTGTGCATTCTTTGTTGTTTAGCAAGAATTTCCGGGGAATTCTTGTTTAGGATTTCCTCACCTTCTTGAGAGGCCTCTTGAAGGTTGGTTCTTCATTTTCCACACCTCTTGGCTCAAGGCCAAAGCATCCTCCTCCAAGACAACGTTATTGCTTCAGCAACATAATACTGTGTTGTAGGGTGTTGCAGTGGAGACTCCACAACACCTCTTCCATCTTCTGTTTTTCAGAGAGAGAGTTTTTCCTTTCTTTGGGAGATCAGATGGGAAGATTGAGAGCTGATTTTCAAATCTTGGCACTTGGCCATAGTGTTCTATTCCACTCACTGCGCAGTCCCTCTTAGTGATTGTGTTATTTTCATGGAGTATCTACAGTGAGGGTTTGCAGATTGATTGGAGGGTGAGATCTCAAGTGTAAGGATCAGCCTTCCACTTTGGAGATCCATTAGAGAAGGTCTACTTCATATTTCTCATCATCTTCAGCCTTCTCTATTTAGTTCCATATTTGAGTTGCTACAACTACCCAGCAACTCCGACATGTTTTCCATTTTGTGTATTTCAGCCAATCCTTTGGAGGATTGATGTATTTTTGCTTCTAAGGGTTAGAGATTTGCACCCCTAGTGTATTTGATCCATATATTGTCATATCTTTCCGTTATTATGTAATATGGATCAATACCTCTTATAAACTGCATCCTCATAGCCAAGGGTTTCATATATGCAGCTGTGTTCCTTCATTTCTATGTACATGTATTGTTGAGGCTTGCATTGCCTTTCTTGAGAGGTTGTTTCCTCAAGAACTTGTACTCTTTTGCTTCTATAACATTATTTGATGGATATTCATATCTTCACATTCTCATGGTTGTAAAATAACGTTGTCTCTCCATTTCATGTGCTTACATTTGTTGCAGTCCCTCACCGAGCACTTTCTGAGGATATCTAGTAGTGGGAGATATGTTTAACCACTCTAGAAGAATTTATTTGGTTTCAACTCTTGGATTTCAGTCTCAGATGTATTGATCTAAGGAATCCAGGTCTTGGTATCAAATCCTACTGCCTCCATTTCTGGAAAATGCATTTTCCATCCAAGGACTGCTAGCTATTCCTAAAAGGGCATATTACAATCTTTTCCTCAAAAGGAACCCTAGAAAAGGGGGCAAAGAACCAAAAAACGCCCACCGCGACCCTGCCAGGATGGAGATAACTCCAATCGGAACTAGAACCAGAAAACCAGAGCCAAGCAATGCCCAAAAGCAAGGCAAAAGGCCACCTCTACGAACAAACCATTCTTGTTCAATATGTGGTGAGTACGAGCACTATACTCACCACTCTCTCAAACTCCCTGAGCTTAAAAAGCTTCAGAGTAACTAAGGACAAGGAGGATCTTCCCAGACAATTGCGGTTATGCAAGAACCCTTCCCCCATCAAGGAACGGTCAGCACTCAGCAGCAAAACCCCGACGATTCCAGGAAAAACAACCATGAAATTTACATGGCTAGGGAAGAAATGTTTTTCCAAACTCGTAATCGCAGCTACGACACCCCTCCAGACACCAGTACATTAGGGGCTAGTACGAGCGCACCGACTGCACCTTTAACCATTCCAAGGATTCCTTTGGAACCATTACCAAAAATGGTAAAAGGGCCTAATAGGCGAGCAGGTAGCTACTCCAAAGCAGCCCACAAGTACAGCATCGTAGATGATTTAGCTCGCCACCCGCCGCGATGTCCGGGCTGGGAGGCACGCAGCTTGTGTTTGGGATACTGAAAGCCCCACTTCGCCTTAGGCGCCTCTTCGACCTGCCGATGTGCATGATGGCTTTTGATTTAGACAAAGCCACCCTTAGGATTCCCTCCATGGTCGCCTTCCAGATACCAGTATCGGTACAGAATATCAGTATTCACTGATGTGTCATTGATGAGGGTGCATCCACATGCATCATGTCAAAGAATGTATGGCAAAAGTTAGGAGCTCTAGAACTCAAACCTTTCGTCATCACACTTAGGGCATAGGATGGTCGGCCCTCGACCCCCGTCGGTCTCTTCCAAAATGTACAGGTCTACTTAGCCGAAAAAACGGTCCACATAGACATCGAAGTCTTAGACGCTCACTTGGATTACAATATACTCCTTGGGCGGAGTTACATGTATGCCATGTCTACCATAGCATCCTCTGTTTTCCACATCATGATGTTCCCCCACAAGGATCGAATCATTACAATAGACCAGCTGACGCACACTGAAAAGCGTCCTTTGACCAACACAGATATGGTTCTACCTTATGTAGACATAGCCACAGATGGTCTTCTACGGTATCAAGAATATGGCCCTGGCCAATTTAAACCGTCATCCGTCCTAGGATCATTCCTAGGAGATCCTCCTATTATCCCTGAGGTATCACCCAATGCCACAGTGGCTTCCGTATGCATGATTTCCACATCAAGCACCGAAGTTAGTCAAGACATGGACTCAAGCAGTAACGACACTGAGGCATCAGCTACTGCAGCCTCCCTAGTGTACGCCGCCTCCCAAACTCCTTTCCTATACCCACCTCCTGGCTTCACCTCCTAACAGGTCTTGGCAACAATGGTACTACCCAACATATCATTGGCATTCCCAATGTGGTATCTCGTTCCCCCTCCAGGAATGCCAGCTACCAACATTACTGCATTTGGTTTAAAGCCCCCCGGTCCCGAGTAGCCCCAACCTACCCAATTAGCAGTCAAAATCGCCCCCGCAAGGGAAATCCCCACTGCAAAACTGGTGACCACGATAAAGAAAATTTCCAAGAAAGGAAAGAAAGTGGTGACCCCCACCATGTAGCGAGAGTCATCAGCTTGCGCTATATGTGATGTCACAGGACACCCTACTCACATATGCTCGGAGTTGGACGAATTAAAATGACTCCTCGGTTGCGAGGCAAGCACCTCAAAACGACATTCCCATAGAAAGAAACTTGCCACCAAAAGTACAAGCAAACCGCTGTGTACCAATCACGCATGCACCCTCTGTGACACTTATGGGCACTATACCCACCATTGTCTAGAAATACCATGATATAGGGATGCCTTACACGCGATTGAGCGATCCTATCAAGAGGATCCCTCCACCCAGTCTATTAATGATGAACTGCATACCATCCAGTACCTACAGGAGGAAAGAAGGTCACCAGATCAACAACCATTTGTCCCTCCTCCACCCAAACCACCATACACCAACCAGGGAAACGGAAACCCGGTTGCCTCATCTTCTTGACATCTAGGCACATTGATTACTGCAGACGGCTTGGTCAGGTCTTTGACCTAAGGTCACCTAGGCAAGAACATGTATCGGGGAGATCCTAGATGCGGGGAAGTAACCTACTCCCTCCCATGATCTCACCGGGGGCAACCACACCGAAATCAAACTAGGAACCAAGTAACAAACTTTCCAACAAATTGCAGGCGATACCAGTACATTCGCACTTCGAAGAAATATTTTTTCAAGCGCTAAAGTGTGTATGCACCCTATGTTAGCCACCTATAAAATTTGTCATAGAAAATGGTGGCTAAATGATTTTGGAGCCTTCAAGGAACAGATTTTATTGCAAAAAAGTGTTGGTTCTTGAAGACTCTTAAAGGCCTCATGCCTCTATCCAATCTCCACTATTGTTTCCATTTCATACTCTGAAATTTCTGCTAAAATCCAAGAGAAAAACTGCTGCAAAACCATCATTTTCCCCTTCTCCCACTCAAAACTAACCTTCTTTTGCTCCCCTTTTTCTCCATAAAAACTCCCTTGTTTTCATGATTTCTTTTCCTCCCTTCATGAAAATCATCTTTACAAGGTTAAAAACTCACTTTTTAACCTTACCGAAACCATCAAATTCCATTGAAAACTCTGAAAAATTCATGAAAATATAAGTTTTTCTATGGACTTAAGCCCCTTGGGCTAAGTCCTAACCACTTCCCCCCACATGCCCATGCGTTAAAACCAAATGCCAAAGCCTTTTGGCGCTAATCGCATCACACATTTTCAAAGTGCGCAAGTTTTGTGCCATGGACCGAAAGTTCTGATTGCGATTAGCTTTTTATGTGTTTAAATCTCCCAAATATATTATTTCTCATGCAAACCATAAAACCCGTCCCGGGTGCTTAACGCATCGCAATAATCCAAAGAACGCAAGTCCATGCCATATTCGAAAGTTCTGATGCGATTAGCAGTGCGTCATATAAATTCCGATGCGATTAAAACCTTTGTATAAATATCCCGTGGGCCCGCCTTCCATACTCAAAACCTTATAAATAATCCATCCCTATTTCCTTTTTTCCTTTGTAAAATATCAAACCCGCTTTTCCAAGGTTTTGGTCTAAAAACCAAAGTCGTGTGTTAAATATACAAATGGGTTGATTAAAAAGACCACATCGGAATTTCCGATGCGATTGAGTCTTTTATATATATAAAGCCCTGTCCCTCCGATCGCATCGGAAATCTTTGAAAGGCTCCTCCGATTATGTTCGGTTGACACTTCCGATTGCGATGTTCCGATTGCTCCATTGCATTGGAGTTTTTAAAATCGCAATCGCATCAAACTATTCTCTGATCGCTCAATCGCATCACCTCATTCCCGACCTCCGATTGCGATTCCCCCGATTCATTCTCAACCGTTGATATAACCTTCAGATCAATGGACAACGCTTCATCGCATCGCAATTTCGCATCGGCCCTTTCTCCTACGCAATCGCATCGCCTTCATTCCCGACCTCGATTGTGATTCCCTCGATTCATTCTCAACCATTGATCTAACCTTTAGATCAACGGACAAGGCTCATCGCACGGTACCCCCGCACCCGCACCATTTGTTCTACCCCGCTTAAGTATCTTCATTAGATCCGACCATCCACGTGTCCAAATCGATGGCCCAGATCTTTTCCGCATGTTTCATCGCCTCCGCTTCTACCAGCGGTTTTTCAAAAAAGTCACATGATCAACGTTTTCATTCTTTACTTTCCGCGCTCTTCTTTAACTCCATTCGAATAAAATCTTCCACCGTTGGATGCAACCATCCAACCGGCCACGATCTTTCCCCGCCTTCTGCGCTTTAACCTAATTACGTAGGATTTCTTGACTATTTTTGTGTTTTGCAGGTCTTTTAAAAGGTTTTCCATTATATTGAAGAGAAAGGCCGAAGGCTGGGAAAGATGTTTCTTGCACCTTTGAGCTATTAAAAAGAATCATTCACGGGCTCGATTCCATTTTTTTATCAATGATTCATAAGTGTTGATACCGTAAAGAGCCCTACGCAGCCCTACACATCGACAAGACACTGTGTTTTAAACACATTTAAAAAGAATATAAGTTTGAAGAACCGAGCAAAACAAAAGGAAGATTAAAGAAAGATATGGAAAATTACAGCTAAAAAATATTATCAAAGGCCTAATTCCCTGGGTTAAAACACATTCAAAAGAAATCATAAGTGTTTAAATGATAGAAAAGACCTCCACCGCTGCATTTGAGGCGAATTTATTCCTCAGTTACTACAAGAGCCACCCGTTTCCTCAAACCATTCAAAACAGACGCTGAAGTTATTGATTAAACAAATATCTGCCTCCAACGTTGCCAGGAAGTTAATTCTGCCAAAGGAGTTTAATACATAAAATATCTGCAGAGTTAATCCAGACAGAACACAGAGCCTCAAAGTCAAATAAAGCTCCCACCGAGCTTAAATCATAATTGTAAAAGTTAATACAGTGCATCCACCTGTAACTTCTCCATCGAGCCTCTCAAAGGGACGAGAAGTCTTCACTCTGTATTAATTGTCCTTGAGATATTTTGTTAGATCTCACCTCCTCATCTTCCTATAAATACTTCTGTAGAAGATGAGGAATGGTTGGTTATTGTTTGATCACAAGTTGTAATACCGAAACTCTTTGAAGTAAATACATATTCTGTTAAAGTTGAAGAACAAATTTAAGTCTTGGAGATCTTGATGATGTTGTTGCATGCTTGTTCTTGAGAAGGCTCTATCATTGGATCGATGAGCTTGGCTGTTGGTGAAGTATTCCGAACTGTTTCATGTTTTCCCCCTTGTCTTCATTATGTTCCACAATTTCTTACTACAGTAGGATAGAAAGTATTAGGCTAAGAAACGACTCCTGGAAGCACCTTAGACCTGTTCATCCTTCATTGTTTTATGTTTTCTCTTGCTGAAGTATTTTAGAGGCTTTAAAATTTCTCTTTAGGCTTCTTGCTTGTTTATTTCCTTGATATTTTGAACAGTTGGTTTCAGCATGATTTATGGTTCTCCCTGCTTGTCTGCTGCCACTTAAAAACTGTTATTGAAGTCTCCCTTTGAAGTTCTTTTCTTACAGTGAATCAAAGAGGTCTGTTTTGATCTTTCCCTTTGTCCTCACTTAAAAAGTTGGCTTAAAGGTCATTATAATTATGATCATAGATGTTTTTAGGTGTTCCCTCTTCTATGACTGTGATTATCAGTAAATATTATATGTTTTCTAAAGTCCTTTAGAATAAAATCTTTGAGGAAATAGGGTGTTCCCCGAATCTTAGATTTTACTTTGAAAGTTGTTTTGAAATCATTATTTGCTTAAAGGTGTGATTTGTAGAATTTATGGTTAGCCCTGTCTATCAAAGAACTCTTTATTGTTTCAAATTATGCTTTCAAATTCCTTTTGTTGAGAATTAAAACTCTCTTTCCAAATCATTAATGTTCATTCCATTCCAAAACCAAAAAGATCCTGTGGCCAAGTTAGATTTTCCCTTTGATATCCCATATCATTTGATAAGTATGTTACGACCTCTTTTTGACTCCATTGCTCAATGAAACAGATATTTTAATGTCCTATATATCTTTCCTAGACCTTTTATGTTCTACTATATCAATTCAACCCAACCAAACAAACAAATACCTGCACTTAATACCTAGTCTAAAATCAATACTCAAAGCACACAAGATAATCCTTTGCAAACAAACTTTTGAGAGATCCCTCTCTAAGAACAGGAGGACTAGATCCTGTAACTCTAAAGATTGGTTCTGATGTTGCCTTATCTTTTGATTTTCCAAACTATCAAAACACGGGACACCAACATAATGGCGATCATGGTGGGACCTACTGAGAATATAGTGGTTTAAAAAACCTTCTTCAAATTTTTTAGGCCCAGTATAACATAAGTAACCTTCTTTAGGCACTACTTAACAAATGGTAATCATGATAAGACTTAATTGAATCAGTGACAAACTAAGTAACCCTTAGGATTCCCGTTAAACCTTATCAAACCTTGAAGGAACCAGTTACCAAGCCATAAGAGCAACTCTGTTTGTTGGAACACCTTAGCTAAGTGCGAAATCAGACTTAGAACACTCTCTTAACCTATAAGACCAAAATAACTCAGAAAAACCCAGAAAACACTTCAGTTTGGCTTCATAATAAACCTGGTGGTGGACCATAAAACCTTTTACCTCCAAAAGAGCTAAAAATTTCCACCTGGCGACTCCACAATCCTAAAAACAGACCTTAAGACTCCACTGGGAAGATCCCAAGTCTTTATAAACATCATACAAATTTGGTTAGGAGACTTTAATATTAAGGTTTCCTTCTTCTAAAAAGATCAATTAGCCTCTTAAAGATTGTCATATTTGGTTAAACTTTTCTTTTAAACTAGGTCTAAAAAACATAGCATAGTGGCTCCTAGAAAGATTCATACTAGAGCCCACCCTGACCCAAACCCACTGAAAGTAGTTGACAACCCTGAAAGTATACTTAGGGAGTCCCCTAAGATTAAATTTTCAACTGTTTTCAGACCACCCTTGAGAGCAAATTCAGTCCCTGAAAATCTTGCAGCTCTACACCAATCACAAGTCGACTTAAGGAATCCTTTTAGAACTAGGTCGCTTGATGATATAATTCAAATAGACTCTGAGTCTTCACTTTCATCCCCAAAACAAAGTGAAAAACCTAGTAGTAGAGAAACCACACCACCTAATTTACAATTCCTTCTAAATTTAGGTGTCTCTCATCCAAGGTCAGCTCAACAATCTATCCCCGGTACATCCACATCTGTCCATCCAACATCCACTGTCCAAACCACTCCACTTCAACCCACTCCCCCTCTTGTGAATCCACCCCCACCACATATCATGGTAGCATGGTATGCTCCCTTAGTCCTTCCTATGCCACTAGTCAATCTTCCACAAGACTATCAATCCAAAATTCCATTGTATGATGCTAACAATGCTACAACTGCATCACAACATGTAGATAAAATGAATGACTACTTTTACAGAAACGAAATTGATGATGATTATGTCAAGCTTAGGTTATTTTCTCAGAGCTTAGGGGAAGAAGTAAGAAAATGGTTTAAAGGTTTAGCCCCTCATAGCATTAATGATCTCCAAGGCTTTCATCAAACATTCTTAAACAAATGGGAAGTGAAGAAGAATCCTCTCCAAGTCCTTTCTGATTACAAAAATCTCCATAGAAACCCTGGGGAAAGTGTGCAAGCCTATTGCACTAGATTTAATAGTGTGTATAATGCACTTTCCCCAGAACTAAAACCTCCACAGGGCTCAACTTTAAATAAATTTCCTGAAGGGTTTGACTCTGACATGACCTATCAGCTGAGAGAAAGAAATTTTGCAACTCTGGAAGATATGCAACAGGGTGCTCTTTCTGTGGAAGTCAACTTGATGGAGAAGAGAGCAAGAATGAAAACTGAAAAGAGAGTGTCTTTTAGAGAAGAGTCCACTCCTTCTACTTCAAGCTCAAAAATGGAGAGGATGTTGGAAGAAATGATGAAAGAGATGAGTATAATTAAGAAAGCACAAGAAAATCAAAATCAAGCTGCTCCTCGAAATATAAATCAGAATTATAGAAGAGAAAACAATCAAGAAAAATAGAATGAAAATGACCAACAGATTAGACCTCCCTTCCAACAAAACTATGTAGATCAATATGAGGAAGATAGGGAGTTGGAAAGGTTGGAAGAATCCCATGTAAACTTGATTGGATCAGATAGTGGAGATGATGTTTTCCTCACTCATGAAGAACAAGATTTTTTCTCTTCTGATCAAAATACAAATACCTATGAAGATTCTGATGACTATAGATTAGGTTTTGAAAATGCAATCATGGAGATACATAAACAGTATGATCTTAGGAGAAATGGAAACATAGATAAATCAAAAGATAAGAACACTAGCACTGCTGTCAAGAAAAATGCAAAAAATCAGCCCAAAAAAACAGCAGAGAAAACCAACATTTCGACTAAAAAACCAGATTCAAGAAAAGACAAAGGTGTTCAGCCAAATGTTGAACAGAGTACCCCTAGCACTTCAGCTAGTGGTCCTAATAAAATTATCCCAATCACCATTCCAAACAAGGTTCAGAAAATCAAAGTTGCTGAAAAGAATTCAATTGAAAAGACAGATGTAAATACAAATAAGTTAGTTATCCCTTTCAGCCTTGAGGGAGAGATTGCCAAGATAAAAGTCACCATCCCCCTAGTTGAACTAGTAACCCAAGAAGTGTACAAAAACCAAGTTTTGAAAGCTTTGAACTTAGGAAGTGATACAGACACTTTAAACTTGACAGATGACAAACCTGAGCTATTGTTTGGTCCAGAAGTTGAAGGAAAATATCAAGAAGGGGTTGTCCCTCCCTTCTATGTTAGCTTGAACATACATGAGAAAATTTTACACAATGCCATGTTAGATTCGGGAGCTTCACACAATCTGATGCCCAAGGTGGTAATGGAGAGCTTAGGCTTAGAGATTACTAAACCATACAAATATTTGTATTCTTTTGACTCAAGCCGAGTCAAATGTTTGGGTTTAATCAAAGATTTATGTGTTACTTTAGCTCAGATCCCTGCTAAGAGTCTGGTTATGGATATAGTTGTAGCTGAAATTCCCCCTAAGTATGGCATGCTCTTATCAAGATCATGGGGAGCCAAACTTCAGGGAAGCCTTCAAATGGACATGTCTTATGCCACCATCCCTGTTTTCAACCAAAACAAAAGACTATACAGGGAATCTCACATGAAGTACATGGTGAGCAACATGGACAGACCAAACAATTCTCCAATCTATTCTATTCAATCAAGTTTAGATTCCTTTATCTTATATAACGAAGATGACATTATCCAACAAGATAAAGAAAACATAGACCTAATCAGTTCACCACAACAATCCAATCTTCCCTTTGATCAAATTCAAAACATTGACAATCAACAACAACAAGAAAATGAAAATAAGGATGGCATAATTTGGAAAATAAATTTTGATGGATCTTGTAATAAAACAAGTGGAGGAGTAGGTGTGTGGATTCAAAATACAGAACAGAGTTTTTCATACAAATTAGATTTCCCATGCACTAACAATATTGCTGAGTATGAAGCACTTCTCCTAGGCTTACAACTGCTTAAACAGTTAGAAGCCCAGAGGATATCAATCTTAGGAGATTCTGAACTTATCATAAAACAAATCAAAGGAGAATACTCAGCTAAAAATCCAAGACTTAGGGAATATCGAAACGCTGCCCTTGATCTATTGAAAACCTTTGAAAAATATGAACTTATTTTCATTCCAAGAGAATTGGATCATCTAGAAAATGAACTCGCTTTCAATGCCAACAATTGTCAAACACATGAAATAAATCAACAACTCAGTGTAAAAGTAAAACACAGACCTGCTATGCCTGATAACCAAGATCACTGGCAGGTGTTTGACTCTGACAAACACATAGATGATTTCTTAAAGTCAGAAAATGATTTCACCATACCAACATCATAATCTAGCCATAATCAGAACTGCCCATATATTGAAGAAATCCCAGAAGTTGAAATAACACACTCTGCTGATATAAATCATTATGAAAATACTTTTGAAGCAGAGGTAACCGACAATGCAGACCAAGAAGACTTGGAAGTCCTACATTGCAAAAATGATAAAATTCCAAGGGGTCTAGCACCTTTAGAACACCTTTTTGATTTTAACGATGTAGCCAAAGAACCAAGAATGGAGCCTGTGGAAACAGATGTAGAAGAACATAACATAGGCAGCCTAGCAGAACCCAAGATGATTAAACTGTCCAACACTCTCCCAACTCACATAAAATTGCAGTATATAGAGCTCTTCAAAGAGTTTAAAGATGTTTTTGCTTGGGGATACAAAGACCTAAAATCATATGATGCTAATATCATTCAGCACAAGATTCCCTTGAAGGAAAATCAAAAGCCCTTCAAACAAAAACTGAGGAGGATAAACCCACTTTTATTACCTTTAGTTAGAGCTGAAATTGAAAAGATGCATGATGTTGGCATTATAGTACCTGTTAGATTTTCAGAATGGGTATCAAACTTAGTTTCTGTTAGGAAAAAGACAGGGGAGATCAGACTCTGTATCGATTTCAGAAACCTAAACAGAGCATCCCTAAAAGACAACTACCCATTGCCCAAGATGGATCATATACTTCAGAGGGTAGTTGGGTCAAAAAGGATATCACTCTTAGATGGGTTCTCAGGTTACAACCAGGTGTTAGTGCTCCCAAGTGATCAAATCAAAACTGCTTTTACCACACCTTGGGGCACCTTTATGTATGTCAAAATGCCTTTCGGATTAATGAATGCAGGGGCCACCTTCCAAAGGGCCATGGACATAGCCTTCTCTAAAGATATTGGCTATTTTGTAATTATTTACCTTGATGACATAATTGTTTTCTCAAAAACTGATGAAGAGCATTTGATTCACCTAAGAAAGGTTTTTGAGAAGTGTAGGAAATTTGGTTTATCACTGAATCCCAAGAAGACCCTTTTTGGTCTCCAAGAAGGGAAACTTCTTGGTCATATAATTTCAGAAGAGGGAATCAAAATAGACCCTACAAGGATAGATGGCATATTGCAAATTAGCCATCCTAGAAGCCTCAAATAATTACAATCTTTCATTGGAAAGATTAATTTTTTGAGAAGGTTTATTCCCATCCTTGCTGAGCTATTAAAAAACATTACAAACATGCTTAATAAAAACATGGGTGTAAAATGGACTTTACCAGCTAAACAATCATTCGAACTGGTCAAACAAGCTCTTACCCAAACACCAGTCCTGATTAGTCCTGATTTTACCAAAGACTTTTACATTTTTTCTTTTGCATCTGAACATACAATAGCTGCAGTTTTGCTTCAAAAGAATGATTTAGGGCAAGAACAACCAATATCCTTCTTTATTAGGGCCTTAAGAGATGCTCCTCTCAATTATAACATCATGGAGAAGCAAGCCTTAGCATTAGTGAAAGCTTTAAAGGACTTTAGGGTCTACATTTTACACTCTCACATAATTGCTTTTGTTCCACATACTGTTGTCAAGGATATTCTAAGTCAAGACCTTGATGGTAAAAGGGGAAAATGGATTGCAACTATTCTTGAGTATGACTTAGAGATCAGGCCCACCAAGTTAGTTAAAGGGCAAGGATTAGCAAAACTTATGGCTGAGTCTAACTTCCAAGCACTAGACATGAATATGGTAGATGTGTTGGAAGAAATAGAAGAATCTACCGCCCCTTTTATTGAAGAAAAATTTATAAATTCTCCTTGGTATGCTGACATTATTTATGTGCTTTTATATTTAAACGCCCCTCCTTCTTTGTCTAAAACTAAGGCTAGATTTTTGAAACAAAAAGCTTCGAGTTTTTGCATATTAGATGGGGTGTTATATTGGAAAAATTCTGTTGGAATTTTTCTTAAATGTTTACTTGAAGATGATGCAGGAAAAATCATGCATGAGTTGCATGATGGAGAATGTGGAGGACACCTCTATTGGAAGGCCACAGCGAACAAAATTCTTAGATCCGGTTACTATTGGCCTACCCTTTTCCCAGACACTCAGAAATTAGTCATGTCTTGCCATAAATGTCAAATCTTTGATGGCAAGAGAAAACTCCTTCCCTTACCTTTACATCCTATCCGAGTTGAGGCACCTTTTCAACAATGGGGTTTAGACTTCATTGGGGAAATTCACCCATTCTCCTCAGCTCAGCATAAATGGATCCTCACAGCTACTGACTTCTTCACCAAATGGATAGAAGCCATACCATCCAGGAATGCTAATGACTCTGTCATTATCAAGTTCCTTGAAACAAATATCCTATCCAGATTTGGTTGTCCCAGAAAAATCATAACAGACAATGCTGCTGCTTTTAAATCTAAGAAAATGGTTGATTTCTGTTACAAATACCACATAACCTTGGGCCATTCCACTGCTTACTATCCCCAAGGAAATGGATTAGCTAAATCTTCCAACAAGAGCCTCATCAATATCATTAAAAAGTTGTTGGAACAAAATCAGAAATCATGGCATAGTAAGTTGGTTCATGCCTTATGGGCTGATAGGCTAACTACAAAGAAATCAATAAACATGTCTCCCTATCAGCTAGTCTATGGTATGGATGCAGTCTTTCCCACTTCATTGGGAGTGCCAGTCATGAAGCTCCTTCAAGAAGTGCAGATTGAAGAGAATGATATGCAGAGAAGAATCAACCAAACAATCCATTTACAGCAGACCAGAGAGGAAGTATATGAAAGAACACAGTTAGTCCAAGAAAATATGAAGAAGCTATTTGATAAGAGGACTAAGGCAAACAATTTCCAAGTTGGAAATGTTGTTCTTAAATGGGATTCAAGAAGAGAAGAGAAGGGAAAACATGGCAAGTTTGAGAACTTGTGGAAAGGGCCCTATATTATTCATGCTGAGAGAGGTCACAATACATTTTTCTTGAAAGAATTGAATGGAGAAGATCTATATGGAGGTCTTTTCAATGGCAGGATGCTCGAGCATTACTTCTGCCAAGAATCCTAGGTTTCAAAGCATTTTTATTTTTTCATTGTAAATATCATAGTCTAACCATTGCATTCAAAGTTAGAAAAATCAAAAATACAAAAACATACAAAAAAAATAAAAGAGGGCAGATTGTGAAAACAAGAAAGGCACAACCCCATGCCAAAAGGAAAATAAATTCTGAAAGTGTGCAAGCTTAAAAGTCACTCCTCAAAACACACTTCTAGTTAGTCAAACTGTTCAATCTTGACTAATTAGCTTTAAATTTTTCTGTTGATAGGATAGTGAATTTGATTTTCCAAACTGTCTAATCTTGGCTTATCAGTAGATAGTTTAGGATAGAAATAAAAGGTTCAAACAAGCTAAAAACTGAACCTAAGTTTCCAAAAAGAAAGATGACTCAAATCTGTTTTATTTTTTGAGTCAAAACAGATGCAAAACTGGTTCTAATCAGCTCAAAATCTGAACCAGATGATGAAGAAAACAGCTCACACAATAGTACAAACAGAGCTGTAAAAGATGAAGGAAGTGCTGTAAAAATTCCAGATCTTAAGCCTTACATTTTGATTTAATTTTCTGCAAAATAATGTCTATGTGCAACTTGTTCTTATTGCATAGATCACAGCAAGTCAAACAGCTTAATCTTGACTTGGATGTTTTTAAATTTCTGTTGTAGAATTTAGAGAATAAAATCTGATTGGACAGTTTAATCCCAAACATATAGTAGATTAGGTAGAGAATTATATGGATTCAACTGTTTAATCTGAATCCATGGAGAAATAAGAAGTAGAACTAGATTAGATTTTTTGCTTTCAAAAAGAATAAAACGTTGAAAGAGAGTTTGCCAATCCAAATGCACTCTAGAAAGAAAAAATGTTAGATCAGTAGGATTGGGTAGGTAGAAAGCTTGTTGATGAAAAATCCATTTTTTTCCATGGATGTTAGCATTTCCAGAGCAAAAGAAGATCATTCAATCAAAGAAAGGCATCCCAATGGATGAGGCAACTGATTACCCTCCCAGAAAATGAAAGTCTGAAAGTTCTTGATACCTTCAAGAAGGCACCATCCCCAAGTGGAGCCATTGTTAGCCACCTATAAAATTTGTCATGCCAAATGGTGGCTAAATGATTTTGGAGCAGGCAGATTTTATTGCAAAAAAGTGTTGGCTCTTGAAGACTCTTAAAGGCCTCATGCCTACGCTCAATCTCCACTATTGTTTCCATTTCATACTACGAAATTTATGCTAAAATCCAAGAGAAAAAAGCTAACATAAAACCATCATTTCCCTTCTCCCACTCAAAACTAACCTTCATTTTCTCCCCTTTTTCTCCATAAAAAATCCCTTGTTTTCATGAATTTCTTTTCACTCCCTTCATGAAAATCATCTTTACTAGTTAAAAACTCACTTTTTTAACCTTACGAAGCTCATCAAATTCCATTGAAAACTGCGAAAAAATCATGAAAATATAAGTTTTTTCATGGACTTCGCCCTTAGGCTAGGGTCTAACCACTTCTCCCCACATCCATGCGTTAAAACCAAACGCCAAAGCCTTTCAGCACTAATCGCATCGCACATTTTCAAAAGTGCGCAAGTTTTTATTATATGGACCGAAAAGTTAGATTGCGATTGGCTGTGTGTTTAAAAACTCCCAAATATATTATTTCTCATACAAACCATAAAATAGTCACGAGAACATGTTGTCGCAATAATCCAAAACTTAAGTCATGCACCATATTCGAAAGTTCCGATGCGATTGTGATGCGTCATATAATTAGATGCGATTAAAACCTTTGTATAAATATCCGTGGGCCCACCTTCTAGTACTCAAAACCTTATAAATAATCCATCCTATTTTCTTTTTTTCCTTTGTAAAATATCAAACTCGCTTTTCCAAGGTTTTGGTCTAAAAACCAAAGTCGTGTGTTAAATATGCAAATGGGTTGATTAAAAAAGACACTCGGAATTTCCGATGTGATTGAGTCTTTTATATATATAAAGCACGCCCCACTCAGGTCGCATTGGAAATCTTTGAAAGGCTCCTCCGTTATGTTCGGTTGACACTTCCGATTGCGATGTTCGATTGCTCCATCGCATCGGAGTTTTTTAAAAATCGCATCGACTTTCACCATGTATCGGCTTTGTTCTTCGATCATGCAAATCGCATCGGCCTATCTCCCGATCATACTTAATCTCGCATCAAACTATTCTGCGATCGCGCAATCGCATCACCCTCATTCCCAACACTACGATTTAAATTCCCCAGATCCATTCTCAGCAGATTGATCCTTTAGATCGACGGACGTGCTTCATCGCATCGCAATATCGCATCGGCCCTTTCTCCGATTGCGCGATCGCAATAAACACATTCTAGAAACCTCGATTGTAAGTTACGATTCATTCTCAATTGTTCTAACCTTTAGATCGAGAATGACGCTTCATCGCATCACAATTTCGCATCGGCACCATTTTGAGTCTTGCCCCTGGGTGCGATCATGATTAGATTTGGACGGTCACGTGTCCGGATCGGATGACGAATATTTTCCGCATGTTTCCATCACCCTCGGCTTCTAACCAAAGGGGTTTCAAAAAGCGTTCTCCTCCAGTGATCACACGCGATCAATGGTTTTTTATTCTTTACTTTTTGCGCTCTTGTTTAACCTCCTCTGAGACAGAATCTCCACCGTTGGATGCAGCCATCCAACGGCTGCAATCTTTCCCACCCATGCAGGCATTTTTAACCTAATTACGCGGGATTTCTTCGGTGACTATTTTTTTGTTTTGCGGGATAACTTTTAAAATGTTTTCCATTATATTGAAGAGAAAGGCCGAAGGCGAGAAAATAAGTTTCTACTCGCCTTTGAAATTTATTAAAGAGAATGTTCACGGCCTCGATTTCATTGTTTTATCAATGATTCATAAGCGTTGATACGTAAAGAACTACTGCGTGGCCTACACTTGACAATTCTTGTGTTTAAACACATTTAAAAAGAGTATAAGTTTAGAAGAACGAGAGCACGACGAAAAAAGGAAGATTAAAGAACGGATACGGAAAATTATGGCTAAAAAAGATTATCAAAGGCCTAATTCACACAGGTTAAAACACGGTCAAAGAAATCATAAGTGTTTTAGCCCAGTAGAAAAGACACTCCTGCATGCATTTGAGGCGAATTGGTTCTCGGTTACTACAAAGGCCACTGTTGCCTCAAACCATTTAAAACGAGAGGCCGAAGTTATTGATTAAACAAATATGCGCACTCCGGCGTTGCCGAAGTTAATTACGCAACAAAGGAGTTTAATACATAAAATATGCGGGGTTACTCCAGCGAGAACACAGGCCTCAAAGTCAGAAATAAAGCTCCCATAGTTTCTTAAATCATAATTGTAAAAGTTAATATAGCGCATCCACCTGTAACTTCTCCATCGAGCCTCTCAAAGGGCCGAAGTCTTCCCCTCTATATTAATTGTCCTTGAGATATTTGTTAAGATCTCACCTCTAATCTTCCTATAAATACTTCTGTAGAAGATGAGGAATTGTTGGTTGTTGTTTGATCACAAGGCTGTAATATTGAAACTCTACGAAATCAATACATGACGTCCTTTTGAAGTTGAAGAACAAATTGAAGTCTTGGAGGTCTTGATGATGTTGTCACATGTTTGTTCGTGAGAAGGCTCTATCATTGGAATCATGAGCTTGGTTGTTGGTGAAATGTTACGGGTGTTTCATGTTTTTTCTTTTGTTTTCATTATATCCCATAATTTCTCACTACGGTAGGATAGAAATTATTAGGCTAAAAAATGACTCTAGGCTTGTAGACACATTTCATCCTTCCTTTGTTTTTATGTTTTCTTCTTGAAGTATTTTAGGGGGCTTTAATCTTTCTCTTTAGTCTTCATGCTTGTTTATTTCCTTAATAGTTTGAAACAGTGGTTTTTCAACATGATTTATGGTTCTCCGCTTATACGTATTTGCCACTTAAAAACTGTTATTTAAGTCTCCTTTGGAAGTTCTTTGCTTATAGTGAATAAGAGAGGTCTGTTTTGATCTTGCCCTTTGTCCTCACTTAAACAGTCGGCTTAAAGGTCATTATAATTATGATCATAGATGTTTTTAGGTGTTCCCTCTTCTATGACTGTGATTATCAGTAAATCTTATATGTTTTCTAAAGTCCTTTAGAATAAAATCTTTGAGGAAACAGGGTGTTCCCCGAATCTTAGATTTTACTTTGAAAGTTGTTTTGAAATTATTGTTTGCTTAAAGGTGTGATTTGTAGAATTTATGGTTAGCCCTGTCTATCAAAGAACTCTTTATTGTTTCAAATTATGCTTTCAAATTCCCTTTGTTGAGAATTAAAACTCTCTTTCCAAATCATTAATGTTCATTCCATTCCAAAAACAAAAGGATCCTGTGGCCAAGTTAGATTTGCCCTTTGATATCCCATATCCTTTGATAAGTGTGTTATGACCTCTTTTTGACTCCATTACCCAATGAAACAGATATTTTACTATCCTATATATCTTTCCTAGACCTTTTATGTTCTGTTGTATCAATGCAATCCAACCAAACAAACAAACACCTGCACTTAATAACTAGTCTAAAACCAATACTCTAAGCACACAAGATAAAATTTTGAAAACAAACATTTGAGAGATCCCTCTCTGAGAACAGGAGGACTAGATCCTGTAACTCTAAAGATTGGTTCTGATGTTGCCTTGTCTTTTGATTTTCCAAACTATCAAAACACGGGACACCAACACACCCTCCCATCTTCCTTTCCAAAATTCATGTTTTTCAATAATATTGGATGAAAAGAAGATGCTTTCACTTTAGGTAGTTGTTTTTTGCAAGAAGAACCCATAAACCATTCACAGCACCACCCAATGAATGTTTCGGAGCAGGTATCATTCTACCCTCAGCATGATAGAGTCCAAGAAAAATTTGCATATCCTCACATCATTTCTCCATCAGAAATAAACCATAGGGTCCTCATACTTGACCACGTTTATCATCACCTCACACTGCATATGATGAACGTCCGCGATGGTCGGTAGAGCCTCCCCTCCATGGCGATCATCATCCAAAGTAGACCATACATCACCCCACAAGTGACGCCATGGCCATACCATTTTAGTTCGAGAAGCACATCATGCCCATCCATATACCATGCATAAGGTCAAGTTCACCATTTAAACTGAACCCCCTTCCCGACCGATCGGGTTGTACAAGCAGAGTGAAAGCGCACCTCCGCGCACCGCATTTGGCCCACCATACCTCCATCATCATACTCCCATCTGCGACATCTTCCACTTCATCAACCCCGCACATGAGACCAACCAATGGGACCCCTACCCCCAGCAAAGCATCGTCCTCACACCATCAAGTGAGTGACCCTCTTTCATGTTTTGGGGTACCCCTCTCTGTGTTTTGTACAAACAAAACCCCATTATTTTATTCTTTTGGTAAGTGTACAAAGACCTCAAACGATTCCTTTCACCTCTTCACCCTCATATTTCACCTTTTCTCCCATGGCAGTAGTCCCCCATCTCCCTTGGTTGAAGTATTTCATCCCCCCCATGCACGCACCATTACGACAATCATAGCCGGTTTATACCCACCCTGGAAGTCCTACCGACTCCAGGGACTTTTCCATTCAGAAATACCTATGACTACCGCCAAGCTGCTCAAATATACTTCAACCTCAGGCCATTGAATCCCCATCATCCATTTTCAGCTACTGCTCACCAACATGCCTATGTTAAACCCATTATGGTTCGGTTAAGGCTTCCTTTTTGTCGACATCAACACCTCTTTTCCAAAAAGGAAGCGGTACCTTGGATGACCCATCCCCATGCAAAGGGGTATCCTCAGGTGGCACTATGGGAGACATCATTGTCCATAGATGTCATCGATCCTCTTGAAATTCGATTACAGCAAAATCTTTCATGTCACGATGGTATCGTACCTTACAACCATTTCACTTTGATAAAAAACCGACGAATACCTGTGCCTTTATAAGCGTCTTTGACAACAATGCTTACATGGGAAGGTCCCAGCTAGTACATATGCATACATTGCAAAGTGATACGCCATACCAAGATTACGCATATGGGTACCACATTCCACCTATTGTCAAAGAAAAAATGCCCCTGAGGGCATCAACAGTCGTTGTCAACAACTACCAACATCACTACCACAGTAGTGGCACAGACAACACATGTATATGTCAATTTTGTTTAACTAGCCATAGCATCACGAGTATGGGACATGCCCGCCTCGTTGAAATGTTGCAAATATGTTGTATATTTTTTCTACTTGCAGGGGGTCCCTTAGGCCATGGTTATCTCGGAAACGGTGCAAGGTGTTGTCTATTCTACACGCTGGCCTCTCTCTCTCTCTCTCTCTCTCTCTCTCTCTCTCTCTACATACGATACAAAAAAGAAACTATAATGTATTCGGCTATACAGTTCTTCCTAGAACTCACACATTAGGGGGAAACTGTTAACACTAGAAAATTGTACAACAGAAGACGACATCAATTAATGTCGAGCCTAAGGATTTACAAGACAGGGATACATTATGGAATCAAGAAGTATTTAAAATCTCTAAGGTTTTGAGAAAATCAAATTTGAACTACTCATCAATGCTCAAATGTGCACTTTTTCCTTCGAAAAGAGCGCCTTCTGCGCGCACTGGAGCCCGATAAGCACACATTCCTGGAAGTGGAAAAAAGTCACTTTCTGGGACCACAAGCAAGCAAAAGACAGTTTCTCCTTGTGTGAAAGCCTCCTAAGGACAACACCAGCACCTCCTTAGGCATTGTGTGAGCACACAAAAGCATATTTGAGCACACAATGGAATCATACCCCTCCCTCGGGTCACCATCATCATGTACCAAGGGAGGGAAGGAGGATTTGAAGCTCACCTATATAAACCCACCAAGAGATGAACAAATGGAGATCACAAAGTTATGCTAGCCAAAGTTGCCCAAGCAACACGAGCATCGTGTGTGACCCAAGGAGCTGAAGCAGAAGAGGACTCGATGGTTGGCCACCCAACATCTTAGTCCACTATAGCAGAGAGAGAGAGAGAGTTAGACTGCGTCAGAAGGCAGAATTTGAAGCACAAACATCCTTGCATCAGGACCTAGAGCCATTTCCTAGGGGCCCTTTGGCAAGTGGGTAAGATTTGTTTTCATTCCAAGCATTCAATAAGAAGAGGCCATCGAGCCATTGTTTACCTTATTACTGTTTGGAACTCTCTATATAGCTTCTTTTGTGTTTTTAGTTTTAGTCTTTTTAACAGAGCATACTTTAGTGTATTACTTCATTTAAGTTTTATGCTTTTGAGCTCCCCCCAGATACTGCCTATTACCTATAGTTTAGATGGTAGACCACACTCTCTAAACTCGTGCAGTTTCATACACCCATGTGTCGAATCCACCACAATAAACGAGACTTAATAAACCACTCAGCCAAGATTTGATCAGGAACAAATGTTCTGACCATTCGATGATGACGACGCCACTAATGAATATGAGCATAAATGTGAGTAGCAATTTTCTGTTTAAATTTGGTCAATACTTTTGTTCCAGTTTCATATCGTATGGGTAACTAGAAGTGGGTTAAAAGGTAGTGGCTAAGGCAGTGAAGTTATCAAATGAAGCTCGTGATAATTCAATATACCACTTCACAGTCGGACCAGTGATCGTACGCTGGAAAAGAAGTAGTCTAATGAAGTCATCATTTAAGGATTTTGATGAGCACCACAAATGATAATTCATAACATGTGTTGACGAGTCTTATCCAGGGTTTCCATTGAATTTAGGAATATTAGAGGGTAATTTGTGTGGAATCATCAGCCACCAAGGAGAATAGATTATGGGATCATTGGTAAGCCAGTTTAAATAAGGTAATTCTAATGTTGTGTCAAAGGGAAACTATCGATTCAATTCAAGTTGAGCATAACCAGGATAGGATGGAATTTCTTGGGCAACAGGCCTTTCTGCACCAGCATAAGGCATTTGTTGTTGGTAACCCTATATAGGGGTTATTTTGATGACCAAACGCTTGAGGAATATGTTTACCAAGACCTGGATAAGCTGGTTGTTGTTGGAATTGTTGTTGTGGCATTTGAGGTTGTGGCTACCAAGGTGATTTCCCTCCAAGATTATAGCCCAAACCAGAATAGCATGGACCCGGTTGTGAATAGATAAGATTGGTAGGAGCCTGTTACATCCAATAAAAAGGTAATCCAGCCTATGGTTGTAAGATTCCAGATACAAGTGGTTGTTGTAAACCATCCAAAGGAGGTGGAGTCTGGAGGCCCAAGACTTGAGGGTAATGGGTTGAAGGACCTGCCTGAGACGGTTGAGGTATAGCCAACTAAGATTGTAAATGGGGTAATGAAGTATTAACATGTGGGGTATATGTAGGCACAACAGGTTGAACTGGTTGGTATGAATGCACAATAGTTTCTGGTTGAACGAGCAGGATAGGCTGCCATTGACAAACAATCATTCCAACATTTGGGTGACCATAAAACGGCGGAGTACTGTCAAAATGGGTGATCATAGGTTTCCCCCCAGCATTAGAAGTAATAAGATGGAATATATTGATCTCCAAATGGTGGGATTCCAGTCGAGATTGAACTGGATGGAAGGTATCCAGATGGACCAGCTTGATGTTGAGCTAAAGATGTGTATAAAGGATCAAGTCGTTCAATACTCATTACAGATGTACCAGATAAGATACCAGAAGATGACATGGGTGAAGTCCATGGATTTGAGGAGGCACCAGAGTAGGTTCCAGATAATTATTGGTAACCTGGTGGGACGGATAATCACCCTAAATATGTGACTCAGGTGACGTGGTAAACATCGAAGAAGTAGCAACAGTAGAGGCTATCGTAACTGTAACAGATAGTACATACGAAGATGTTGCCTCAGCCATGGTCAAATGACCTAGTGAATACCCTATATAATCTATGGGAACTTGGATTTTTATGGGATCAACTGAATCAATGTAAGTTAATCGAGGAAAATACTCATAAAGATAAATCCCCAACTCAAAATGAGTTGGAGTTGAGGGTATTTCTTCTGGAGGTTCTTCCTCAATCGAAATCAAACCAGGTGGAAGAATTTCACCATCAGACTCGAGATATATTTCAGGTGGTTGACTGTGCTATAGAAGGGAAGACTCAATGGCTACGGATGACTGAGGAGTGATAGATACAAGAACAACTGCTTGTCGTTCGACTTCGGGATCTAGATGTTGTGGTAAAAGAGCGATGGGATTTGGATCAACTTCCAGTTGAACAACATCAAGTTTTGGATGTATAGTTGCACTAATTGGAATTTCAGTTTCCACAGGTAGCGATGAGGACTCTGTTTCAATGACAATAAATAAACCAGGATCTATAGAAACGACTCGAGATGACTCTGGTAGATGTGATTAAGATGATGCACCAGAGGTAGAGATGGTACTGGATTCGATAGAATGGGGTTGCCTTCACCGACCAGAAATGGCTTCCGGTGGTAAAGGTGGTTTAAGAATTATTCTACGTGAACAATAAGAAAAGGGTTGTTCTTCTTCCACGATGACTAGTTTATTTTATTACAAAAAAAAAAAGGGTGATACTAGGCAAAAGGATTACCAAGTAATTGTGAATTGCAAAATACCTCCTGGCAAACCAAGAAGTACAGGCAGGTGATCTCCTCGAATGTTATGTTTTTTGTATCACAAGTTACAAGGTGGCCGACTCGGTTACCTATGGATGGTAAGAAACTTAAAGTTGTCCTCCCAAATATACCCAAAGGTACATGGAGGCCCAAGTCTATAATAACGTTGTCTAATGTGAAACCGCATAGTGAGAACACCTCCTTATACTTTTCGTACTAAAACACTACCTTATATACCCAAAGGTACGTGGACGAGCTCCGATATACTTACGTATATGGAGTGGGATTTCACACTCGGAATGTATCGCAGACAAGTTAGTGACAACTGCTATGCTTAACGACGTCGGAACACATCTCTAGCCTAGACCTTCTAAGTGTTATTGTTAATGTTACAATGCTTTCTTAAGTTGATTGAGGTGAATTTTATGTTGATCTTGATTAATATTTTATCTTTCAGGTTCACTGCGAGATGTAATAGGAAATTCCTAAAATGAAAACTAAATGAAAAGCTATCTTTTGAATTCATTTTTTCAATGAAAACCTTAGCTACTAAAGGGATAGAGCAATCATATTTTTGAGCATAGATCAAAGAGCACAAACTAAATTCAGATTTCCCTAAACTATTTATATGCAACACTCACAATATCTAAATGCATATGCATGTTTTTTTTTTAGTTTCCTTTAATGTGAATGATTAAGAAGAAACTAAATGCACACATCAATCAAACAATGTTTTCTTTTTTGAGAATTGAGGAATGAAACAACAATTTTCTCTTAAGAAATGAAGACTTAAATGACAATTTTCCTTTTGAAAACAAAGAATTGATCTAATGCAAAATTTACAACTTTTGATTTAATTTGACAATGATAAATAAAAAAACTAATGAAACATTGAACAAACAACTATCCAAAGAAGGAAGAACTAACAATTTGTACTGGTCTCTAAGGTCAAATAGGTATCTAAGAATACAGCGAGCAATAAGATGAAACTGAATTCAAAAGACAAATTATGATAGAATTTGTTTGGCTGGGGGGCAACACACCCCTTAAGGGAAGATAGTGTGTTGCAGAGCACCTCTGAATGGGATACAGTGTTATGCAGAGCATTGTACCCTGACCAACAGTGCGTTGGGTGTAGTGAAGCTTAAAGATCAAGCAGGCTAAACACACTTCTAAGGAAAAAAAAGTACATTCAAATGACTGAATAGATGAAGTAAAGTATATTGATGATGGTTAACAAGGAAAGAAACACCGGGAATGATGGATTTCTCCCCAGTGGAGTCACCAATTTGTTATGAGGAATTCTAGTCTATGGATAAACTAGTCTTCCCTGAGTGTGGTGTTCCTTCACTCAGAACAACAGAAGAAAGGTAAATGTTATTTTCTCTAAGATAAATAGATAAACAGAAGGAGAAGAGGCCTATTTATTATCCTTCGCTCTCATTCCTCTTCTTTCGTCGCTTATGTCGCTCTCAATCCAACTGAACTCGCTAGATCAATACTTGCAATCAAAGACATAAGACAACAAATGACAATATCTATCTACCTTAACCAAATTGAACCAATTAAATCTGAGAATACATGCACATTTTGAGAATACATTCACAAGATATAAGTGCATATATGAGAGAAATAAAAAATATCTTTATTGAAATAATAGGAGGAGTAGATTACAACCAGTGGAACAGTTCATTGTCAACCTGCTCCAACTTCATTCCATCCTCATCACACCAAGCACCAATCCAGCATCATCACAATACTTCATCTCTCCGAGAATTGAGAATCCAACAGCATAACACTACACAAATTTCTTCTTCCCTTTGCACTTAGATGAGTGCTTAATTTATAGGGAAATTGTAGGTAGTTTCTCAATAAATGATCTTGAATGGCTTCCTAATAATAGATGAGACATGTTTCCAGGTTCAATGGTGATGGATGAACACATGTATTCGAAGTATGACACCTATGAGCTCTTTTAGAAGGCACTGGACTGGAGATTCTGGGAACAATGATGATTTCGCTCCCAAGAGACTAACACACCTTTAAGTGTCGAGATGTGCTTTGCAGATCACCCTTGCATGGGGGTAAGTGCTCTGCAACACACTTAGGCCCATTCAGAGGAGCGTTGATGATTCAATGGGTCATTTTAACTATAGTTCAAACATTGAAACTCTCATGAATTAAAGCCATCATTGGACTGACTTCTCTAGGGCATGTAGCAACTGAATTAGGGGATGATAGAACCTGTTCATACTTGTCTTAGGTATGATGCCCAAATTGACCTATAACACACGCAAACAATGCATTTTCCATGCTTTCCTATACCAAGCACATAATTTCCATTAGAGTCAAAATAAGTTGAAATAAATTCACATCATACCTCATAAGTGGCTCGTCAATAACGTACATATTCAATTTTTTTCACTTCTTATCATGACAAGTCAACTAGTTGTTTGATCAAATCATCATGTATAAACATATCACATCCCGTTAGCTAAAAATTCAACCATCATAATCCAAATCGTAGATCACATGTAACCATCATAAAATAGAATCATAGATCACATGTAATCATCATAACCATAATCATAAATCACATACATAATTAAAACTGAAATAAAATATACTTATCCTTCAATCAGTCATTTTTTTCTTCTTTTGTCCTTTGTCCTTTCCATATGCACCCTGGATCAGTTTTCGTACTCGATAAACACCCAATGTCTTCCCTTCAACCACATAGACATACACATAGTATGCATCACATACATACGACCTCACACGACATACAATACCATAGAATACATGAACCTACACCTAACATACAACACATACACCTACATCTGGTGTACGACACAACACATATACCAACATCTGGTGTACGACACAACACATACACTTGTCACGAATACACATGTCACGATATCATAACTACGCAATGCACATACACAATACCACATGTACACAAAACAACATGTACATCATGCACACAATACCACGTGCAAAACACGTGTATGACATGCACACAACCACATGTACACAGTGCCACCTGTACACATCACTGTCTGCATATGTATACAACACCATTTGTACAACATGTACACGACACCACATGCATGACGTGTACACAACACGACATGTACACAACACCACATGAACGACATCTACACAATAGCACATGCACAAAATGTACACAACACCACATGTACAATGTAATGTCCCTTAATAACTATAAAATAATAAATAATATAATATAATTAAATAAATAAGTAAATAACTAATTAGTCAAGAGAATAATAAAAATAATAAATAAAATAGTAAACAATAATTGGAGTTCTAAATAAAATAGTAAATAATAAATTGAAGTCCTAAACAGTAAACAAATAAGTGAAGTTAAGATTTAATTAACAAAAGTAAAAAGGAATAAATTAATAAAGAGTTAAACTAAGAAACTATAAAAATTAGTAAAGTTAACAAAAGGTAAATAAAACTAAGAGAAACACTCAATTAAGTAAGCTTAACAAAAAGTAAGTTAAACTAAGAAAAACACTAAATTAAGTAAAACTTAAGTTGCATGTTGACACAGTGAATGTGTGCGTGTGGTTCCCATCCCATTGTTGATCTATTTAATAGACATTAAGGAAGATTCATGAATCATTCTTTCTTTCATTCATTCTTTAGAGAGAAAGGTATTGTTAGGCAAAGAATACCCTGGAAGTAATACATTGATTAAGGGCTCGGGGGTGGCCAGCTGTGGAAAGATTACATACACTTGAGCCTATGGTTGGGTGGAGAGTTGTCCTCGAAATTTTTTGCAGTCAGAAGAATTCAGATAGCATTCAACTTTGGAGTCTCAAGTAAGAAATATTGCCATTACAGGTAAGTCATTTTGCTCATGTTTCTTTTATTGACTAGTTAAATAATTTTTGTGTTGATAATTAATTGCATGTTAAATTAAGGTTGTTACATATGTCATCAAAAAAGAGACCTCTGGATAAAATTTAAAACTTAATTTTTATTGTAATGTTAATGAGCAAAAACCTCGTGTTTCGGTACTTTAGTGATTATAAATTTAATATAATAACCTTTTTATATTATTAATTTGACATGCTTGTTGCATTCACCTTTATATATATATATATATAATTTGGAACCAACCTGCTCGATGATCAAACAGCCAGCCGCATGTTACTCTTACACTCGTTTAAAACAAGGTCTGATCCGGATACAAGTTTCATGAAACCATACCTCTGGAACTTTAATTCTGTGGGAACTTGTGCATCCGCACACTGTTTTACCAAAACTATTAACGTTCAGGTCGGTTCCATATATATATAAAAGTACTCATAGAACCACAACTACATAGAATCTCGAATTCGTGAATCCAGATTATTGTTTCTGCGCAAACTGTAACTTCAAATTGGCCCACTTTTTCGGCCTAAATTAAGGTTCAAATTTTTATATTATTCATTATCGCAGCAATAAATTGCCAAAAGATAGAATTTACAGGCTTTCTACAGCCATTCAACTTATGGATATTCGCGTGGTCTGTACAGTGATTATTAATAATATGTATATATATTTTACGGCAAATTACCCATTAGAACTATTTTTTATTTTCTTCATCGCTCCACCCATTACATGCAAAAGATTTTCGTTGCATACAATGCACGGGCACGAAAGACGATTTGATGGAGTTTATTACTATTAATTATTACTATAGGGATTTTTTTTTGTTAATAATTATTAATATTACTATAGGTTTAGGGGATTAAAAATGTTTTATAAGATGGAGTTTAAAATGAATTTATACTAACTTTTAATTATATATATAAAAGCTTGTAAATTTTTATATGTCTTATGATTATTTTAATTCATATGGTAATTAATTATTTTAATTCATATGTTAATTAATAATTCATATTTTTATATTTTTTAATAATAAAATTTTAATTGATAATTAGAAATGTATGTATGATGAAGTAAGAGTAATCATTATAAATTTCTCAAAATTATTATTTATTATCACTGGGAAATTTGAAGGAATTTTTATAACTCCAAAAAAAAATCGTTTTTTTATGATATATAATTAAAATGAATATATGTTTTATAATAATTTTAATTCTATGTGGATGGATGGTACAGGCGAGATCATGGCTCCTAAGCGTCGAAGACAAACCCAAGTCACCCCTAAGGTGGAAACCCCACCTCCAGCCACTACAGAAATTGGAACCCCAACTGAGCAAGCTATATTACGTTCCCTTGGGGAAATGACAAGCATCTTTAAGGATTGGGCCACAAGCCAAGGTCAAGGTCAAAGAGATGATTCAGATCAAGGAAGGGAGTTGGAACAAAAACAGAGGCAAGACTTAAATTCTCAGTTCAATGCCAAATCTAGACAAACAAACCTCGATATTATGAAAGAAGTTCAAAAATCCAAATTATTAGAATTCACAGGTCAAGATGGTGGTTCAAAGGCAGAAGCATGGGTAGTCGGTGTCAAGAGAGAACTTAGCTTTAAGGAATATACTTCAAGGGAAAAGTCTCAAATAACAATGCGTCTACTAAAAGGAGAAGCCTTATTATGGTGGGTAAATGAAGAAATGAAGATGAAAGTCACACCACTGCAAGGTACTTGGGAAATGCTTGAGAGAGCCTTCAGATCCAAGTACCTGTCAGAGGACTACAAACACCGACAAATGGGGGCTTTCCATGTAGTGCGATAGAACGGGATATCTATCGAAGACTATGAAGCTAAATTCTATAGTTTGGTCCATCATGTGGACTATATAGCAGATGACAAACGTGAAGCTAAAAGGTTTTTGCATGGCCTCGATCCTTTGGTTCGAGCAGAAGTCGCCATGTGGAAACCCACCACTATGGCAGTAACCACTAGTCTAGCCAGACAAGTCCTGAGGACGATAAATATGAAAAATAAAATGGAGGTTGATGAAAAAACAGAGAAAGAGCACCCCATGATGAGGGTAAATAGATCAGGGGGCACCATTATGGACTCCAAGAAATACAAAACAGTGTTTCCCGGATTTCTAGTGCAACTTTTGGATTACCTTCAAGAGGACATAGGGGTCAGACCTACATGGGAAGAACAAATGGCAGAGGTAGAGGATTTGGTGGCCAAGGATCGGGACCAAATGAGAATCGAAGGCAAGCAGAATGTTGGGAATGTGGGGGTCGACATTATAAAAGATATTGTCCAAGGTATTAAGCAGAGATCAAATAACAAGGACATAAAGCAAGAGGATGAATACCAGAAAACCCACATCAAATTCATGCCACCATTAACCATTGCCAGGCCGAGCACCAAGCCACAATTGTGGAGTCTACATGTATGATAAACAACATTCCTCTATCTGTGTTAATTGATCCAGATGCCACTGATAGTTTTATTTCTCCTTCAACGTTTCTTAGATGTGGATTGATAGCTCATGAGCAGAGAAACTTTAGAATGGTAGAAATGGCATCATTCTCTTAGCAATCAGTAGGATCACTAGTAAGGGATTGCATTGTTAACCTTGGGAGATGTGACAAAATATGAACCTGTACAGCACGACTCTAGGAACTTATGACCTAATTGTAGGAATGAATTGGATTGAATCTCATCAAGCTGTAGTGGATTGCTATAATAAGACAATTCTCTTCAAAAATGACCAGGGGGAATCCACAGTAATCGAGAGAATTAAACGGGATATTACGTTGCGCCTCATATCAGTGAAGGTTAATAATTTTATGAGGAAAGTATGTAAGGTTTATGCAGTAGAAATGGTTAGTTTCGATGGGAAGTCTTCTGGTAAGTTGCACCCTCTACTTTCTGAATTTGCATACGTGTTTCCTCCAGAACTACCAGCCTTGCCTCCTGTCCAAGAAATTGATTTTTCCATTTCCTTGAAACCGGGAACAAAACCATATCCAAAACAATCGAACGGTTGTTTCGGAACTTAATGAGCTGAGTATACAGCTTAAAGAACTGATTTATCAAGGATTCATTCGACACAGTGTGTCACCTTGGGGTGAGTCGATGATCTTTGTGAAGAAAAAAAGATGGAACTCTTAGGTTATGTATTGATTACCGAGATCTAAATAAGGCCACCATCTGAAACCAGTACCCCATGCCCTGCATAGATGACCTCTTTGACCAACTAAAAGGATCTTTAGTATTTTCCAAGGTAGACTTACGGTCGGGTTACCATCAGCTAAGAATCAAAGAGGACATACCTAAGACAACATTCAGAACATGATATGGGCACTATGATTTTATAGTTGTACCATTTGGTTTGACTAATGCCCCGATAGCATTCATGAACTTGATGAATAGTGTTTTCCACAGATATCTGGACAATTTTGTTCAAGTGTTCCTGGATGACATCCTAATTTATTCCTGCAATGAGGAGGAACATCAAGAGCATTTGAAACTGGTACTTCAATGTCACTAGAGAACATAATTTATATGGAAAACTTATTAAGTGTTATTTCTTTGAGAAGGAAATTCAATATCTAGGCCATACCATTAGTGGGGAAGGCATTGTAGTGGATCGCAGCAAGATTGAAACTATAATGGATTGGCTTGCTCCTAAGAATGTCAAAGAAGTACGCAGCTTTATGGGGTTGGCAGGCTACTATAGAATATTTGTAGAAGGATTTTCACGGATATCCAATTTCGTCACAAACCTCCAAAGGAAAGGGGTTAAGTTTGAATGGACAAGTGTGTGTGAGAGAGCATACAACGAGTTAAAACAACGCTTAACAATTACCCCAAAATTAAAGGTGCCTGATATGGACAAAGATTTTTGTGTGCGCACAAATGCATCAAGAGAAGGATTAGGGGAAGTCTTGATGCAAGATGGAGGGGTTATTGCATATGATTCACGTAAACTCAAGACCCATGAAATCAATTATGCCACACATGATCTTGAGTTAGATGCAGTTGTAATGGCCCTGAGACTATGGAGACATTATCTGATGGGGCACTAATTTTAATTAAGAACGAATCATAAAATTCTTGAACATATATTCACCCAAAAGGACCTTAATGCTCGACAACGACATTGGAATGAGTTATTTAGTGAAAATGATTTGAAGATATCCTAAATCAAGGGGGAGGAAAATAAGGTTGCAGATGCTTTAAGCAGGAGACCTAGAGTTCATTTAATACTGTCAGTAAAGACAGACCTAAAAATCCGAATTCTAAACCACCTAATAGGGGACCTGCAATACCAACAAATAAAACTTATTGTACAAAAAGAAGTACCAATGGCATCCAAGTGGGAAGGATACACCTTAGATGAGGATGGGTTGTTGCGATATAATGGTACGATGTATGTACCAGCTGATGATGAACTTCGGAAACTAATAATGAAAGAATCCCACCAAGCTCCATATTCTTCACATCCAGGAGTCCAGAAAATATATGCAGATTTGAAACAACTATTTTTCATGGTAGGAATGAAAAAAGATATAATACAGTTCGTGGTCCACTGCCTAGAAAGTCAACAGGTAAAAGTTGAACATCGTCACCCTGCAGGTCTTTTACAACCCCATGATATACCAGAAACTAAGTGGGAAGTGGTTTCAATGGATTTTGTTGGGGGAGTACCTATGACTTCCCAAAGACATGACTGCATCATGGTCATGGTTGACAATTTAACTAAGAGTGCTCACTTCATTCCAGTTAAGAGCACCTTCGATGCACCAACCATTGCTCAAGTTTTCCTAAAGGAAATAATTCGCCTTCATGGAGTGCCCCAGAAAATAATATCCGACAGAGACGCATGATTTACTTCCAAATTTTAGAAAATCCTTTTACAATCTATGGGAACACAACTAAACTTTATTACTGCATATCATCCAGAGACAGATGGGAAAACAGAAAGATTAAACCGATTATTTGAGGACATGCTCAGAATGTATGTCATGGATCAACAAAATCAATGGGAGAAATACCTTCCCTTAGTGGAATTTGCATATAACAATATTTATCATAGTTCAATTCAGGAAGTTCCCTTCGAAGTCTTATATGGAATACCATGTCGTACTCCATTGAGCTAGGATCGATTAAAGGATCACATCATGTTAGGACCTGAAATTCTCCAAGAAATGGAAGAACAAATGGCAATAATTAAGCAGAGACTAAAAGAAGCCAGAGATCGCCAGAAAAGTTATGTCGATGCAAAGAGAATTGATAGAAGCTTCAAGGAAGGAAGCCAAGTTTTTATTAGAGTCAAACCCTCTAAGAGTTCCTTCATATTTGGCAAGGGAAAAAAGTTATCCCCTAGATTTGTCGACCCATTTCAGATCCTAAAGAGGATCGGATCAGTTTCTTATAATCTTGAGCTGCCATTCCATCTAAGAAGAATGCATAATGTGTTTCATGTTTCTATGCTTATAAAATATGTATCTGACCCATCCCATGTGTTAAAATTTGAGAAATTACAAGTTTCCGAGGAGGGAGTTCTTCAAGTCGAACCATTCTGTATACTGGACCGTGGGTTCGTCGGCTCAGGCATCGTGAGTTTGAGAAAGTCAAGGTCTAGCAGGACTAATATAGCCTAGGCTCAGCTATCTAGGAAGATGCAGATGTTATTTTTAAAGACTTTCCTTATCTATTTGTTTAAAATTGTGTGTTGAACTAAATGGGAATGCATGATTTAACTAAGGTAGAAAATTTTATGAAACCTCTAAATCGTGGCTTACTTTTTAAATTTTATTTATACACCTAAATCGTACATTATGATTTCAGTTAAGGTTTTAAATTAATTGTTATGAGATGATGGTGATAATGCACATGTGGTTCTTACTTATATAGTTGTATGAAAATGATTATTATGATATGCACAGAGATTATGATGTTATGAATTGAGGTTATATTGACATGTAATTAGTTTATTATGTATGTTGATTTTATAACTTATGATGGTATTTCATGATGTGAAGCATGTGGAATCGATACAGATTTTGTGACGTACATGTGGATGCAGTTATTTACTATTTAGAATGCGGTTATTTACAAGATGTTATATTATTATGATGAAATGCAAGAGTTAGGAGGTGAATTATTTTATATGATGTTATGATTATAAATAATGCATGGGATGCATTTTGAGATGAGGTGATTGGCAAGAAATCCACAAATGGGCCAAGAAGTTCGGTTTATTTGATGATCTCGTGGGAGCCCATACCTACAAGGGAGAATATTTAACACCATATGGGTTGGGGACAAACTCAATCAACACTACATATGACAGTGGTTCCTTTGTCTTGTATAGCTCTTGATGGATAGCTCTTGAAGGGTTGTGGGACCATCTTGAGGAGGCCAAGGGCCTGATATTGTAGACCAAGTGCTTGGTATTGGATTGGGATGCCGAAGTCTATAATTGGGTGTAAGAATTCGATACCTGGGGCTATACACCTTAGTGAGTTGTGGAGGGAGTGGGCCAGCCTTGTGAGATTCTTGGAGTACTACTGCATGGAGTACTGAGTCGAGTGCTTGCCTTGGAACAGATGAGGTCTGAGCCAGGCGCAAGCCTTGGGGCCAGCCTTGGTTATGGACAAACAGGGGAGGCTTATGCCTGGTTCCGAAAGTGGGAAAAGGGACAAAGATTCCTTGATATTTCCTGGGTGTTATGGGAACTTTCGATGCCTGCTGGTTATACTAGTTCAACAGAGGGTGTTGGTCACACATGAAGTAATAAATAATTAAATCAATAATATAATATAGTTAAATACTTAACTTTGGGATGAAGTTCCTTGAAGAGGGGGAGTATGTTATGTCCCCTAATAATTATAAAATAATAAATAATATATAAATAATATAATATAATTAAATAAATAATAAGTCAAGAGAATAATAAAAATAATAAATAAAATAGTAAACAATAACTGGAGTTCTAAATAAAATAGTAAATAATAAGCTAAAGTCCTAAACAGTAAACAAATAAGTGAAGTTAAGAGTTAATTAAGAAAGAGTTAATTAACAAAAGTAAAAAGGAATAAATTAAGGAAGAGTTAAACTAAGAAACTATAAAAATTAGTAAAGTTAACAAAAATTAAATAAAACTAAGAGAAACTCTAAATTAAGTAAAGTTAACCGAAAGTAAGTTAAACTAAGAGAAACACTACATTAAGTAAAACTTAAGTTGCATTTTGACAGAGTTAATGTGTGCATGTGGTTCCCATTCCATTGTTGGTCTATTTAATAGACATTGAGGAAGATTCATGGATCATTCTTTCTTTCATCCATTCTCTGGAGAGAAAGGTATTGTGAGGCAAAGGATACCCTGGAAGTAGTACGTTCATTGAGGGCTCGGGGTGGCCAGCTGTGGAAATATTAAATACAGTTGAGCCTACAGTTGGGTGGAGATTTGTCCCCAAAACTTTGTTGCGGTCAGCAGGATTCATATAGCGTTCAACTTTGGAGTCTCAAGGAAGGAATATCACCATTACAGGTAAGTCATCTTGCTCATGTTTCTTTTATTGATTAGTTAAACAGTTTTTGCATTGATAATTAATTGCATGTTAAATTGGGGTTGTTACATAAAACATGTACACGGCACCACATGCACACAACACAACATATACAATCATACACGTAACACCACATCTACATAGCACTATATGTACAACATGCACACCACACCATATGTACACAACAGCGCATATGAAACATGCAAAAAGCACCATATCTACATGACACCACATATCCAATGTGTACAGAACACCATATGTACACAACATCGCATATCCAACATGCGCACAACACCATCTATACACACACTACGTAAACAACATGTACACAACACCATCTATACATAGCATTACATAAACAACATGTACACAAACCCATATACAAAAAATATCGAATGCACACAACAGACAGGTGCAACATGTACAACATAGACAAAACTATAGTACGACACATCCAGAGACCACAGAATGACTCTACCAAGAAACCTTGCTTCTAGTGTCATTCCACTATTCATGATTGTTCCAAGATGTCGCATATCGCACTGCTTTCATTCTGTTGATACATCCCTCGACATTACCTATCCATAACATAAACATAGGCATAGTAAAAACATATAATATCAATTCATATCCACATGATACCGACCTTGTAGATCTGTCAGGGTTACTCTTCCCACTTGATTCCTCATAAACCAAGAACTTCTTCATGCCATTCACCTGCATAAGCAATCATTCCTCCACAAGAATGATTCTTGATGGCCCTGTCAGACAATGACATATATACCTACTTATGTACATATAAACATTAACATAAAACAATCATGATCCCTAACGTCCTTGTCAAACAATGAAATACATACATATATACATATATATACATCATCATAATCATAATCACAACGCAATTACCAAATATTATAATGTTAAGGTTAAGAGAACTCCATTTATCCATGCACAATATGCACAACATGGAGAAAAACATTTCCCAACATATCCAAGGAATCTGTTACCGTAATCCCATTTACTTTACCTTTCCTACTACCTTTCTCATGATTTTTCTGACATCATCCATTTATCCCAATGGACCCAACCAACTCAACCGATTGTCATACTCCTGACCTCAATTTTCCTTTTACATGTATCGAGCTTCATCTAAGTATTATATTACTTGTTTTGTTTCATCGAGTGATGGCCCTGTCAGACAATGCATACATACCTACTTATGTACATATAAACATTAACATAAAACAATCATGATCCCTAACATCATTGTCAGACAATTACATACATACATATATACATATATAGACATCATCATAATCATAATCACAACGCAATTACCAGATATCATAATGTTAAGGTTAAGAGAACTCCATTTATCTGTGCACAATATGCACAACATGGAGAAAAACATTTCCCAACATATCCAAGGAATCTGTTATTGTAATCCCATTTACTTTACCTTTCCTACTACCTTTCTCATTATTGTTCTGACATCATCCATTTATCCCAATGGACCCAACCAACTCAACAGATTGTCATACTCTTGACCTCATTTGTCCTTTTACATGCATCGAGCTTCATCTGAGCCTTATATTACTTGTTTTGTTTCATCGAGTGATGGCTCTGTCAGATAATGACATACATACCTAATTATGTACATATAAACATTAACATAAAACAATCATGATCCCTTACGTCCTTGTCAGACAATGACATACATACATATATACATATATAGACATCATCATAATCATAATCACAACGCAATTACCAAATATCATAATGTTAAGGTTAAGAGAACTCCATTTATCCGTGCACAATATGCACAACATGGAGAAAAACATTTCCCAACATATCCAAGGAATATGTTACCGCAATCCCATTTACTTTACCTTTCCTACTACCTTTCTCATGATTGTTCTGGAATCATCCATTTATCCCAATGGACCCAACCAACTCAACCGGTTGTCATACTCTTGACCTCAGTTGTCCTTTTACATGCATCGAGCTTCATCTGAGTCTTATATTACTTGTTTTCTTTCATTGATTTCTTCCTAAAATCCATTAACTTTCCTATTTCCCAACCAATTCCCAAGACTCTCAAAACATAAAAGGAAATAAAAAAAGAAAACAAGAAGAAAACTATGGAAACCAATGGCAATACGACACCATGAACAAAGTGGCATGGCTATGCACTAGACATAAACAAAATGGAAAATAAAGCACAAAAAATCACAAGTCACCACAAGCACAAAACTCTCAATAGACACCATGACTCAATCCCCATGGGTTCCCAATGCCTCTGAGGGAAAGCTCAACCTTAACCTTCTTCAAGATTTCAAGTAGTCTCTTTTCCATGCAATCCCCTCCATCATACTGCCATAAACACATAATTGTCAATGTATAAATAATATAACAATACATCAGTTACCTTACCTTGTTGTGCCAAGCATGTCTCCTTATAACTAAACATATCCATGTCATCTCTCAAGGGACTCCAATTCCCTTGACTTATCCAGCCATACTGGAAACCAATTGTTATACCTGTCAAATAGATGTTCATGAATATAGCACATATCCACATAATGTTAGACGAAATCAAGGTTAAGAAGATTTTTTGTATGCAAAGAACTCATTCATTTGGAATTGCAGTTTCCAAAAATTGCTAAGGAATTCTTACCCAAAGCCTTCCTTTTACCTTTTATCTTGCTGCAATTGAGTCTTACTAGGTGTTGTCACATCACCCAATTGTCAATCATGTGTTCCAAATATCAAGACATCATATCTATTAATTTGAAATCAACCTTTACCAAGACCAACAACCATGCCATAACCAACTCATAGTTCATAATTATAATACTGAACTAGCACCCACTTACACTCGAGTACATATCAATTATCTCAATACATATGTGTTAGTACAACCGTCCTAAAACAAGATCATTATTCATGCAATATTATAGACACATACGCATATCATACAATTAATCAAACATTCAACCACCTAGAAAAATATCATGTTAGATAAACCAAATAGACAACATAATCAAACTCATACCTCAATGTATCTCAAGGGAGGTTATCACATCTGCACAAGTTATTTCATATTAGTACAGCGCAATATCACAAATATATCAACTCATGCCTAAATATCATAACCATAACCATCTGCATAGGCTAATCCAAATTAGCACAATATATATAACATCAATATCTTAGATGAAATGACCATAACCATCATGCATATGACCACTATGCATATAAAAACAAGTTACTATCCTTCATAACTAATCGACGCATGTACATGTGATCACAATAACTAACCAACATATATCATACTTGTATCCGCAAAAACCATAGACTAATAGACATGTAAATAACCCTAATGCTTATAAAAACCATTAACCAACATGTTTGCACACCCGCCATACAAACTTGTATGTCGATCTTCTCTTACCTCGACATTCAGTGTTGTAGCCTTGCTTAGATGAGCTGCATCTCCTAATCTATCTCAACCAATATGTCAACATCATAACATACCAAGAGCATCATGATGACATAACTACATACAATGACCTCATGGAAAAAAACCTTAACCATGAAAGTTCATACATAACAAAATATAGACACTGACGTGCATTAAAAATGCATATACAACCGACATGCATTCATGACAAACGCATCCCAACAAAAACATCATCAACTTCTACATGAAATCACAACTGCAACAATGACCATTGTTGGGCCTCCAATTTGTCATAATTTTGTGGATGAAACCATCCATTTTCACAAACCATATTTCTTCATAAACGCACCAAATTCCCACATACATGTTTACATGGTTTATTACTATTATTTCTATTATTTTTAATTAATTAAGAAGAATTTTGCATAAGTTTTACTAATGATAGTTTGACAGTTCAAGTTTCTATAGTTTATGCAGCTCTCTCCATGGTTGAGGTAGTAGAACCCTCTAGAAGGAAATTTGGCACATGGACATTGTTTCTAAAGGTTCCAATATGGATTTTTATTGGTCAAATTCCACCCAACTCGCACGTGTGGATCTCCAACAAAAGATCAAGAGAAAAACGCAACATTTTTTACTAGTCAACTTCAAACACATTTTCTGAGCAGTTGAAAGCGAATTTCGGAAAACGAAAACATGGATTTTGTTTAGAATAGGCCCAATTAGGTTTTTGGTGAGCCTTTTTCTCAAATTAGTTACCATTTGAGATATTTTCAAAGATCTTTGGAGCTTTATTTTGCAGATTACGTGGATATACGAATTTTAAATTTTTTATTTAATGCACAGTCAACAACAAAGCCTGAACGAGTTGTTCTTTACAAAATTCATGGCATAGAGATAAGTTTGATCAGATATGGGGTGATCGTTGATCCAAAAATCCATGAAATTTTATTTGATTTGATCTCATGACCAAAACTCAAGCAAGAAAAATTGTCTCAAAATTCTATAAATTGCAGTCTCTTTCAATGAGAGGAGAGATCGACGATGTCAAGGATGATTTTACTTTGTAATTGTTGGTACTTATTGAAGGAGAAGAACTCTATTTTTTTCATTGAATATAATTTTTTATATAGCACAACTTTGAATGAAATTGGTGATTTAAATCTCTTCTCTTGATCTGAGTTTTCAACACCTTGTAGTCCTCAGGAGGGCCCCCTGGAGATCTATGAGAATAGTATAGATTCTTTCCATTTCTTTCATATTCTCATGAATGGTTTTTTTTACATATATTAATTGTTTATGCTTATGATAGATTAAAACTCATGCCTTCCATAGATTAAATCTGTATGTTTTCTTAGATTAAAATGTTCATGAATCCATATATTAAGGTTTGTAAGTTTTAGAAAAAATCTCCATGCTTTCATAGGGTAAAATCTCACATTTTCTTAGATCAATAATCTTTATTTATTTTTTCTATATTAACATTAACTTCCTTTCCAAAAAATTATTACTTTCGTATTTTATATTGAAGAATCTAATTTCCTTTTGAATTTTCCAATTCATTTCAGTTATGCATAAATATTGAAAGTTATTCTCCTAGCACATACGGTGTAGTGTACTTCACAAGCTCATGTACCCGGATTGACATATAAATACAAGTAATTTAAAAATAAATTAAATTAACCAAAAACCACCACCATGCATACACAACAAGAACATATACAACCTTTATGCATGCATGACATACACATTATGCCCATCCAATCCAAGAGTTGAACCATGCTCTGATACCACCCTATAACACCCTCCTCCCAAATTTACTCAAGCTAACCAATCCAATAGGATAAGCTTTTGATGAGAGGGTACTACGATGTGAAACAACTTCCGATGTATAGTTAAGGAAGTTGAACTAACAAAACAAAACTAATTTGACCTTCCTTCGGAGATACAGACCCTTCAAGAGGAAACCAACCCTTCCAGGTGCTTAAACCCTTAAACAAATTATCATTTTACTTATATGAACCCTCAACCACTCCCATGACTATCCATGCATGTGATTTAGGTCCTCCATTCACTCCCACAACAAGGCATGCCAGCGACTGTGGACGTTATTAGGCAGTTTGAGCCAGCGACCCCAAATTTTGAGCCACTTTTTCAGGGCTAAGTCTCAGGTCACTGCACAGAAATTCATGAAACTTTCACAAATGATAAAAAAATAGAATAAGGTTACTAATGCAATCATTGGTACAAGTACTTGATCTGACTCCTACTATCCATGGAAGGAATTTCATCAAACATGTCACAAATATGTAATCTACAGGTCATAACAACATATCTGAGCATAGGAGTCTCATACTTATCTTAGAATCATCAAGAAGCATTGATGCCTTATCACAATAGCTTCATTATCATATATTAGGTCATTTATTCATTAATTTTATAATCAAAACACGATGAGATCCATACATCAAGTACATCATTAAACATAATCATAACCAACATATAACAACAAACATAACAAGGATATAATAGCCATAAAAACCACATATTAACAAGTACATTTACATATGAAATGCCAAAAGAGAAGGATATATTATTAATGAATGTATAAGCCAACCAAGTGAGGGACTTCCATAAACCACTTGACCATAGATTGGGTTGAACGAAATATTTCTTTCATCCAATCATCCTCGTCCCATATTCCAATCATGAATGTGGGACTCATAACAAAACCAACCAGGGCTTCCTCGGGCTTTACCGTATATCCCCCAAAGGGATTCCGAGGCCCGAAATCCTCATCAATACCACTATGATTTACCGTAATCCCACCAAATCACTAATCCCTAAACAAACATGGATGCCTCGAGATATCTCCACATAAACCGTGAGGAATTTGTCCGTCTCCACTTTCTAAGCTTTATCATGTATCCCACCATAATCTATCAAGAGATTCATAGCCCTAATGAGAGGATACACCTCCAGGATTTACCATGTATCCTAAAATTACCGGTGAAGGTATTCCTAGGCCTAACAAGGCTCCATCCTCTAGGCTTTACTGTGTATCCCACCATTACCGGTCAAGGGATTCCTAGGCCTAACAAGGAGGCTCACTATCAGGCTTTACCATGTATCCCACCATTACCGGTCAAGGGATTCTTAGGCCTTGTGATTTTTTCTAAGACCACCCCACTCAGCTTTGATACCATCTAACAATCCAGCTCAACAAAACACAATAGAACCCCATCACACCATGGTTATCTAGAAATGGAAAGGAAACATCAAAATCCACTGTCGCACCTGACAAGGCCCGTGCCAATGACAACAAGAGAACCAGCTACACACATGCATGTACTATACATGCCACATATAGCAAGGAAATCACTCATGAAAATCGATACATGCAAGGAATCCCATTGTAGCCGCTTCATCTTTGCTTCCCTTTGCTTTCTTTGTAATTTCTTTTATTTTCTTGATCCAATTCTAGAATGCTCCAAGAATTCTCTAAGTGTCTAAGAGTGTGAGAGAGAGGGTATATAGAGAGTTCCAAAATTGAACTGACAAAAGGTACCAATTGATCCTTATAATCATTTTTATTAACAAGGTTTCTATTTTCCTTATTTCCACTATTTTTCATTCATTTTGCTCCTCACATGAAACCTATGACGCTTTACCTTCCTTTTCTCCTAATTTCCATTATTCATAAATAAAATTCCACTTAATGCCATTTTTCCTTTCCAAATCCTTTTCCACTTCCTTTTCTAATTTCCTCTAAGCCATAAAAACCAAATGAACATCTTCACTAAGATTTTTTTCCCAAAATTCAGCCTGGAATACGTGTCCCATGACCATGGTCTTATTTTCCTTTATTAACTCTTATTACCTGGATTTTTGACCAAGATTGTTACAACATCCAACTTGGACCCATGTGTTGCTAGGCCGAAGCCCACCTTGCCACCCTTGAGATCAATGGCCAACATTTCTTGGGGCCTCCATGTCATTGATCCATTATAGTATGATGTTGAGCGTGGTTTTTTTAGTGATTTTGTGGCACTTCTTGGCATCGAAGTAGTAAAGCACCACATGGAGGCTCATAACACGCTTGATGAATGCCAGATCCAAGCTGCTAAGAGGGGCCATGGCATCATTTCTCCCTACTAGGGCCGTGATCATATACCGACTATTGATATCATTAGATAGATTCATATGTGTGAGATAATGAATAAATTGGTTGTACTCTGGATATTTTTCCAAGATCATAGTGATGTTGAATGCATTTGCACAAGTCAAAAATCTTAGAAGGAGGAGGTATAAAATCTTCATTATGGTGGAAATAATCAATGTAAGTTAAAATATGGCGAACCTTCAGAGGATTGAATAGATGAGAATGCAAGAAGGAATTCTTGTTACACACTTCACCTCTGGGGAATGACCGAAAACAAAAATCAAATACCATGATCGTGATTTCACTCCAGACAATGCTTTCGTTCGGTAACTCCATTTCGCCCAAACCTTGATTTTCATGGAGTCATAACCTACTCTCATATTACTAATCTATATATTGATAACTAAGATCCAAGAGGCTTGAACATCGAGAAATAATGAGAGAGCACAAAATATTTCCTGAAACTATACTAAAAAAAAACACATGTTGAATACATCACAACATATGGAAAGAAATATAACTCTATTAAATCAGGAAAAAAAATTACAACTACATCTTGGTGGATTAATTTGTCCTTTTGAAAGGTGAGGCATGTTATTTATAGTAATTTTAATGCCTTATTTAGTTACATAATTCAATACCGTGGGTAAATACAATGGGTGGATACCACTTTCCATTCATATCAAAATATGTATCAATGTCATATATATCTACTCCTGCAAAATTATCCTTATAGTGCATCAATAATGCATGTTAGTTTTCATTGGTAACTCAACCACAACAATTGTTAGTAGTATAGGAAGATACTTGTACACAAGTTTTACTATGAATTGTGGCTCTTTAGGTGACAACATACTGCAAATATCGACTCATCAATATTTGTCTACAATCAAAGGGTGCCTCAAGCTACCTCTACCATTATATGTTTTCACTCTACCTAGGAACCATTGTGGATAACCCTTGTTGGCAATATGATGCAATATTTTTTCCTTGATGGCAACCTACTTGATGAAGTTGTCCTAGATGGAAACCTACTTGATGAGTTGCCTTTTGATAAGCAACCTATTTGTTGAAGATTTAAAAATAATGTTTCTACAACTCAGTTCAAATGTGACAGAGAAATGAATTCCAGTAAGTGCTAGAAAAATAAAATAGGAAATATTTATCAATGTATACGTAGGTTTGATGAAGGAAATCTGCATATGGAGGCAACAGATACGCTACTTGGTATACAGGCAACCTGCGTATACATCCAGAATTAGTATATACGCAATTTTTATGAAGAGAAGTCGTGTATACAAGCGGGTACAAAGAAGCAAAGTCGCGTATGCATTTTGTGCTCTAAAATTATGATACCAAGGGGCATTACCATGGTATTAGCTGTTGAGATTCAACAAGATGATGATCCTAGTGAAAATTAAGCACCTATACTAGGTGGGGCCCGCAGGATATTTTTAAGTGTATATCTATTTTTAGAATGTTGAGCAAATTATATTTATAGTGGGAGTCTATTTATAGATGGTTGAGAAAATTCTATTTATAGATGAGATTATATTTTTAGATGCATGTGCGAAGTCTATTTATAGATCGCATGTCTAAAAATAGAATGCATGTCGATTATTATTATCTCTTAATAATAATTAGACAATAAATAATAATCTATTCTCTTGAAGCACTTGATTTCAGTTAACTGATGTGGAAAACCAGTTGACTGAAAGAATTTCGAGTTCTAAGGTTGGTTGGTGGGACATGCAATTGGACTGAGTTATAACTGAGTGATTCGAATTTGTAACAGAGTTGGATGTGTTGTTATGTGAGTTGTAAATTAGTTTAACTCAGTTGTGCTAGTTGTAACTAATTGTAACTAAAGATACACTAGTGAGAGATCGATGAATTAATTATTTAATTAATTCACAAGAAGTGGTATCACATGCAACTGAAGAAATTCTACTATTAACTACATGCATGTCAAATCCAGTGGAGACCCAGTTGAGAGGTAGGTGAAAGGGACAGTTTGACTATCAGTTGTGACATTAGTGGCTGCTCAGTTGCAACCACACACACATTAGAGATTGCAATGAGGATTGTGCAGTCAAGGAAAGGCAATATCGAATTCATTCAGGGTTTGTGATCAGCAGGGATTGCGCAGTGGAGGCAGGCTGTCTGGAGGCAGTAAATTGGTGCATTAATATGCAAATTTCTGCATGACAGTGTGAGACGATTTTATATTGTACTGAGAGCTCTTGGATTAGATTTTTGTATGATATTGTTTCATGATCCATGATATATACATAGTATATGATAGTGGGGTTTTTAGCTTTATACTTTCCTGGTAAAAACATCTATGTTACGTGTGATTGATCTTTCTTCATGTGTTTTCAATTGGCGATTAAATTTCCACAAATATTTAAGTAGAATGATTCTGTATTTAACAGTGGCATATAATTTTTAGATCAGGAGAATCCATGCAATACATAATTGAATTCAAATTTCTACATGGTATCGGAGCAAAGAAGATTGCAAAATTGAAGCAATAGCAGTGTTTGTTGGTGGAAACAATTCGAATTTGCTGCAAGAATTTCTTGGTGTGACAGTTGAGTAAACATCGAAATGGTTTTCAATGGTCTGCAGCTAGAGTATGCACTCGAGGGAAGCTCGAACTACATTGCATAGAAGGATAGGATGGAGGCGGTGCTTGAAGATAATGTCTTGAAAGAATTCATCAACAGTGATGTTCCTAAGCCCACTTCGACGGATGTTGCATTACTTGATGCATGGCAAAAGAAAGTAGCGAAGACAAGAAGAATTTTGTTGGAAGGTGTGAGAGACCATATTGTCTCAAGCCTTCATGGGAAATCCACTCCATTCGCTATGTGGAATGATTTGACAGATCTTTTCCCAAGCAGCAGCGACCATAGGAAATTGGCGTTGAAGGATAAACTCAGAAAGATCAAGATGGAAAAGGGCGACAATATTCCTAAGTATCTCACAAAGTTTTTCCAATGTTGGGATGAGCTGGGGAGTGTGGGAATCATGGTTTTTTATGATGATTTGGTGAGCTTGGCTCTCTCTTGACTTCGTAAGAGTTGGCACAGTTATCAAGACTCTGTAAATGGATGGGAAAAAATTCCGGATTGGGAATGACTGTGGTTGGATCTAGTGCAGGAGGAGTTCAGGCAGAACACCAGAGATGGATCTTCATCAAAGCATGATGATGAAGAGGATTGTGCTTTGGCTGCCAAGGCAAGGAAAGGGAAGGGGAAGAAATTCCACTCAGAATCCGAGGCTAAAGGCAAGAAGCTATATTTTTCCAAATTGAAGTGTTTTCATTGTCAAAAACATGGGCATCTCGCCATTAACTGCCCACATAAAAACAACAACAAGAAGGTTTTTGGAGCTGCAGCTGGTGAGGCCCTTGCCTCACAATTTGAACATGATTTCTCTTTGATCGCATGATTGGTTTAAAGTGCAATGCGATCAGTGTGGTATCTTGGTAGTGGTGCTTCCTTCCACATGACGGGAGATAAGGAGCTTTTCAGTGACTTGTAGGAGAAAGATCTCCAAATGCATATAGAGATGGGCGACGATGGACGATACAGTGCGACTAGCATTGGTACCATTAACTTTGAGAGGGATTTAGGTAAAACATTTATTTTGAAATATGTTATGCATGTTCCAGGTTTGAAGAAAAACTTGGTCTCAATTGCGATGTTGGAAGACAGAGGCTATGACGTTGTTTTCAGCGATGGAAAATCTTTCCTGTGACATAAAACAACAGTTCAAGCCAAGAGGATAGGGATTCGAGTCAAGAATATCCACAATATGGAGATAGAAGGATGCGCTTCAATGATGGGCAAAGCAGAAAAAATGGTGAGTCGGGATGAGGGCGAGTTATGGCACAAGCGTTTGGGCCATATTCATCATGGAGCTTTGAAATTCATGTAGCAAATATCTGTTGGACTTCCAATGGGAACACTTGCTCAATTAGATCAGTGCGAGGGTTGCACCATGGGGAAGTATGCAAAATCCACCTTTCATGAAAAGGAGAATCATGCTTCGGTGATCCTGAAGAGAATTCACACAAACGTGTGGACCATTCTCGGTTGCTTCAACATCAAAACATAGGTATTATGTTATTTTTGTTGATGACTTTTCTCGTAAATGTTGGATCTACTTCATGCAGAAGGATCAAACATTCTCAAAGTTATGTGAGTTTAAAGCATTGTTGGAGAAAGAGTCGGGGAATCAAGTGAAGGCTCTGCGGATTGATAATGGTGGAGAATATATCTCGAGTGAATTCAAAGACTTCTGTAGCAAAGAAGGAATTCGAAGAGAACTCATAGCGCCTCATAACCCACAGCAAAATGGGGTCGTAGAGAGGAAGAACAGAATGATCGTGGGTGTTGCACGAGCGATGTTGCATGATCAAGGTCTACCAATGCATTTGTGGGCAGAAGCATGCAACACTGCAGTTTATGTGCAAAACCGTTGTCCTCATAGGTTACTTGGCATGAGTACACCTGAAGAAGATTTTACTGGTAAGAAACCAGATGTTTCTCATTTGAAGATTTTTGGCTCATCTGTTTATGTGCATGTGACCAAGAACGCCAGGAAGAAATTGGAGCCAACTGTTGAAGTTGGCATTTTTTTGGGGTAAACAGAAACACCCCACAACTATCGTGTGTATTTTCCAAACAGTCGAATGATTGTGATGCGACAGGATATAAAATTCAATGAGGAGAAAGTCATGAAGTTGTCGCTTGAGAGGGAGCTAGAACTGCATGCATAGGAGGAACTGCTTATTCCCAAATATGAGTCTCTAGATGTGGATCAACCATAGGAGGAGGTTCATGGAGTGGAGGAGTCCACTTACGTAGAGCCAAACATCAGAACTGGCAGAAGGTGTACCACGGAAGCTAAGAGGCTGAAGCTTGATGCAGCACAAAATGTAGGAGTTCCTACTTCACAGCGCAGATAGAGACAGTCTCCTGACCGATTCACTGGATACATGGCTCTCATGAGAAAATGTATTGTGACTGAGCCATCTTCCTTTCAGGAAGCAGTGCAGGAGCCCACATGGATAGATGCAATGGTGTAGGAGTATGACTCCATTGTCAGAAACAGTGCTTGGGAAATTGTTCCAAGCCCAGTTGATAAATCAGTGGTAGGTTCAAGATGGGTCTACAAGGTAAAGCAAGCTGCTAATGGGAGTGTTGCGAAGTATACGGCAATATCTGTGGCCCGGATATTCTCACATATCAAGGGGATTGATTATGAAGAAACATTTGCACCTGTCGCACGGTATTCTTCCATAAGGACCATCCTTGCTCTCTCATCACAGATGGGTCGGCACATTCATCAGATGGATGTGAAGACTGCGTTCCTTAAGGGATCATTGAGGAAAAAGTGTGCGTTGAGAAGCCTGAAGGATTTGAGATCTTCAGCAGCGAGTCGCATGTGTGCAGACTCAAAAGAGTGTTGTATGGGCTAAAGCAAGCACCCCGTGCTTGGTACACTCGGATCGACAACTATTTCACTGGACTTGGCTTCACCAAGAGTGAGGCGGATGCAAACCAATACCAGATTGAGGTGGAGGGTAAGATTTTAATCATTGTTATTTATGTTGATGATTTAATACTGACTGGTGATGAGCGGATGATACACTCATGCAAGGGGGACCTTGCAAAGGAGTTTGAGATGAAGGATATGGGCCTCCTTCACTATTTCCTTGGATTGTAAATATGGCAACGAGAAGGTGAAATGTTTGTGTCTCAAGGCAAGTATGCAAGGGAGATACTCGGTAAGTTTCACATGGAGAGCTACAAACCCATGGATACTCCTCTTCCAGGAAAATGGAGGAAAGAGGATGCTACATCTGGATAAGTAGTGGATGCTACTGTCTATCGACAGTTGGTGGGTTTTCTCATGTATTTAGTTAATACAAGACCAGACATATGCTATGCGGTGAACCAGCTTAGTCAAGCGATGGTTAAGCCTACCAAGCTCTTTTGGAAGGCAGGAAAGCATGTCCTGAGATATCTAAGGGGCACATCTGAGTATGGTTTATGGTACAGACATACGGATGAGGTGAATTTGCATGGCTTCATGGATGCAGATTTGGCGGGTAGCCCAACGGACAGAAAGAGCACATCAGGAGGGGTCTTTAGTATCAGATCTACAATTTTTTCTTGGTACAACAGGAAGCAAAGATCCGTGGCACTCAGTTCAGCGGAAGCGAAATACATGGCAGCAATTTAAGCTGCATGTGAGGCTATCTAGATGATAAAGATCCTGGTTGGTTTGTTTGTTTCTCATTTAGATCCTACAGTGATTCATTGTGATAATCAGAGTTGCATTAAACTCTCGATTAATCCTATGTTTCATGGTAGATCTAAGCATATAGATATCTGGTATCATCATATCAGAGATTGTGTGCAGCGGAGATCATGTTGCTTCAGTACATTCCTACGGAAGATCAGGATGCAGATATTCTGACAAAGGCGCTCACCAGGATTAAATTCGAATACCATAGAGATAGGATTGGGGTGAAGGATAATCCCTTTCTTTTTGAGAGGGAGTGTTGAGATTCAACAAGATGATGATCCTAATGAAAATTAATCACCTACACTAGGTGGGGCCCGCAGGCTATTTTTAGAATGTTGAGCAAATTCTATTTATAGATGAGATTCTATTTTTAGATGAATGTGCAGAGTCTATTTATAGATCACATGTCTAAAAATAGAATGCATGTCAATTATTATTATCTCTTGATAATAATTAGACAATAAATAATAATCTATTCTCTTGAAGCACTTGATTTTATTTGACTGATGTGGCAAACCAGTTGACTGAAGAAATTTCGAGTTCTAAGGTTAGTTGGTGGGACATCCAAGTGGACTGAGTTATAATTGAGTGATTCAAAGTTGTAACAGAGTTGGACATGTAGTTATGTGAGTTGTAAATTAGTTTAACTCAGTTAAGTGAGTTAAACTGTGTTGTGCTAGTTGTAACTAGTTTTATGATCCGTATTTATGCAGGAACACAACATAATAAACACATAACCATAAATATAGAGATGTAGAGGAAATAACACCTCATTTCATTAATATCAAAGAAATGAAATTTGCTTACAGACATAATGGAAATAAAAACTAGCTAGGGCGTTGGTAGCTATCTCTGAGAAGAGACGTGGCGGCTACAGGCCTCTGAAATGAGTTACAATGAGGCTCGAGGGCATATTTATTATTTATAAACAATTGGAAATCCTAAACATCCAAAACCCTAACCCTAGGAGATGAAGCGCCAAAAATATGGGCCCCGTTTGGGTAAATTGGTGTTTCAACTTCCCAGGGGCGTAACTTTGGCATACGATCTCTGTTTGACGCGTACCATACCTAGTTAGAAAGATCTATCCGAGGACTACAAATTTTGAACTAGCAACATTGTTTACTCAATCAGCGGACCCCATGTTCATCTCCTTTCCAGCAGTAGTTAGGCCTCAAAAGCAGCTAAGTTGACAAAAACACTTGCCGCTGAAATGAAAGTAAGTTGTCTGGCCAGAAAAAGCTGAAAGAGAAAATGGTAGGGCCCAAATTGAGACCATTTGGGTGACCACCAATATCCTGGATCATTCCTCCCAGGCTCTGTGGTCTGTGCCCGTTCCAAATTTCCTCCATGAGATGAGGAAATTTCTGCGAGCAGTCCCTGGTGAACCACTTTCCTTGGTGCGGGGTACAGCTGGCTTTAATGGCAAATCTGATTGGATATTATGTTGTGGGGTGTTATTGATTTTCATGTCCATGATAAAATCTATGGTGGCTATTCCATGCGATGCAGGTTTTAACTCTTCTAGTGAGGACAATTCTGCAATGTCCGAGGTGTCCAGTAGAGGTGGGAAGTAAGGACGAAGGCAATCCACATTGAAGACTGG